>CM060951.1:147247881-147302111 GCA_030765055.1 Mantis religiosa
TCTCTCTCTCTCTCTCTCTGTGTGTTTATATGTCTGTCTGTCTCTCTGTCTGTCTGTCTAGGAAAAGAATAACTCTAACAGAGATGTTGGTTAATTTTCAAATTCGATGTTTTAAGAAAATCGCACCAAATTGTCCTTTACGTAGAGAAACTCTCTTTACTTTTAGTTTTCTTAAAAGTTCCTCCAACGAGCCAGATTAAAGGCGTATGTTTATGTCCCTATAAACCGTATGTTTATATATGTTTATGTATTACCAATTTTCTGCCAATATTCTAGGAAATCTTTATTCTTTGAACTGGTAAACCACAGTAAATACTCAAAGGGCTGAAGCACACTAACTTTTGTGCGTTAATCATTTCCAAAACATGCATTGTTATTCATCTGAATTTCAACATCCATTATACTTTTTCAAGTGGGTAAGTCGTCCTGTCTTTTGTATGTGTGAGTGTGTGTGTGTGTGTGTGTGTGTGTGTGTGTGTGTGTGTGTGTGTGTGTGTGTGTGTGTGTGTGTGTGTGTGTGTGTGTGTGTGTGTGTGTGTGTGTGTTTTTGTACTGTATTGTATAATTGACACAACTTTAAACTTTGTTTTCCCCCAATCTTCTTTTAGCATTTTTCCATATTCAAAATACTCCATAATGGTACTTTTTTTTTTTTTTTTTGTAAACTCATTTACTTGAAGTTGAATTTTTAAATAATATTTTAAAAAATGTATCATGCATAGAGCTCTTTCACTATAAGTATTAATTTAAAAGTAAAAAAATTAAAAGTAAAAAAAACTAGTATTTAAATAATAGTGTAGCCTACAAATTTGATACTTGGCAAAAAGTTATTCATATACTGAGGTCTATTTAATTTTCAGATAAATTATCTTAAGAGAAAGATAAAAAGAATAGTTTTTGTAATAACAGTTTACGGACGAGTGTGCCCACCTCGGTAGGGTGCCTGCCTCAAGTTCAAGAAGTCTCGAGCTCGAATCTCGCTCAGGGTGAGTTATCTGTATAAGGATTTTTATGGGGTTTCCCTTATCCTGGAAGACAAATGTCGGGTAACTCTAATGGAGCTTAGGCTCATTTGAGCAACATTTCACCCATTTCATTCATCGCCCAATATGACTTAACTTTGGAGAACGTAAATAAAAAAAATAATAACGGAAGAGTGAGTAGAGATTGGCATTTGCATGCAACAATTAGATTTTTCCTTAAAATACAATAAATTTTCGAGGTGTTGCAAAAACCAATAAATTTCCTTCAGTATCAAATCGCACGGTGGCACTTGCACTTTGTTCAATTGTAAGGGCGAGTGGCTTTAGTTGCTTCTAAAAATTATAATAGGAGGCAATAAGAATGTTTCAAAACACGTGTATATGTATGTGAATGTTGTTGTTGAAGAAGAAGAAGAACAACAACAAATAAGCTACAATTCTTTCCCATGAGTAGTTTGGAATGTAAATGAGGCAGACCCAAGTAATTACGATTCTGCTTTATAAAAAGTATAGAGTCCGAGGAACCCTTAACCAAGTCATTCACAAGACTTTCTTCGGAAATGCCTCATCTGGAGAGTATGATGCAAGTGGGATGTAACTCTTTGTTACGCAAGGAATAACACGACTAGTCACGTCAAGTCCTGCGGTTTTGTTTGTTGGAATTCCATTAATACTCAGTGCCTGCCAAGCTTCATTCACTAAGATGTGATTATGTATGCTGCACGCTCGGTCTGTTTATGTAGTATTTCTCCAAGGTCATTCTCTGCAATAAAACAGAACCAATATAGCCACTTCATGATCAGCAACTGACCAATTTTGACTTCCTCGACCACGTATGTACATTGTAGATGTTCCATCCAACATTTCGATATCGAGATCTTATTGAAATATACGTTACTTCATTGGAAATGTCTTAACCAAAAGGAATTTTAGGAAACATTTCACGTGTATATATAATGTTTGTATACCCTTGGGCAAACAAAATGAGCACAGTTTGGAAGCATATATTTCTTTAAGTCCAAACCGTTTCCACGGCCGGTTTATATTGCTATAAAGGAACGCGTCCCTTTAGCTTCGTTCTACTTAAGCCTCACACAATTGAGCCTCAGTTATTAAACATGCACCGATAGCCGAGAGGCTATAGACAATATGTAGGAGTTAGACCTACAAAGGTTCGAGTCTTGAACATCATTTTGATTTGTTTTATTGTACGAGGGTGGGTCAAAAAGTAATGCCTCCTATTTTTTTTTTCCTTAAATAAGTAAGTTATGTGAAAACTTTGAATTTGGCGCAATTCGTCAAACCTTCTTCTCCAATCCCCTGTAGTAGTAACTTCCTAAGTCAACAGGTGGCAGCACTGCATCCTCTTCCAAAATGGTTGACATCGACATTCGTATTAGAGAGCATTCTCTGATTGAATTTTTGACTGCAGAAGGTGAAACGCCAATTCGCATTCACGAAAGGCTAAAAATTGTGTATGGTGATGCAACGGTGGATGTCAGCACTGTTAGACGATGGGTTCGTCGCTGTAACGAAGCTGAAGGGCAAACACCATTGGCAGATGAAAAACGAAGCGACAGGCCGGTTACTGCAGTGACTCCATGTAACATTCAGCGAGTCGATGACATCATTCGTGGTGATCGCCGGGTAACAACAGGTGAATTGTGTCGCATTACCTCAAGCCACGCCGTGGCTCAGTGGTTAGACCACTTGGCTCTCACCAAGGCGGCCCGGGTTCGATCCCAGGCGACTGCAAAGTGAGATTTGTGGTGGACAACACGGCGTTGGGGCGGGTTTTCTCCGGGACCTCCGGTTTGCCCCGCCATCTCATTCCACCGGTGCTCCATCTTCATCTCATGCATCATCAGTGTCACCACCTGCGGTGCCGTATGTAGTAAAAGCGGGCGTTAAACACTACACATTTCATTTCATTTCGCATTCCCTCCCTCAGTAGTCAGTGTGATGACGATTATTCAACAACTGGGTTACTCAAAAGTTTGTTCACGTTGGGTACCAACAATGTTAACCGCCCAAAACAAAGAAACAAGGAAAACAATAGCCTCTGAACACTTCCAGCGCTTCAATTTGGAGGGAGAGGAGTTTCTGGAAAAAAAAAATGTTACTGGAAACGAAACGTGGGTTCATTTTTTGAACCTGAATCAAAGAGGCAATCAATGGAATGGCATCCCACAACGTCACTGAAGGGAGGAAAAAAATTCAAAACTCAGCGGTCGGCAGCATTGTTTTGGGATGCAGAGGGTGTGCCTATGATTGAATTTTTGGAGCAGGGATGCACAATAAATTCTGTCCAATACGTCAGAACTCTCAAAAAGCTGAAAGCACGTCTTCGCCGAGTTCGCCCAACAAAAACTATAGCGGATGTTCTTCTTTTGCATGGAAGTGCAAAACCACACACCAGCCGTTACACCACTGTAGAAATTGAGAAATTGGGATGACAAGTCTTACCTCAGCCCACATACAGCCCTGGCCTGGCACCATCAGACTTCCATCTGTTCGGGCCATTAAAGGAAGCTCATCGTGTGATTCATTTTGAAGATGAGAAGGCTGTGAAAACGTCCGGGCGCCAATGGCTTAGGAAGCAAGAACGTGTGTTTTACCACACTGGAATACATGCCCTAGATAAAAGGACCAAAACCGTGGAAAAGGACGGAGATTATATTGAATAGTGACAAATTAATCGTCAATGTTGTAGTTTTCAAGCTATGTAAATTGGATTCAATTTTCTTGGCAATTAAAAGAGAAAAAAATAGGAGGCATTACTCTTTGACCCACCCTGGTAGAAATGTGTATTGCGCACATTGATATAACTTCCAATTGCTAAGGAGAAACAAATATCAGTTGCTCAATACATTTCAATTTGCACCCAGGGTTGAAGAGAAAGAGAAGAGGAACTGTAAAATTATATAGCAGAATCTCCTCAATAAAGCTGTTCCTACCGATTGACAAGAGACAGCATACGAAATATTTAACGAGACCATACCAACAGCGGAAATATTATGGCGAGATGGGCGCGCAACATCTAACATATGTCAATTTTGTTCACAAATGGATACCTTGGAACATAGGATTGCCTCTTGCAAACAGGTTCATAATATCTGGATGGTGCTCAGAAGCTTTATTGCAAAATGGCGCCCGCCGGAGTTTCCACCATGTCTTCGGAAACTCCAGCAGCTGGTGTTTAGTTTTAAAAACATGTCCCTCAAAAAATGTGCGATCTGGTTGGTAATGAAAACGTTACACTGTATAATTCAGAAGAATCCTGGAAATGTGGCACTAAAGAGAAAATGCTTGGTTTCCTGAGAAAGGAACATTGGAAGTTAATCACTTCTTGCCTCAGCGGTTCCATGCACCCGATTTGACCTCCCTTACTCTGGTAATTGAAGTGAAAAATAAATTACTTATTGTTTGAACACACCCGAGACATTACAGACTCTTCCGTTGCACCTAGACGCCATCATTTCCGCCCAATGAATGGAAACCATCTGCACTAAATAAAAAAAAAAGTCAGTGACTATTACCTAAATAATAAATATCTATTGACAAAAAACGCTACCTCGTTCCTATTGATGAATAAAAAAATATATATAAAATAAAATTTTTAAAAAATTAAAAATGTGCAGGTCCGATTGATCCAGCAGCCTCTTCTGGAAGGATGGCCAACGGACCACAGCGCTTAATAAAAGAATAAAAAATAAACCAAAATGGGGAAAACAGATGCCTTGTAAACTAAAAGAAAGAACGTGAATTAAGCTTTTTCTAAAAAAACAAAATAAAGGTTATCTTGATTTTATGGCATTCATATTCACACTTAAAAACTAAAACACTGCACCCTGTTTTTAGACTAACTGAAATAAATATTTTATTCCTACATGAAAAATCAAATAAAAATGAAAATTAACTTAATATTGGGTGTGTAATTCCTCTGCTTCTATTACTGCCTTCATTCTGGGAGCAAGGATGGGACCAAATGGTGAAATTTTCACGAGAAGATGCTTCGCATTATATGCTAGCACCATTCATAACAGATGAATGAGTCCGAGTGTTTACACAATAATAAGGCAGCTTTCTAATAACATTGCATTAATTGTGTAAACGATATTTGCGTTTTTATAAATGAATATGTTTAAACTATTTATGTTCAGCAAGAAAAACATAAGGTATTGCTTAAACTAACAATAATAAAAAGAAACGTCAAGGATAGGAAATCATGTTAGTCCACTTACGAGACATGCGTTTTACTGCTCGTCTACCATGCATACGGCCAAGCCCTAAAGCATCTGCGTATCTGTCGCATAGCTTTGAAATGAAGCCAGAGTGGTATAAAAGCGTATATTTTGAACGCAGCGTCATCGAATGCTTCCGATGCTTTTTTCCCACCTAACACTGTATGTGTCGTTCCTTGTGTGTTAACAGGAAAACTCAAACAAGAAAAATTGGTTAGATACCAAAAATGTATTGAAATTCAGCACCTTCCAAGAATGCGACACGAAAGTTGTCAAGAAACTGCCCCATCCTAGAAGTAGCCTCTATATACATCATGGAAAATGTTGAAAAATGGCTCTATTTTGATTAAAATACTATTTTAGTTTTAAAAAAGTCATGGAAAATTAAATGTATTACCTACTGAATTTTCTGAGAATGTCCTAAGAAAGTCGTCTTCATTCAGAACGACATTTGAATGAATATAAATCGTGAAGGATAGATGAAATCTTACTGTACATGTCAATATGAACCTTGTTGAAGCACACAACTCATATGCAAAACATTCTTGGGGAAGGAACGATTTCCGAAACATTCCTTATCGTTCTTGTTAAATAAAAATAAGTTATTCTGCTTTTTACTTAAAATATTGTGGTCATTCAAAGAGAACAGAATGTGTCAAAGACAACAATGGTGACCAATTGTGCTTTTGAATATTGACTATCGTTGCTGTATTCTCATATTCGCTTTGGATCTCAAAACAAAAATGTGGAGCAGAAAAATGTTTTCTGATCAAGGTTTTCTTGAATTAATATAAAATTTATTGAGCAATAATTGTTAGAGTAGTTTGTACAAGAGAAGAGTTAGCCATTTTAGTGCAACATATCAGATATTTTTATCTGGGTTAACGGCAACATAATGTGTTACATTTCGGAAACGTTAAAAGGTATTGGTGTTGATATCTCTCCAAATAACCTCTTTATAGGTAATTATATCTTAATGAGGGCATAACTTTGTAAAATTGAAAGTAAAATAGATTTAGGTGCAAAGAAAAGGTGTTTGAATAGTTAATTTATGGGGTAAAAAGTGAAACGATTTAAGTATGTTTATTTACTATACTATCGAAAAGCAAATGTAGCTAAAGTTGTTTCTGAAGTCGTCTTTGCAATGCTTTGAGAGTCACACTGTGCACGTGACAGACATATACGTACATACAAATAATTTTTAGAGTGCGTGTGTTATCTTTGGTACTTTATAGGAAGAAAAGAAACTGTGTTTTTTTTATTATTATTATTATTATTATTATTATTATTATTATTATTATTATTATTATTATTATTATTATTATTATTTTTATTATTATTATTATTATTATTATTATTATTATTATTATTATTATTATTATTATTATTATTATTATTATTATTATTATTATTATTATTATTATTATTATTATTATTATTATTATTATTATTATTATTATTATTATTATTATTATTATTATTATTATTATTATTATTATTATTATTATTATTATTATTATTATTATTATTATTATTATTATTATTATTATTATTATTATTATTATTATTATTATTATTATTATTATTATTATTATTATTATTATTATTATTATTATTATTATTATTATTATTATTATTATTATTATTATTATTATTATTATTATTATTATTATTATTATTATTATTATTATTATTATTATTATTATTATTATTATTATTATTATTATTATTATTATTATTATTATTATTATTATTATTATTATTATTATTATTATTATTATTATTATTATTATTATTATTATTATTATTATTATTATTATTATTATTATTATTATTATTATTATTATTATTATTATTATTATTATTATTATTATTATTATTATTATTATTATTATTATTATTATTATTATTATTATTATTATTATTATTATTATTATTATTATTATTATTATTATTATTATTATTATTATTATTATTATTATTATTATTATTATTATTATTATTATTATTATTATTATTATTATTATTATTATTATTATTATTATTATTATTATTATTATTATTATTATTATTATTATTATTATTATTATTATTATTATTATTATTATTATTATTATTAACAACGTCATCGTTCCACTATTACTTATCTCCAGGATCACTAATACTGTAACTACTGTAACTCCCTTACTACTATATTACTACGTAGAGTTAAAGTACAAACTGAGGGGATTCCACACTGAGCCTATATCAGATTATTGCTTGTCAGACCCCAGGAGGGAGAGAGGAAATGAGAGTACTCAGCGGGTGTGCCGGAACCCGGAACACGAGCCGCAAACCAAAGTGGAGTTCCTATCGTGTACTGGACATTCACATAGACGTCAGATTGCTTCGTGTAGTTTCATGGGTTCCAATGACATCCCCCCTACTGGAACAGGTTGCTACAGCGTCGGCCCTACATTGAGAATAGCAATCATATTCCACCACACAGAGGCACTACAATCGTTACTTTCCTGCCCGGGAAGACCATATTGAAATGATACGAAATGAAATTGAAGGACTGGAAGTCGAGAAAAGGAAAGTAACCAACCCAGCATTAGTCTAGTGAGCAAAGAAAACACTGAGAAAACTTTTAATCAGGTTGGTTAGTCATTGGGAATCGATTTCTGGAGCTCAGAATTTGAGTCCTAAGTACTAATGCTTGAGAAACCTTGCTCGGTACTATTAGTACTACTAAATAATGATTATAATTGTAGTAATAATAATAATAATAAAAATGTACATAAAATTACTCGAATAATTGGCTTACTATATATCTTATTTAAAAACAAGAGCATAATAAACCTTTTTTTTTTTTTTTTTTTTTTGTAATTTACGTCCTCCAACGTTAAGTCATATAGGACGGTGAATGGAATGGATGAAATGATGCTCAAATGAGTCCGGGGTCCATGTAGCTTAGAGTTACCCGACATTCGTCTTACAGGATAAGGGAAAACCCCGGAAAAAGCCTTATCCAGGTAACTCACCCTGACCGAGATTAGAACTCGGGACCTCTTGAACGTGAGACAGACATTCTACCACCACGCTACCGAGGCGGGCATAATAAACCGTCTAATTGATATTCCCTGTAGAGATATGAATTTCTAAATGTGGCGAAATACAAAAAAAGAACCATTAATGCCTTAAGAGTGTTATTTTAATAAATTATTTCTTATCTAAATATGTAGTTGTTGTGAGCTAGGATTAAGATTAGCATTACTGTGGAAGGTTTTGTTTTGTAAGTTTAGGTCCTCCAACGTTAAGTCATATCGGACGATGAATGAATTGGGTGAAATGATGCTCAAATTGAACCCAGGGTTCATAGGGCTTAGAGTTACCCGACATTTGTCTTTCAGGATAAGGGAAAACCCCGTAAAAAACCTTATCCAGGTAACTCACCCTGACCGAGATTCGAACTCGGGACCTCTTGAACTGAGGCAGACACTCTACCACCACGCTACTGAGGCGGGCTTACTGTGGAAGGGATTCTGCATCGAAACCTTTGGTTTATTGTACCTGAGTCCCAAGTGGGACATCCCCGGATGTAAGGATGAGGTGAGAGGAGACAGAGGGCGGCCAACCCAAGGAGTCATGACACCGCCGAGACCCCAGCCGACACTTCTACCCACCAGAGGAGAGATGATGAGAAATGTTAATAGAGATGAAATGGAGGAACAGGGAACTCGGGAGATATAATTAACCTACCCAGCTTTCGCCTCGTAACCAACGAAACCTCCGGAAAGAAACATGATCAAATAGGTCGGCCACAGGAATCGAACCTGGACCTCCCGAATGCGGACCACAGAGGAAACCGCCTGAGCCATCCCACTCGATATTGTGACGTAAGTTTCTGAACTTTTGCAAAAATATAAAATTCAATGACAAAAAATATTACTTTAAAGGCAGTTGCCTGTTTATTGTTAGAAGATGCTTATGTTAAATAAGAAATTTTGACCGAGTTAAATCTGCATCTGGCTTAGTTACCTGAGTATTGGAGAAGGTAAAATGAGCTCAGTATAAATGGTAGTAGAGACCAATAGGTAGTGAAACAAGGCTATTTCTTATCCAGAGCATTCTTTACCATCACTGTACTGCCACGCTATCTAGCTCGTAATGGTTCAGGCGCCACTCAACACTGAAAGCTCTTCCATGGGTTTTCGTAATATACCCGTACATTGTACGGTTTAGCTTTTAGAGCAGTGTTTGCAACGTAAATCAACTTTGCGTCAGCCAAGCTATTGTGTCGATATGGCTGTGAGCTGATACTCACACACACATATAGGGACATCCTGTTTTACAAACACACTAAAAGCAACAGTGGAACAACCCTTTTAAAACTTGAGGTTACGTCTTGAAACTGATGTGGCAGTGCCCTTCGAATTTTCAACAAAATGTGGAAAACCTCATCAGGTGACCTCTCTCTTTTCCCTAGCTCTCTTTTCCTCTCTCCTTATTTAGTTTTCTTTCCTTGTTTATTTGCCTTCCTATACTTCATATTTCTTTCTAAAGTAATTTGAATTTCATTTCTCCATCTTTTTTTTTCTTTCCATTCTTTTTCTTTTCTTTCTTTCGATATTTGAGGATATTTGAGCTGTGGCATATCTTCTAACAGTGCATATAGCAGTTAGGTGTTTAAAAAAAAATCACCCTCTTATGCTAAGTACTATTTAAAATACGTGTTAACACATACATATACATTAACCTGAGATCAATTTCTAATTACCAAAATGAAATATAACGAAAGGGACAGAAAAATTGGGGATGAAGACCTGATATGTTACATTAATAGGGCGTCAACAAACTATTCCTAATAGAGCCATTTATTTCAGTTTATTGAGATAAACATGCATAGAATAGTTTAATTATCTACATATTTCTTTGTGAGTATAATAGGATTCGAACTAGGACTTGAGAATTACAGAAGTCTTAACCAATAATGATCACTACGTGATAGCTTTGAAATCAGTTCTCTTTACATTTCTAGGAAAAAACAAAGTAAGGACATAAAACGATTGTACTCCCACATTAGAAGAGTAAACTATTAAAAATTAAAAGGAATATCGTAGGAAACAAAGCAAAAATATGAGAAAAGCGTGTATTTCACATAAATTGTGTTGTTTGTATAGTAAGATTTTAGTTAACTCTTACGGTTTACAGGGAGTGCAAAGGTCGTTTTGAATACGGAGTGCCTTAAAAGATATTTTCATAAAATTCAAGATATGCATTTCATTTTTCATGCCAATTTCTTAAATGAGTGGTTTTTCAATTAAAATCATTAAAACCACTTTTAAGAAGTGTTTAAAACTTGTCCACGTAAAGTGTAGTTTGGATACCTTCGTATCGTATCTTTAGAAACTAGCCAACTTAATTTCCTTTTTTGGCATTTTATCGAATTTTTAATTTCACTGTTCAACGCACGCACACACACACACACACACACACTCCTTTTTCCTAAAATAATCCTTTTTTTTTATTCGGAATATATCTGATGAAATCTCAGTATCATTTTATTTCTACAACACTGTACTTCTCTACTAATTACTGTAAGTACATAGTAAAATGAAAATAGACTCCTACATCAAAAGCAAAGTGTGACTGTTGAAAATGTTTGGGAAGTGACAAAGTCATATGCCAGAAAACTGTATACAACTATTGGAATGAAAACTTGTTAGTAAGAAGAAACCATGAGAAGTAGAGTAAATCAAGTTCTGCACCAATGAAATGGTTAATTTGTAAAGTTAGCTGTAATTAAATGTTAACAGCATACAAAAGTTTCTACATACAGTCTGGGAGAAACTAATTTACTTTCCACTACAGGAGAACTGGGTAGTTGCATAAAGCTCCTCAGTACTAATTACTGTTGACTAACTGCAGTAGGTTTGATTCATCTGAAGCCACAAGAATTTCCATTGGCTTATGAGACAAAAGCCGAATGAGCCTTTGTCAAATAAGCATAATAACTCAAAACGATGAACTAATATCCTCTTATTCTTAAAGTAGTTTCTCTAATTTGGTTAATATTAATCGAAAGGAAAAAGTAATTCTTTATTTTCACCATTATCACTTAACATGCGCCATTTTATTCTCATTTTCTGCTTAAAATTTTAATTCGCAGATGTACTGTACTGTAGTGGCTACGGTATGATCTTATCGAGAGCTCGCCGCCGGACAGTTGTAGACCGTAATAGGGATAAGTAGAAGCGGTAGCACTCTCGCACAGCGTATCCACTAAAGCACTATCGACGGATACTCTCAGGATATATATCTCTAGCGTTGTTTCCTTGTGAACAAGCATCTACTATCCTTGCTGCACTCAGCAAGTACAGATAAAGGATAACAACAGCACCAAATCAGCACTGTTACTAAAGATATGCCTGACTGTAGCGTAGGTGGTAGCGTGTCTGCCTCACTTCAAGAGATACCGAGTTCGAATCTCGGTCAGGTTGAGTTATCTGGATAAGGGTTTTCTTTTTCCAAGAGTTTTCCATTGCCCTGAAAGATGAATGTCGGATAACTCTAAGTTCTAAGGGCCGTGAGCTCATTTGAACATCATTTCACCGTCCCTATGACTTAACGTTGGAGGGCGCCAATTAAAAAAAAAAACTACTAATTGTGTCTAATAATAACCAGAATCTTCTTGAAGTTTCCCTTTTCCCCATCTCTAGAACGTCCTAGCATATTCAGAGGAAAATTCCAGCAGCTATTAAGCCAGAGAGTTCTCAAATGAGTAGTACGAGAATTGGTGAATGCCTTTCTGATGCTATAAGGGCGGTTCTACGAACTGTTTTGTGCAGACAGCTGTGATGAATAACGAGCAGTATTGTTGCTGAGAGTGAATAGAGGCGTCCTGTTTTCGACTCTCCATCGAGTGTGTCATACGAAGAAGCTACTTCGTATATTTTATTACGTCGTTACGTCACGAAGTGACAGGTAAATTTGAACCAGATCACATTAATGAAGTGGCAGTGAGAACTAAGTAAATTAATTGTGAAAATTGAACTCATATTAGTGAACTGAATGCGAGAATTTAGTGAAGTGACGCTGAAAAACTGGAAATTATAGTATTTTGTTTGTCACACAGATAAAGCCGTTTTAAGTGACGACCAACTCCCTGCACAGATGAAACTGAGCGACCTGCTCTAGAATGCTGGAGCACCAACTTACCGCTATTTTACTTGAAATTAAATGTTATCGGTTAACTGTATAATTTGGGAAGGCACGTTATTCTACTGCTGTGTTATAAGATCCAGTACAGAACTAAATTTGGTTACTTCCATTTGACTCATTCGGTTATTTGTGTGCGCCGACTCAAAATGGTTTGTTCTGCTTCCCTTCCGCAGCAAGTGGCTTAAATATAGTGATTAAATACGTTGTAATTTCCTGTAAATCTAGCCCTATACCGTCACATCTCAGTATAAAAAAAATTTTAAAAATTACTATTTTACAATTCTTCTAAAATGTAAAGTTTAGATTTTAGCATCCATGCATTGTCTCAAATTTAACGATGTTTAACGCCTGCTCACCACAGGCGGTGACACTTGTGACACATGATTTAAAATCTAAACTGTAACGAGAAATCTGGGAAGGTGACGTTCCAAACCTAGTTTGATTTAACTTCCCGGTGTTTACCAGTTAAGAGGACAGGAAAACCTGAAAACAATCTGTCTTGGACACGATCCTGGAGGGATATGAGCTGATATCCTTCCGTTCATAAGTCCATGACTATCCATGTCGGTAAGAATGTGGGATATCCAAGTTTACAAATAATGTACAAATATTTTCAACTTTGTATGCAGCATTCTGTAGAAACAATGAACAATGAAAAATGTACATTGACCTATGGTAGCTTTACAAGTCCAAGTCTTCTTTGTATTTGATTTATTACATATTGTTTTCAAAATGCAACACCAGAAGTTGATGAAGATGTTTAGAGTTAACAATTACGAATCACTGAAATTGTTACCATATTTTATAACAGAGTGTTATACATTTTGGAAACGTTGTCTGAAAACGAGAGAAATGCGAAGAAATGTCAGTAACGTTTCGCCGAAACGGGTCAGAAATGGATAATCATTGCCTTATGTTTCCCGAAGCCTGGAAACAAGTGACAGCACTGGTCATTTTCAATATTGCTGAGTTTTCGCTATAGAAACTAGCAATCCAATGAGCATGAAGCATAGCAGTTACCCCTACCTCCATCCTTCCTTGTCTTAATTGTTTCTGAAATGTCTACATCGACAAAAGGGTACAAATCAAGGGTACAAATGTTATGGAAACCTCAATTTTGCTTTTTTGCCTTTCGCCATACCCTCATCTAATAAAGCTACAAATCTTAGTTGTCTATCCCTCAAGTAAGATACGTCAACCCTGTTTGTTTATCCTTCTAAACCTGATTCTATTTTGTTCGAAAGAGAGGGGGGCGGATTTGACTCCGTCTACTCTTCGCCAAGCTGTGACGCATTCAGAGTACTCCAAGATAAACCTTTCTAATGCTTGGTTACTTGAGTGAACAAAGGGATAATGCTTCATGCACAAACCGAAGGAGATGTTATAAACCTGGAGGCCACGCCGTGGCTCAGTGGTTGGAGCCTCAACTCTCATGAAGGTGGCCTGGGTTTCATCCCAGACAACCGCAAAGTGAGATTAGTGATGGACAACACGGCACTGGGATGCGTTTCCTTAGGATATCCGGCTTCCCCCATCATCCTAGTCCACCGATGCTCCATCTTCATCTCATGTACCATCAGTGCCACGGCCTGCGGTGCCGCATGTAGTAAAAGCTGGCTTTAAACACTACAGATTTCATTTCATTGCATTAGCTGATAAGAAAAGGCATTGGGCATCATTGTTCTATACAGTGAGGGAAGAATAAGCAACCTCGTGTTGTTTAAGTGGAACCACTATCGTTAACGATGATTGAAACAGAGAAAAACCACTTTTATTAAATGAAAGAATAGGTAGCGTGTCTGTCGGGGCGAGTTCAATTTCCGCTCGGGATATATTGCATGGATCAGGCAGGCTTCCTTCACCTAAAGGTTAGACTGTATAACTTCAGGCGGAAGGTCTTGTAACCGAGTATTTCATTTGTTCTTCTGAGCCGTCTCTTAACTCCCAGCACATAATGGAAAATGAAATAATATGAGAACCGAACCTTAGAACCGAATTTGTAAAACAAAAACATGTATTCTTTTATTCTTTTTTTTTTTTATTAATTAGATCCGTCAGCAATAATATATGCTTTGCAGATTGCGGCAAACCCGCATACCAGTGTTAAATTGATTGGGTTCTAATTGGAGCTATGAGTTCTCTTATCCTCAGGTGAATGGTTGTAGGAAATAGATTTTGATGGTTGTTGGCTCCTCAGTCGTATTAATAACACTTTGTTTGTTGCAGAATTATTTGGTTTAATTCCTACTAAGTTTGCTTATCGACTTGGATCGGTGACCACCTATTAGTAAAATTCCTAACATAAATTCAATTTTACCTGAAACCTTGGATTACATGTTTAAAGTTACTTCCGCGCGGTTTCTATTTCTTTTTTATATGGCGACTACTTTGCTCTAATAAACTTCTAATGCTACTTCCACTTACGCTGGTTGCGCTATTCTTAACTTCCCTACATTTCAGACTTATAAGTCTTCGCTTCTC
Organism: Mantis religiosa; assembly: GCA_030765055.1. Lineage (NCBI taxonomy): Eukaryota > Metazoa > Arthropoda > Insecta > Mantodea > Mantidae > Mantis > Mantis religiosa. Next base: position 147,262,793 of record CM060951.1, read on the forward strand.
TTCTTAATGCGCATGAACACGTCCTTCCTGTCGTAGTATCACCTTTTAAGTAAATTTTTCTTATTTCACGATTCAGTTGGAACCTTATTCTGACCCCCTCTCTAACTTAATCACATGACCAAACTAGCTCACCCTTCTCAAATGTTACATTATTATTGGTTTCTCATTTATTTCGAATTTTCGCATTGGTTTGCAAAACTCATCTAACTCATTGTCGTTCAGTCAACCCTGAGTTGTTTGTAACGGTATACATCGTTATCAAATCAGTGAAGTAAATCTCTTTAGCGTTCATGCTCAACTGCATTTTGAAAGTCCTTTGTCCCAACACATTCCTGGCTTAAAGTATACTATAGTTCTCAGACATTGAACTTTTCCTAGCTTAAAGAAGGTAACGGTCCTTCCTGCCTGTCTCTCCGACGTGTACAGATTTTTACAAGAATATTTTCTCTTTCTTGCCTGGATGCTAGTATATATGTTATATTAAATTATATTCTTCCCTTCTTATTCTTTAAGTCAACCGCTATTTTAATCATTACTATATACATTCTAATTTCATGTTATTATAACAGGATTTTTATATTAGTTTAGCAAAGCATTTTTATTAATTTATCTTCTTTTTTAATTATCTGATTTCGATTAATTCGCCGCCTCCTAATCGCTGTCTTATACTGCGGTTACAAGATCTGAGAGAACAGATACAAAATAATTATATAGTAATAACAATGTAGGAGTAAGACAGTGTGCTTCCTCTGAACTAACATAAATGTGATACTGAACTAATACAAATAGTAGACATACCTCAATAGTGAGAATCTACACAGCAGAAAAGAAGAATAGAAAAGCAAATTTTGAACAGTAGATCATTCAGAATTAGAAGTGTCATCACTGTAAATCAGGTTCTGTGATAGTCGCCGCTTCAGTCGCGTTGGCCGGCGACTTCGGACGCCGATGATATACGTCACAGATCCTGGAACGTGGCGTAGAAAAATATGTATTGCGCCCAAACATTGGTTTTGTCAGCTGCGAGAAGCACAAAAAAAAACAATTGCCATGTAACATAGGCGCCGACATCAAATTTTAGTGATACATATAGGCGATGCAAAAAGCGCTGGTGCTGTAAGTAAAAATATTTATTTTGAAATATTGATTGTGGTATTACAATTTGTACAACTATATAAATACACATACCCAGTGCAAAAAATAATATGCAATACACAATGTGGTAATCATATAACGGAATCTCGGAAACTGAAAAAAAAAAATTAAGGCGCAAGGGCTTCGTTTTTTGAAATCTTTCCTCGTTCCGTATGAAGTGCTTACCACATTAGTATCCCAATATAACATAATAATGCCCTACTTTATTACAGAAACCTGCTTACTCTCCTCCAAAATGTATAACAAGTATGTGTCTATTCCACGCTATCTTACATTTCGTCTTTGTAGTGCAATAAAACGGGCGTTTATCATTAATATTAAACACCAAAATAAACGTTGAGTTCAAATTAAATATATTGTAAATGCGTGGGTTACGTATATTCGAAATCTGGTTTGCAGAAATTTAAAACAGCTTTTGCTACAGTAAAAGGACATGAAATTGACAATCAGCTATCTTCGAGGCTGACTCAGTGTTTTGCTGCACGAAAATAAATTAAAGAAATCACTGCGTTACTCCTCAATCGTCGACTGTCGCAATAACCAACAAACAACTGTCGCCCTAACACCTTGGGGGTATTTATACCTCCCAAACCATTGGTTTTAGAAAACCACAGACCTTTCGAGAACTTTAGCGGGTGGCAGCAACGATGGCTCTCTCTCTCTGTCTCTGTCTTTTTCTCTCCTGCCCCATGTGCCCGGCTCCGGCCTGTTGCAGCAGCACAACAATGCCACACGGTGACAATATGCCAATTAAAATAAAATTCGCATTGTACGAGGCATGTCCGTAAAATAAGGTCTCCAATTTAATTTAATACAGAAAACATGTTTGTTGTCAATGAATGTTACATTGATGAAAAGGTGGAACTTACAGCTATTTTTCAACGTAATCAACATTACGATCGAAGCAATTTTGCATGCATTGTGGCAGTTTTTGTATACCCTTGTCATAGCACTCTCCCGCCAAGTTGCGCAGGTAGCGCTCAACCTCGTTTTTCAAGTCATCGTCGGTCTGGAAATGTGTTCCATCCAGGCGTGACTTCAACTCAGGGAACAGATGATAATCACTAGGTGCTAAGTCTGGACTGTAGGGGGGATGGTTAAGTATGTCCCATCCGTCTATGGTCTTCGGTGAGCATTTTGGGGACCCACCTCACACACATCTTGCGATAATGCAAATGTTCGGTCAAAATCTTGTTAAATGTAGTCTTACTGACCTCAGGGATAAGTTCGCACAGCTCGCGAACTGTCACACGCCGATCTTAAAGCATTTTTTGCTACACTTTTGTAATTGTTTCGGCTGAAACCGAAGGCCGACCAGAACGCTGTTCGTCATGGACGTCTGTACGTCCGTCTTTGAACTCTATGACCCACATTCACACGATTTTGACGTCCATACACTGTGGCCTATAGACTTCGCATAACTGACGATGAATTTTATTTGGAGTAGTCCCTTTGACACTCAAAAAACGGATCACTGCACGCAACTCACACTTGGTGGCGGAAGTGATAGGAAGCTCCATCGCAAACGGCTGCCCAGCCAAGACTAGTGGTTGCAACGGGTTCTTTGTGTTGGGGATTTGAAGGGATGAAGCCAAGCTACATGCCAGTGTTGCCGGATCTTGTGCTCCAGCGCCTTGGAGACCTTATTTTACGGACACGCCTCGTAATAAAGCTCTGGCAATGACTCATGAATGGTTTATCCTTTAAAAGAAGGCGATATAAGAGCACTTTACAGAATTTAAGACTTTTTCTAATGTTGGCGGTTTCTTATTGAAGAAAAATTACGAATAGCACATCTGGTGTAGTTAACTGCTTTTCTAATTCAAGTTTAAACAGAACGCTAGCTACTGGAGTCTACTAAAAGGCAATAATGATATGCTCCCTCCCATTATTGAGCTCTATGGTTGAATTTGTGAGCTTCTAAACACAACAATACCGCCAATTACTTCTAAAATATGCACTGAGTAAAGGTATCACCGTACAGGTGCTATAGGCAGCATCTTGCAGGAGGTGAACTATTGAGTTTAAAGTAAAGAAACCTTAGTCGCTATTGTGCGATTAATTGAAACTTTTCCAGCTAATGAAGCTCACATAAGTGTTTTCCAAATTTTCTAATTACTACTTTGACAGTTTCGTATTACATGATTCTATTCACTTTTTTGAAAATCGGTGGTTTTATCGTTCTTTTAACCATAGTGCAGTGATAAAATGGATTAAGAACGTTTTTAAGTTTAATAAGTATACGTGTTTGTGTCTAATTAGTTGATCAATATGAATATAATTATCGTATTGTGACTTTGTGGGTTCGTAGAATTAAAAGTCCAATTTTGCAGAAATACAAATAGTTCTTTCCACCGAATTACAGTTGTTACACTTACAAATCGCGTACCACAGACAATTGTGTAACACTCACATTTGCATAACACTCACAATTACAATCGTCGCTGTACTCGCTACTCAGCGCCTTGCAGTACAACTCTCTATCTCGATCCGACTAAGAACTGCCTGAGCCGTCCAATGCATCGCTTATATAGGCAGATCGCTGTATCTGGAAGTTTCGCGGCTCAGTGAATCATCATGATTTTTCCAGACGTCAGGGGGAGGGGAAAGAGACGGTACAGTAACTCGTGATACTTTTCTCCCCACCCCCTCAGCGAGCGCCACACAGACATATGGGTAGGCGTGGCCTCAATGCTTTCTGTCCCCCACCCAGCTGCCAGTTGGTCGTGCCTTACGATAATTGGGTGACAGTATGAATGCAGAAGGAGGAACGATACTACACAGAATTAAACGGAAGCAACAACCTTCTTTAATTTCACTATTAATGATATTTGCTAATTCATATTAATCAAAACGGTGCAATTTAAGTTACTGATTATTATGGAATGTTATCGTTTCCTGGGAATCGTGAGCTTGCACGATAAGTTGGATTCTAAGAGTTGAATGATAACATTTATATACAATTTGCTAAATGATGAAATTAATAACTGGCGCCAGATTTGAACGAGAAAATATTGCGACGCAGAGGCAAGGTAATCGGGAGGTTGGCACCGGGAAGTCGGAGTTGTAAACAGATAAACCGTGAGCTCGCCAGCGCAGAAACGATAAGCATTACCGCCAGAGAACTGAAATCTTCTGGAGGTTTCTAAATCTCGAAGTTCTGGAAAATTCCTATGCTTACATAGGGAGTGAGTTGCGAATTTGAGAGTAAGCATTCTGGCGAGTAAGGAGAACTGGCGACGTAGATGGTTAATGGGTAAGAGGGTGGGTCAGGAGCTTGCATTTCTGTACGACAATAAGTGCTGTTTCCCAGCAGTTTGGTGATGTACAGTGCTGTTACCACAAGGGATTGGAGACGTCCTGCCCAGCGAGTGAACCGTGAGGAAAAAGAGGCTACGTAGGGCGTATTCTTCATAAAACAGTTTTGTCTCCCTTTAAACACACAAATACCATGTATTTCATTCATAACTGGGCCATATATCGCATATATGTGTAGCTGGCTTACACTGCAATTACTTCGATGTTTCTCCACATGAACTAGAGATGAATGACCCAGTCGAGGGTCATTATTATTAGTAGTGTTATATCAGGGTTTTTTTTCTTCAGTTGAAACAGTAAAGATTAGTTTGCTCAGTGTGCAGGTCAAAAGTGAACATTTATTCAAGACATCTATGTAAATGTATTTGTGAGAGGTGTGTGTGTGTGTGTGTGTGTGTGTGTGTGTGTGTGTGTGTGTGTGTGTGTGTGTGTGTGTGTGTGTGTGTGTGTGTGTGTGTGTGTGTGTTTGTGAGAGAGCGAGAGAGAGAGAATAGGGATAAATTATTTGTTCGGTGAAATGCCTACCGAAAAATTCATGCCTGAACAGAGAATTTTCAGCAGAACATTTACATAAAACTCGAATGTTGCAGACCAAAGTATAAACAGTTTCAAAATAAACTTCCTGGACTTTCAGTACCAAATAGAATTATAGTTCTCAAATGTCAGGTTAATAAGTTTAAAACAACGGTATCGCTAAACTTAAGAAACAAATAAACAAAACAAACAAAAAATATTCTATCGGAGGAAAACTAAGAAATTGTTGCATTATGGGGACTCCAAAACAGTGTAGCACATGCTTTACAGCTAGTGGGCTTTTCAAAAAACCGTTAAAGCTCGTAAACTTTTAAAATTGAAGCTCTATGGAGTAGCTTTATGAATTATCCATTAAAAAGACGTCATAATATGATGTCTATATTATAGTTGAGATAGTCATAGCACAGTTGTTAACGGACTCGGCGTCAATCTGTTGGTAGTACTGGGTTCAACCCCGCTGAACATGTTTTCCTCTCCAAATAGATGATTGGATTAAGTTTAGAATAAACCCAATTTTATTTTATGGCGTTTCTTTCAAGGTCTAATCACGTCTTATGGATGTATTCCTTTAAGATGTTTGAACATAGCTTGATCATGATTACCTTCAAGTATAACAGTTCAGGAAGTTTCATCAGTACTGACTTTCTGTTTTTTATTTATTCCAAAAAGTAAACTCAATATTCAGAAATGGTGACCTGGTACATGAAGGATTGTTCATTGAATTCTGTAAGAGTCTGTATATATGTAAGTATTTGTATAAGTAAGGATGAATATAAACTATAAAAAGTACATATTCTGAAAATACTGAAATCCAAATTACTTTATCTATTTTGAACAAATTCCGGAAAAGCTGATCCAGTCAAGCACATCCAGTGATTACATCCAAGAACATATAACTATAGCTTGAGAAAAAAAATTGAACCGTGGGTGATAACTGTGAAGGGAGATAGTGCTCCAGAGATATTCTGTTTTTGGCAGTGAAGTGGTTAATGCGTATTTTGTTCATCTACAACCAGATACGAGTATATTAACTTTATTTAGTTTTCATTCGTTTATTTTTGTACTTAATGCATTATGGTCGTAAACACTGCATACTTAAGAGAATAAGTGCTGCATTAAACAATGGCAAACGTTCCAGAAAAGGGAGGGAAGGGAATGAGGGAGCGAGGGTTGCTAAGGGTCTATTATCACAACATAATAACAGTTATCATATACATCTTAAGAGCATGGACTTGCCCATGTACATGAGATTTACTACCATTGTATGCGCACTACTCACGTAAGTACTCGACTGCAACTTCCAAACTCTCTAAGCCCAAATGGAATGGATCCATAATACTCCAAGTTCCATTAAAGATAAAAACCTAGTTCGCGAGCCTGCTTACTCTAATTGACTCAATCCTCTAGGTTTAGTTGAAGCAAACTTCTCTGCTCCCCACGTAAAACTTTTGCAATCTTACTCTGCTGTTAATAATAAAGTATGGAGTTGGTCAGCAGTCGTGTCCTCCTCTTAAACTAACTTATTTACTTCGCCTAACTTATATGGGACCTTGCCAAACTTGTAGAAGTTCTTAAGCTTGGCTTATGACAGAAATGACTGTGCAGTAACCTGTAAGGCTCGCAATTTGGAGATCTCGGGTTTGATTGCAGTCGACCTTCCATACTGGCCTTGGGTTTCTTAGGCTTCTACCTGAATTCTGGGGTGATTTTTCATTTGTTGCCATTTCCTTCCCGTCAGTTCTTTTTCATTCCGCTTGTTTCTCATCGTTCCAGTATGTTTCTAAGTTTCATGGTCATAGTGGTACCACACAGATGGCGTGAGTGCTTACTGAAATTAGTGGGCTGCTTGGTCGACGGTTCGTTCATCAACCTCTAGGGCAACTTCACCAATGGGACGGATCTTCGAGCCAGAACCAGTTAGGGAATTCCGCAAATCCCTTTGGGGTGTCTGCCTTTGAAATACTGGAAAGAACTTACAAAGCCTTCGTTGACAATACTACGGAGTTTGAAATATTTCTGAACTCCTCAGAGGATATGTTTAGAAACAAAATCCAGACATATTTTGTTGTTCTAAGCAATATACTGGAACATAAGTTCATGGTTTAACATAAACAGAAGGTAGTTAAACCTTAAAAAGCGAGATTTGATGCTCTTGATGCCAATCGTCGGAATTATTGCGCCGCCCTTTACTAAGCTGAATCACGCGCACTTCGCTTCTTACTGCAACTAGACTATAATACTATTAGCCCTATCTAACCCAGGATAAACAGGAGTCCAGGTTTCGGGATCGGCAATCAATGAGCTGGCTCATGATGCCCTATTAATTAACTTTAAAATAAAACCTCTTAAATTTGTACACAGAGAATATCCCTATCGGTGATGGAATAAATAAATGGCAGTCATACTGTTGTATATATTGGTATAAACATAACGCAAGAAAAATCGGAGCATTCACTAAATGCAAAATAAATTTATAAATGTATATGAATGATTTACGTGAATCCCGGAAGTAAGCATTATGTGAACAAATAATCTCAAATTAAACTGAGAGGAGAGGGGAGGGGATTCGGTGCGTAGCCACCATGAAGGGCCCATTGTTCCTATGCCCCCAAATGGAGCACCCCGAAAGGAAGAATGAGGTGAAGGAGACAGAAGGTGGCCGACCCAAGGAGCCACGACAGCACAGAAGGCAGGGTCGCTACGGTTTACTTCGACAGAGACCTTCCCCGAGAGGCCAGGACAACGGACACGCTCCCCTTCTGCGGGACACAACGAGCCCAGGCAAGCTAACCGAGCCCCAAAGGTCCCAGGCTGGCGGTCGCGAAATAGTCCCAGTAGAGGAGCGGAGACCGGCAACCAACCTACCGGAGGAGGAAGTAGTTTTCCTCAGAGCATACCATCCCGCCATGCACCGCCGAGACACCCGCAGACACTTCTACCCTGAAAGAGACCACCGATGAGAGATGATGTGAAATGATAATCGAGATGAAATGGAGGGACGGGAAATTCGGGGAGTGTAATTAACCTACCCAGCATTCGCCTAGCGACCTGGGAAAACCCCCGAAAAAACCCATGGCTCAGGTAGGTCAGCCACCGGAATCGAACCCGGCCCTCCCGAATGCGGGCCACAGGCGAAACCGCCTGTGCCATCCCGCTTGGTACAATACCTATAAAAGTAAAATAAAAATTGTGCGTAAGAAACAGATAGTAAACAATAACATAGTGACTCCATTTATAAAGTGTCCTTACTTATGCTTTGTCTTACAAAATTAATCTATTGGAATCTGTTGTTAATAGTGCCAGCAATTAGGAGCTGGGCGTAGCCTTTACTTCTATGAAATGGAATAGAATCGTTGATATAAACTTTAATATTTACCTGGATTGAGGTTTCTTATACACTGAAAGTGCATGTATCAGATGCAGTAGTCAGTTTCATTTAGAGTGATATAATGAAATTGAGCAGCTTGGGATGTCTGGAAATAACACAATATCGATACGCTACGAATGAGAAAAAGTGACAGCATTTAGTGACCTCCTTTAAGCGAATCAAATGAAAATTCGAAAAGCCAACGTACTTAAACCTACACGATGATCTCGTTATGGATCACGAATTCTTCTGCTTGACAAGTAAATGGCAAGAACTGCTAACATCGTTTTGTTGCAACGTTTTGTTTCTTCTGGAATTTTAATGTTATAGGTTTTAGGAACATTTATCTCAAATTGCTAACATTTCAGACAAATATTTTCTGTATCATGTTCAGTGAATATACAAGTAAAACATTTGGCAAAAGCATATTAATATTAAAATTGTTCACATCCATTAATTAAATTCTTAATTGATTAATTTATGCCATAATGATAAGATTAATTTCAAAACTTTTCACGATTGTAAAATGCTTTATTTAGTGTTATTTGCTAAAGAAGCATCATGTATTATGTGTAAAAAGAAGCTAATTTCTCTATGTAAAATAGTTTCAAGATATGTGTACATAAATTGTTTGAGGTTAAAATTTCTATCAGGACGTTTCCTGATAGAAACAACGTTTCAGGACGTTGTGATTTCTTTAAATAAAGAAGTGAAAGGATTTACATCGGCAGAACCGTGGGTGGCCGCGCTTCTGGCTGATTGTTCACACCAGTCGACTCTCACCAAGACGGCCCGGGTTCGATACCAGGCGACAGCAAAGTGAGATGTGTGACGGACAACATGGCGCTGAGGCGGTTTTTCTCCGTGATCTCCGGTTTTCCCCGCCATCTCATTCCACCGGCATTCCATCTTCATATCATGTATCACCAGTGTCACCGCCTGCGGTGCCGTATTTAGTAAAAGCGGCGTTAAACACTACACAATCACTAGAACTATAAGTATTGACAAGAAGTTACTTCTGGGTAGCTATTGCTTTAAATGTTTGACATAATTTCTTTTTGTAATTATTATGAGTAATATAGTGTGATCCATATAAATCTGAACCATTTCAATAGACCATATCTTTTGAACCAATAAGAGGACACACGTGCAACTTTGGTAGAATATAATATACAATTGTGAGATTGCATTACACTAGTTATATCTCAGAGAACACGTTGGAAGTGTTCTCCACCAGCATCTATACAAGTTTGCACTCGTCTTACCGTATTCTAAGAATTTTTACGGAGAGTATCCTCGCCAATGTTACTTATTTCTGTTCGAATGGATTCCATAGGAACATCAATTGGCCGTGGCCTATTCTTGTACACTCTATTTTTAGGTATAAAAAATCCGGTGAGGTTAGGTCAGGGAATCTGGGGGCCACAGACCTTTTGAGATTATTCGATTATCAAGGAAACTGATTACAAGATCCATGGTGTCATTAGATGTATGGGACGTTGCTCCATCTTGCTGGAAATAACCTTCTATCAATTAGATGTCATCCAGCTGTTCCGCAAATGTATTGAAGATACCCATATAAACTTCAGTATTTACAGTCGTATTAAAAAAAGGGACCAATGATCCATAGATGCTGGTGGAGGTCACATCAACATTTTCTCTGAGTTGTAAATATTGTAATGTAATCTCACAATTATGTGTTATATTCTCCCAAAGTTGCATGTGTGTCGTATTATTCGTTCAAAAAGTTATAGCCTATTAAAATGGTTCAGGTTTGCATGGATCGCACTATATAATGTTAGCCTTACTAACGCCCTAATGAAAACTCTTTTGAGAGTTTTCAGTTTTTTTTTTTTTTTTTTTTTTTTTTTATCAACTGTGTATTAAAAATTGAAATCGAATGACTTAACCACGTGAATCTTAAGCAGAAATTTAAGGTTACGTATGTCATTCACATCGAAAAATGGGAACAGTAGTCATATGAGTATGAAATAGCTGAGTTAATATGGCGGTTTACTAAGAGACTAATAGTATGCAGTAATAGAGGTTATGTTGTTGAACAGTTGCTAGCTACAGTAACAATTTGTTTCCCTGGAAATGCATATTCCCAAATCGATTTTCATAGATACTCAGCCATTCTTGGCGCGTACTGTGATCCCATACAATGACGCAATCAAGGAGTCGCTATTGCAGATGTTGGAAGAATCTTAAGTTTGTCTATATTGTCACACCCTACATTAGAATAGATTTAAATATTTATTAGCTTTGGGGGGAATCCGTAGCGGTAGAGCGAAACCATCTCAACAAACACTAGTTACACCACGCGGTAGGGTGGACATGTTATTTTACTGATAACTAGCTTACCTGTATGGTGGTGAAAGGTCCAGCGAAGGAAAACTCACAAATACATTTTAAAAAGAGGTTTAATAATTCCAGACAACTTACATTCAATGAGGCTTGTGTCCCGGAGGGTTGCTACAAACACATCCTCTCTCTCTGGTGGCGGGTGGTCGTCTGCGGAAGAGGAAGCCAACCCCCTCCCCAGCGCAACCAACGAACAAAGTTAAGCCAGTGGCGCCAGGTCTGACAACCCATACAGGGTTGCCACAATATGAATGATATAGGCCGAATGCTATGTGTGGAGAATTCGAAGTAAAACTGGCTGTTTGATTATTTTCTAATGTTTGATACAGATATGAACATAAAAACTTGTACACTGCTATAATGTAGAGAAAAGTTTATTAAAGTATTCTTTATTAAAATATTAAAATATTCTTTATTAATAAATTTGATAGTGATAGTCAATAAAGCGTTAAAATGTAGGGAAGTTTTTATTAAAATATATATCCTTTACTAAACAAATTGAGAGTGATAATGATTGAAATGGTAAAATGTAGGGAAAATTTAAACATTTTTATTTCCTGTATTTATTTGTTTACATATTAGAGTTTCAATTTCTTTTGAATGAGATATTGCATGACGTTGATATAATTTTTTTAATTTAACTATTTGTGAAATACCTTTATGGTTATTATTTTTGAAAAATAAATAAATTTCCTGTAATTTGAAGTTATAAAGGTTTATATATATATATATGTGTGTGTGTGTGTGTGTGTGTGTGTGTGTGTGTGTGTGTGTGTGTGTGTGTGTGTGTGTGTGTGTGTGTGTGTGTGTGTGTGTGTGTGTTTGAAAATTTTAAATAGAATTTGACTAGTGTAAATATTTTAAATATCATTATCTGATATACATCTGTTATATATAAAAAGTGATAAAGTCATAATATATTTATTATTAAATTAAATAGTAAAAATTTAAATTATAAACAAGTGTAATAATTGATTAATAATAAATGATATTAGTAAATTTTCATTTTTAAAAATGTCTTGTATTAAAATTTATGTTTTAATTGGACGTGGAAATTAATTTAGTGTATTAAACTTATTGATGGTTTTAAATTTTAATTGTGATATCAATTATATAAATAATATTTCAGGAAGTTAAATTAAAGTTGTATATATAAACCTATAAGTATTTATATTCATGATTGTCAATAATAATTTTGAAATGTTATATAATTCTGTTAATAATATTTTTGTTTTTTAAAATTATAATGAATTGTAATAATATTTTATTAATTTTTGAAAGTAGGTAAATTAATAATAGCTCATTTTCAAAATTTATGGTTGGTAATTAATCAATCTGTAATTGATAGTTTGTGTGGTTAAGATATTTTTGTTTGTCTAAATAGTAGCGCTGGATACCAGTACCAATGGTGGCCGCCGGCTACCGGCGGCAAAATATTATTATGGGGAATTTTAAAATATAGTTAAGTTAATAACTGGATTACCAGTTATGTGTTACTGGAAACCAGTAATATTATATTTGCGTTTAAAATATTTTTAAGTATGTTTGAAATTTTTGTAAAAACATAAATTAATTAAATTTATAAAATTTTGAAAGGGATGGATTAGGAAAAATTAAATTTTTACTTATATTTTTGAAATTTAAGTTATTTTTATGTATGTTTATTAGAAATGTGGTGTGTATTTTTGTTTGATTATTGTATATTTTAAAATGTTTGTAAAAAAATTTATTATTATTATTTTATTTATAATCTGTGAATTGTGTATGTTTTTGTATATGTTTTTGATGTTTTAATAAATGAATACCCCGGATTAAGAAATTAGGTGCCGGGGTGCAGATTTTTATTTATTTATTTTTTTTGTTTACTTTTTTCGTTTCTTTTTTTTTTTTTTTTTTTTTTTTTTGGTGCATTGCTATGTTTGAACATGTAATTGTGTTTACTTGATAATTTATAAACGAGTCTATTGCATTAAATAACACCGTAGAAGTGCCTTAATGTTTACGCACATTTTCATTATGATTGCCTTGCAGTTATTAGGGTTACCCCCTCAAATTGTCATTTCCGCAACATTACAAAATCCTCTTAGCAGCCCAGCTGTTTCTGGGAAAATCCGGAACACTTAACTAAACGCTTTCTTTGACTGGGAACGTTACCGACGTTTACCGATATCGGGCCATTCCCGGAAGGTTAAAATCTGTTTCTTTCTTTCTTTCTCTTGCATTTTCACATTTATACAGTCTACATATTCTGAGGTTCCTGCGTTCTTATCTCTCAAACACGATCTAAGACTTTTCAGTTGTTACTAATAGCCTTCAAAATGAGTCATCATTGCCGAGTTTTGTATTGCGTCCCACCAAAAGTTTGATACCAGATTTCATAGGAAGTGATTGTTCTCAGACTCTGAACCTAAATACAGTGTTCTTAAACACAATATTAAATTCATCCCTTTCCAAAAATATGATATGAACATTTCAAGTCTTCCAATTTTCATTAATAGCTCTTCACGATTTTAATTAAAATATCATACTATGATGTACAAGAGTGGTCTGAAAAGTTTCGGACCTCAACATGAGATGGCAGCACTCGTAAGTAAAAGCTACTAAATTTCGTTGTTCATCTGTTGACAGTTACTCACCAAAGTTTCAACCATTTTGGACGCTCAGTTATTATGTAACAGGCGTTTGAGAGAGTTGATGTGAGTGTTTTTATAAAAATGGACAAAATAGAGTATCGAGCTTTCATGAAGTGTTTGTTTTTGAAAGACAATACGCCTACACAAATCAAAGATGAATTGAATTCTCTGTATTGGGACTCTGCACCATCATTTACCACAGCGAAATTTTGGGCAGCTGAATTTAAACGTGGCCGTAAGAGCTTGGGAGACAATGAACGTTCGGGACGTCCCAAAACTGCAACTACCGACGAAAACATCGCCAAAGTTCGCCAAATGGTGCTAGATGACCGCAGATTTTAAGTGAGAGATAGAAGAGACTATGAACATATCAAAAGAACGTATTTGGCACATACTAAATCAACATTTAGACATGAGAACGCTGTTCGCGCGTTGGGTGCCGCGTTTGCTCACGTTAGACCAAAAACGTGTTTGAATGAACATTTCCAACGCTTTGTTGGCGCAGTTTAGGCGCAATAAATCCGAGTTTTGACGGCGATTAATTACGTAGATGAAACTTGGATACACCATTATACCCCGGAAACAAAAATACACTCCAAACAGTGGACTGCAATGGGGGAACTGGCTCAAGAAAAAAAATAAGAAGAAGAAAAAACTATTTTGGCTGGAAAAATGATGACGACTGTTTTTCTTTTGGGGGGGGGGGAATAGTGATAGAATTATTTCAATGGTTATCTTCAAAAAGGAAAAATCATTATAGGAGCATACTACGCATCATTACTTGACAAGCTGAAGGCAGAAAACGGCCATATTTGCAGAAAAAGAAAATCCTGTTCACCAAGACAACGCTCCGTCTCACACTTCTGCGGTTGCAATGGCAAAAATCCACGAATTACTGTTTGAACTGCTTGATCACCCTCCTTACTCACCAGATCTAGCCCCAAGCAACTTATTTTTGTTTCCTAATCTCAAAATAGTGCTCGGAGAAGAGATTTTTGTCAAATGAAGAGGCAATCACATTCGTAAACAATTATTTGCAGAGAAAAACGCCGAGTACTATTTGGACGGGTTACAAAGATGTGAGCATCGCTGGGAGAAGTGTGTAGAGTTACAGGAAAACTATGCTGAAAAATAAAAAAATTTAAAAATCTGAAAAAAGTCTTGTACCTTTATTAGGTCGGAAACTTTTCAGAACGCCCTTGTAATGTTTTATACATTTTCATAGCAAATTGAATGAACATATTGCATTTTCTAGGAAAAGCCTTTTTAAATATTCTTCATTCAAAATTACGATTTATAAATGTTTGAAAATAGTACGCTTTATAGATTTCGTTAAAGTACCTACGCTATTTACGCTAAATAAATTGCTTATAGCGTAAATCATTTCTAAGATATTATTTGTCATTAGTTTACACTTATGAATATATATACTTTTTCAGAAGAATATTGCTTTTCACTTTTCCTCGTAGATATACAAGAAACGTGGAATTCAAGAGTCATCACAGTGATATACTATTTCCAAAATCTTTCTTATATATGAGTAATGTTAAATTAGTGAAAATTGATATTTTGTTGTGTCTATGTGTACTCACCCAGTACTTCATCTTTCTTATACAACTAATGCCATTAACAATGATGCACATTGATTTACAGTTTGCGTTAATCATTGGGTTATTTTATGGGTTTCCGTGTACATTAGATCTTTCATACTATACATAAACCCTTTCAGACTCTACGAAGTATAAAAAATAATCACAACCAAAAAAAAAAAAAAATCCACTCATCTTCCGGTAATCAAAACCTGAATTTGTAACTCAATTAGCTGAATTGCGTTAATTTCGTACAGTCTTCTACAGAGAACATTGAAAATTCATTCAACTTTACAGCGTTTTCGGGGGTTACGTTAATTAAAACAGCTTTTATATTTTCTACTCTTAACTGTCTTGTATGGATACAGTGTGCACAGTGGCGTGAGTTTTGAAAGTTAAGTGCAATCTACAATTTTCATCGTACCTTCACAGAAAGCTTTTCTCCAGATAGTTCAAATGATACAAGTTAGTATCTAAGGGCTGAAAATATGAGAAGGAATTGTATTCTGAAGTGGTAACGTAAACTTGTAATTTTGTCTCCAATCCTTTTGCTCAAGTGCTCAAATTTCTTTCTGATTGGTCTAGCATTTTCCAATTATGATACTAAAAGTATATAGGGAAGAAGTTCCTATCAGATGACGGTCCTGGAGGACTTGAACCGCAAATCTTTCGCTCACGATTTCGCCCCAAGCCAATGGCCATCATCACAAAGTGCAGTGACGTCAGGGCACATATTAATAGTGCGGGAGACTTTGACGGAGCAGTATAATACTGTAGCAAGTTGTTTTTGTTCATGGTGGCTCGTGTGTGGAACTGTAATATTATTCTAGAATTTCCCTCGATTATGCTTTCCACGGCTGTGGGTATCTTAGCATGTTCGCATATATACATATTTATATGAACAAGTTTTTTGACTGATGAAGACTTCCAAACTTGCAAACCACGACACAAAAACTGTCAGATCATAACTTGAAAGATATTCTTCATTTTGTTTCTAATACCATAATGCCCAATACTGAACATCTATTGACGGACAAATATACAATAGGCTGACGCTGAAGTTATACTCTGCTTATACCATCACAGTATGCATTCAAACATTTAAACATCCCCATCAATATTCCATCATAATTTTTAAGATAAAACATACCATTTTGTAAACTGTTTTCAGTTTACTGTATGTACATCTAGGGATATTTAGTTACCTGTGCAATTAAGTCCATCTCTTTTGAAAGTTATTTCATTCAAATTAATAATGTCGAACACACTCCACTGAGGTGCATCTGTCACTTTGAGATAATAACAGATCTGTAATAGAGAATGTGTCACTGAGATATATGACTCCAGCTCTACCGCCCATCGATAGCCAGTGCCTGCATTACTAATTCTCCTTGTTTCCGGGCAACACTGCCCAGAGTGTTTATAAAAGTACGTTACAAAACAAGCTACT
Organism: Mantis religiosa; assembly: GCA_030765055.1. NCBI lineage: Eukaryota > Metazoa > Arthropoda > Insecta > Mantodea > Mantidae > Mantis > Mantis religiosa. Next base: position 147,279,203 of record CM060951.1, read on the forward strand.
GACGCCATAAACATTTGACTACCCATTTTAATCTTCGCAAAGGTCAAAGGCATATGAAGCAGAGCCATACTGCAGACTCCAGCGAATTGTGAGCTTGCCCCTGCTACCAGCGCTGCCGAATGTGGTATAGTCGCGCTGCTGGAACACTTACCATGGATTCAGCTTTGTTAACAGAAACCTCTCAGATAACGCACTTTTTTTTTGTAATTTTACGTCCTCCAACGTTAAGTCATATCGGACGGTGAATGACATGGGTGAAATGATGCTCAAATGGATCCAGGGTACATGGAGCCTAGAGCTACCCGATATACGTCTTTAAGGATAAGGGAAAATCCCGGAAAAACCTTATCAAGGTAGCTCACCCTGACCGAGATTCGAACTCGGGACCTCTTGAACGTGAGGCAGACACGCTACCATCTACGCTATCGAGGCGGCCACAAATGTAATGTGTAGTGTTTAACGCCCGCTTTTACTACATACGGCACCGCAGGCGATGACACTGATGATACATGAAATGAAGATGGAGCACCGGTGGAATGAGATGGCAGGGGAAACCGGATATCCCGGAGAAAACCCGCCCCAGCGCCGTGTTGTCCACCACAAATCTAATGGAATTCAATGGAATTCGCAGGAATCACAAATGACAGGTACAGTCGCGCTGTTCGAACGGGTACCATGGATTTATCTTTGGTAATATATACCTCTCAGATAACGCACTGATTACTCCACGTGGAGTAAACATCTATCTATCATTTGTGATTCCTGCAAATTCCATTGGCTCAAGTGATGCGTTCATTGGTGTTTAGTACACGATCGAGGGGCACGTCAGTACCCGTCTTACTCTTACAAGAATAATCAGTACGTTATCTAAGAAGTTTCTGTTAACAAACATAAATCCATGGTAACCGTTCCAGCAGCGCCACTATATTTGTTCACTCCACGTGGAGTAAGCAGTGCGTTATCTGAGAGGTATCTATTTCCAAAGATAAATCCATGGTAACCGTTCGAGCAGCGCGACTATACACGCATCTCAGGCGCCTGAATTATAACATTATCTCATTAACTACGCTTGGATAAATATCTGAAAATGACAGATGCCAATCTCATAATAAGAAAAAAAATTATATTCTGATCATGACCGTACAAAAATCCTGTCATTACGATACTTAGAACGCGAATGATGCGCGTTTTATCTTTCACGTGGTTATGGTTACTAAACACCCATCCATTTAACACAGATAAGGCTGAAAAACAACGCAACACTTCCTCACAACACTTCAAGCATAAAGAAACAGTGCACCCACTGCACGCAGTTTGAAACAGACCGAGTTAATGTTCAGTTCATTTTCATAATAATGTTTTGTTATCCTGTTAAAGTGAACGGCATTGGTAAGGTCGTGTGTGGAAATCGAGCTGAAATGGTAATATTACATTAAGTTATTATTATACATATATCTTTTCTCCAGTGTTTGTGATCCGAGTGCGTGAACATGCCCCTCGAAGTTGGGGCAAGTGATTTTTCGATCAATGGTTCAATGGATCAATGGTTCATTCTCAGGGCACAAAAATTATATTTAATATGAACAAGTTTTTAAGAAAGCTCTCCAATCTAGAATATAGGTCAACTGTAGATTTTTCAAAAACCAGCAATTAACTGTAGAAGCTTGTGGTGTAGGTAGTGTACACACAGTGTCCCGAATTTGTAGTGAAGCAGCTTCATCCTTAGAAAAAGGGACCGTGCCCGTATTTCAGTCTCCGAGAAAGACCCACAAAGTTGGAAAGCGAGTTACTGGATTGGAAACCGTGCTTGCTGTTCCACTGCTGTAACGTTTTTCAAGGTAAGATTTTAATATTTTAGGAATATTTAATGTGTTTACTTACGTCAGAACCGTGTAAGATGTGCTATGCACAGAATTTCTGCACTACGTTTGCCAGCAGCGATCCGCTTTACCTTTGGCCAGGGTTCATATGCTCTTAACTTTTGCGAGCGGTATAGATAATTGGACAAGCAGAATAGTTTTATCTATATGGAGTTGAAAACAAAGGGGAAGTATAACTTTCAAAAATGTCTCTATCATATGATTAGGTAAAACTGCAGCTTTACAAAGTTTAGACCAGCTGAACTAAACAATGCATATAACGAGTTTAAAATATCAGGGTATTCTTTGAGGCCTACAATTCAGTCTATCTTTTCTTTATCACTATCATAGAAAAAGTATTCCTTGATGACAAAGAGCAATTAAATTGGAAGAAACTTTGCTGATACGAAAACGATGTGCAACTTCTTCCCTCAATAGCTCGTAATAAAATATTTTACGAGTCTTCTTTTACCCGCTTGGGCTGGAAGTCATAAAAAGCTGCGTTGTTCGCAATAAAGTAACCAAAAGCATCCATCTTCTGATATTAATAATCGACAAAACGCAACTTTAAAGATTCTAAAAGTTGGTACTTTATACTTATGTCCGTTCGGAAAAAAGAATGCTTTTCGGTGGCGAAAGAGTTATCAAAATCACTTGAGCAGTTCCTGAGGTTATTGCGCGCGCGTACACATTTATCATTCCTAAAATTGTCCTTTAATATTCAAATACATTTTCGGTGGAATGTTGATAGGAAAAACGTTAGGGTGACATCTTATCCCTTCCTGCAGTAGATTAGCCACAAGTAAAAATGGAAAAATATTACCCGTAGTGTAGAAAAAAGGAGGGGCTGACTAAAATGAAAATTAATTTGGCAGCGTATGCAAGCAGCATAAATGACAGTTGGATCAGAAAGCCAGGCTTCGGGATTTTTCATTAATATGAATGCCATAGTATGATCTCCCTTACAAATTCATTTCATACATTCATTCAGCGTTCAGTATGGCTTTCATAACGCAGTTATTGACAGAAAATATTAATAACTTTTCACAGAATTGATAGGGAGATTAATAACTGCAATAAATTCAGCGTGCTAAAATCAATTTATGATAGGCTTAAGGGTTAAATGTAACCCTAATGTATCACGAGTAAAAAGCATTAGTTTAATGCTTGTGTTAAGGATTAGGAATCAATAGGGCAGTGTAACTACGGTAAATAGGTTTCTAGCGAATTAAGTCGATAAGGAAATCATTATTTTAGGTACCTGTAAATCTTTATGTTAAAAAATCAGTTATGTTAAGAAATCAAGTGCCGTTACTATGTTACATACGCAATATCGAAAAATTGGAATAGGAATGAATTTTTTGGAACTTCAAAGTCATCGAGAAGAAAACTTGTATTCATGTATTTCACTAATGAGAAGCTTCAATCCTGGAGTGTAATGTAGAAAAGGTTGTTCAAAAATGAAATGAAATGTGTTGTGTTTAACGCCCCTTTTTACTACATGCGGCAGAGCAGGCGATGACACTGATGATATATGAGATGAAGATGGAGTACTGGTGGAATGAGATGGTGGAGGAACTGGAGATCCCAGAGAAAACCCGCCCCAGCGCCGTGTTGTCCACCAGAAATCTCACTTTGTTATCGCCTGGGATCGAACCCCCGCCGCCTTGGTGAGGGAGGAGTGGTCTAACCACTCAGCCACAGCCTGGCCGAGGTTGTTCAGGATTTAGGTTGTAGGCGAGACTTAAGTTGATAAAAGAGTTTTCTACACTCACACCATCTACTGATCTGGCATTTAATTTACTGTAAACAGTCTTTTGTTTAGTGAAACGAGTATTGGTAGTTAGTGTTTTATCTTTGTTGATTTTCTGTTATATCTATTTAATGTTTATAACATTTCTTATAAATATCCTGATGATGGCAGAGATGTACGCTCCCGAAACTCGATTTCTAATAATCTTTTCACCTGGATTGTTTCCCGAGAATATCTTGAATATAAAAGAGCCATCTTTTTAAAATTCATTTCTTTTCCTCGAGTTTTGCAGAGCTTACTGCGATCAATTACCGGCAACAGGGATTGCTCTCGGATTATATAGATTTAGCCTGTCATCGCAAGAAAACCTTTATATTAGCAATTCTGAGACTCACGGCAACTTATGCTTACATTATTACAAGGTAAACAATTAAAAGCCGTTAAGTATTGACACATCAAAAATTAGAGTACTTCAATGGTTAAAGTTTCTCGTACTAAGAATCAGAAACAGTTAATATTACATTCGCAAACTGTTGGCACATCGGTTCATATAGATCGGTATTAGTCCTCATTAAATGTATCAGCCAACTTAGCTGTTGTTGCCCTTTCTCACATCTACCGACGCATTCCCTAAAAACAACGATTTCATAGTCACCACTGGAGCAGCGGGCAGTAGTTTTATCGAAGACAGAGATATTGGAGGAGTCGTTATCAACATTTGCAATTAAAGAATATTAAACCTCAGTGACAGTCCAGAAATGTTGTGTACGTTATCTGTTTTATTTACAATAATGGCTCTCTTTTGTTTTTAGTATACCATTTAGTATATTAGAATTGCAGAGAAAATAGAATAAAAACGTGGCTTTGAAAGTCTGTTCGCTTTGCATGAACACGACATAGACAAACAAAAAAAGGAAAAAAGGAATGACTAAAAGCACGGAAGAAAGGATAAAAGACAAAGGAATAAGGTATAACAATTTATTGTCAAGAAAAATAGGTATAAACTATTTGAAAATTCAAACAAATAAGAAGAATATATTCAAAAAATTCATTTGATATAAATCGTGTGCTTAACGGATCTAAATTTTATGCGCAGTAAGATTTGTTTTTCTATCTCCTAAAGTTTTGCTATTGTACAAGTCATTCAGAATGAAAAGGTGTTCAGACGATATTCCTAGAAAATAGAACATATACGTCATATTTGTCAAGAAAATATATTGAATATGCGGTATTTTAATAAAAAATATTAGAGTCGCTTTTGAGAAGATCAAAATAACAAAATGTTTACCACGTAAATGGCAATTTCAGGTAGGGGATTTTCTTCAAATTGTTGTCGCGTCTTTGGAAGATCCTAAACTTAAATATGAAGTCACACACACACACACACACACACACACACACACACACACACACACACACACACACACACCACTCTCTATGGATTTTTCGTAAACATGCTTTCGCGAGTGGTTCAGAGCCTCTCAAAAATATACCTCCGGTAAAAACTCGACATCGAATTTTGGATACAATGCAATGTTTCTCTGCTTACTGAAGGGTGGTAGAGAAAGTAATTTTTGCGCTCAAAAATTCAATCTCTTTCATAAACCGGCTGCCAATCCAATGAATTAATCGACGCGTGAAAGTAGATACAAAAGCTGTCGAAACCAGGCCAACAAATTAAGGGCCATAGTAATTTACAGAGAACGAAATTATAGAATTCGTACTATCAAGCCTATCAATGGTTTAAAAGTTCTTTTTTTTCGAATATATTAAATGAAATTTTGTAGTCTTGGCAGACTTTTCACTAATTGAAACGCAGACCTGCACATTCTCTCTGTAAATCACCTGTTAATAGAGAATATTACAAAAGTATTTTGTGAATTTCAATTTTAGAGGGGAATCGCCGAATGTTTAAGCCTTTATAACACAGAATATTTGAGTACTTTCTATGAGCAACCAGAACAGAAGGTAAAACAGATTCCTTTACTATTGATTACATAAGGAAGGGAAAGTTTCTTACTAGAAACTTGGTACATAGATAACATTTTACATTTTGAGAACCTTTGAATCCGTTCTTAAAATAACATTTTTTTTCTCTCTGGGTATGAGAGAGAGAGCAGATGCATTTCATAGCCAGCTAAAATAACCCATCTGGAAAGTTCAAATCAATCTATCTCTGTATCTTCTTATGAGGTGCATAAGGCATTCACAATATATTTCCGTTTCTTGTCAGTTTCTTCACTTCCTTTCACCTTTTGCTGTTTTGAGAAATTTCTTCCATTCTTATATTTTTCCGGTGTGTCCGTTCCTCTACTACCCTGTGGATTCAGTTCATAGCCCTTCGTTTCATTGCTTTATTCTCTTTTCTTAGTGCGTGTTCAATCAAATTCCATTTTTTTCTGTTGTCATTTCTTTTTCTTTATTATTTTAAAACTCTAAATTGGACATTCTATCTTATCATCTTATTATTATTTTTAAACAATTATACACTCCTGGAAGTTGAAATAGGAACACCGTGAATTCATTGTCCCAAGAAGGGGAAACTTTATTGACACATTCCTGGGGTCAGATACATCACATGATCACATTGACAGAACCATAGGCACATAGACACAGGCAACAGAGCATGCACAATGTCGGCACTAGTACCGTGTATATCCACCTTTCGCAGCAATGCAGGCTGCAATTCTCCCATGGAGGCGATCGTAGAGATGCTGGATGTAGTCCTGTGGAACGGCTTGCCATGCCATTTCCAGCTGGTGCCTCAGTTGGACCAGCGTTCGTGCTGGACGTGCAGACCGCGTGAGACGACGTTTCATTCAGTCCCAAACATGCTCAATGGGGGACAGATCCGGAGATCTTGCTGGCCAGGGTAGTTGACTTACATCTTCTAGAGCACGTTGGGTGGCACGGGATACATGCGGACGTGCATTGTCCTGTTGGAACAGCAAGTTTCCTTGCCGGTCTAGGAATGGTAGAACGATGGCTTCGATGACGGTTTGGATATACCGTGCACTATTCAGTGTGCCCTCGACGATCACCAGAAGTGTACGGCCAGTGTAGGAGATCGCTCCCCACACCATGATGCCGGGTGTTGGCCCTGTGTGCCTCGGTCGTATGCAGTCCTGATTGTGGCGCTCACCTGCACGGCGCCAAACACGCATACGACCATCATTGGCACCAAAGCAGAAGCGACTCTCATCGCTGAAGACGACACGTCTCCATTCGTCCCTCCATTCACGCCTGTCACGACACCACTGGCGGCGGGCTGCACGATGTTGGGGCGTGAGCGGAAGATGGCCTAACGGTGCGCGGGACCGTAGCCCAGCTTCATGGAGACGGTTGCGAATGGTCCTCGCCGATACCCCAGGAGCAAAAGTGTCCCTAATTTGCTGGGAAGTGGCGATGCAGTCCCCTACGGCACTGCGTAGGATCCGACGGTCTTGGGGTGCATCCGTTCGTTGCTGCGGTCCGGTCCCAGGTCGACGGGCACGTGCACCTTCCGCCGACCACTGGCAACAACATCGATGTACTGTGGAGATCTCACGCCCCACGTGTTGAGCAATTCGGCGGTACGTCCACCCGACCTCCCGCATGCCCACTATACGCCCTCGCTCAAAGTCCGTCAACTGCACATATGGTTCACGTCCACGCTGTCGCGGCATGCTACCAGTGTTAAAGACTGCGATGGAGCTCCGTATGCCACGGAAAACTGGCTGACACTGACGGCGGCGGTGCCCAAACGCTGCCCAGAGAGCAGCATTCGACGGCCAACACCGCGGCTCCTGGTGTGCCCGCTGTGCCGTGCGTGTGATCATTGCTTGTACAACCCTCTCGCAGTGTCCGGAGCAAGTATGGTGGGTCTGACACATCGGCGTCAATGTGTTCTTATTTCCATTTCCAGGAGTGTATTAAGTTTGTGTAATTTGCTTTGAAGGAATTTACTTATTTTCCATTTTCCACGATCATATGTATGCCACTGATTTCACATTGCTGTTTAAATATGTAACTTTAGTGCTTCTTGGTATAACGTTCTGATTTCCAAACTCGACATAATAGGATAAAAGCACCTTTTACATTGTTTATTCTGTTCTTGATGTCTTCAAGAACTCCACAACTATCCTTATCTAGATTCTTAAATTCCTAGACATTACCAATATTTTCATTATCTATTGCATTGTCCTTTGTTTTCTACCCATTTAATCCCATTTCTTTAGTTTTATTCATATTAATTTCCACATGAGTCTGATTTATCGCGTCTAATACAGTACTTATTTTAATTTACATGAAGAGCACAAATTTGCATGAAGTGCACAACACTTTTTGTTTCTCTTATTTACGTCCTTGTCTAGAGGACTTGCATTCACCAGGGTGTTCAGGTGGGAGCCTGATACATACTCTGGATCAGAGAGTAGCAAAGTTTGGAGATCAGCATGCAGCAATATATGAGAATAAGGGTGCATGGATCAAAAGAAGGTAGTGATGAAGCTGTTGATGTAATGAATGGCGAGGAAACCGGGTAACCCGGAGGAAACCAGCTCAGATGGCACTTTGTCCTCAAATTGCACATAGATTACCTGAGATTAAACCCTTGGTATTCGTATTGCATTCGACCCAAAAATTGTATACTTAGATTTCACCGTAAATGTTCGTTTTGAGGCTAACTTTGAATCCCCCAAAATAGGGTGTGTGTGTGTTTTTTTTTTTTTTTTTTTTTTTTTATAAAAGGTCCTCTGACTCTGTGTGTGTATGGGAGGGGGCGGATGGGGGGTGTGAACAACATAATTCAAAAGAAAAGGTTTGTTAAGTACCATATTTACTCTTTAGTTCAGCGTCTTCCAAGAAAGTGACAGGAAATGTGTTCAAGAAAATTCTTTCACCCCAAGCTAATCTCAAATAGAAAAGTTTTCGTTATTTTTATTTTCTCTAAAATGGCTCTAACGCTTTCATTAAAATATATTTTGAAAATATTTTCATGACAAGTAAAATGTGCTTCTTTCATATTTTAGGGATGGCCTGTGAATTCCTGTTCATTCGAATGACTTTTACATATTAACCTACAAACTGCAAGAAATAGACAAAATTGTACTACAAAAGGCTGTACTTTTAGTTAAATTAATCAGTTTATGCGAATGTTCTCCAGCTATAGTCGTTTCCCAAATGTTGCTTTATATCCTTTGAAATTTGCCAACACATTTTTTCTGAAATAGAAACACGTTATTCTTTTGTTCTCTCTTGGTCATTTGACCAGGAGATAACACAGCGATCAGCTCCTAAAAGATTTGATTATTATAACTTAAGGCTACGTACTCCCCTATTTCCATTGTACTTATAAGGAAATATGTAATAATAGTAATTACAAAAAGTACTATCTCGATAAATTTGAAGTAGATAGAACAATAAGCGTTTTAAGAATGTTTTTGAAGAGTGAGTAGAAATTTTTTAAAGTTTGTTTCATTTGACAGGTTTGTAGGTAGCAAGATTCGAGGCAGATGTACAAAGAATGTACAAACCGGCTGGCACATTATGTTAGGAATTCAAACTTCAAACCAGCACCGACCGCGACCTCAACGGCAAAGCTTTCCCCTTCTATTGTCATAGTGTATCCCTGCGCTTGTCAGTCTCCTTTCAAACTTCTCTCAACTTTCAAAGAAAGAAAAGGACTCAAGGGTAGGAAAGAAAAGAAGCGAAGGGGAAGGAAAAGCCAGTGGGAAACACGAAAGTTTATGTTGTAAATGTTTATGGTAGGCGGTTTCGCAGTACTCCTTCAAAAGAAAGAATATATCAGTCCAGCAAGTCCAAATCAACCCACTGCAATATAGTTGTCATAAAGGTTCTTTGCACGTGGGAAACACATGTATATTCCTTTTCAGAAAGTTTCTCTCCCTCTCTTTCTCTTGCTCTCTATCTCTTTCTAGGCACTAGAATGACGCAATGATCATTTTACCTGCTTCAGGGAACAGTTTGGAGAAAACAAGTTGGTCCAAAATTAGAATTTAGACTTTTTGACTTATTAAGGCAGATTCTCCAGTAATATTTTCATGTAATTTTGTATATTACTTGAAAATGAGCGACTTACGTGATGTTTTGTATATACCTGAGTTGGGGGAGGTGGCATTTGAGGCCTAGCTCTAGAATGGTTTTGCACCTGTGTTAATTACTTATAAATCATAAGTTTAAGAAGTTGATCTTATACAACCTCATGCCTTTCTCCGCCATTCAACAAACTCGTATTAAATCTTGTTGCCCACCTCTTTGCAGTGAGGGTAGCGTGTCTCCTCACTTACTAGAGGTCCAGGGATATCTAAAGAGAATTAGGACAATTTTTTTACCTTATTCTGATAAGGCAAATGTCAGGAACCTATAAGCTCTATGGACGTGGGACTCATTTGAGCATTATTTCACCCATTCATTCATCGTAGGTAACGATCCACTAGGCTGCAGGTTGAAGAATGTCTATTTATGTTACATGTCTGTAAAAGCTTTAATTGTTATTGTACATTTCCTTGTAGATGCAATGAGATAAGTGCAATGGAAATAGACTTAAAGTAATTAGTCAAATCTTTTGAGTACAGGTTCGTATGTGGCGATGTTGAAATGTTCTTCTTAATTTTATTTCTCCTGAAAGAGATACATTTAATTTTTATGTATATATTTTAATGTATAGTATATCACAACCTTAAAGCCAATTTTCAGAAAATTAAACATTAGATAAATGTTCCATGTAAAGGGTAAACTTAATACAACGTTTGGCATTTGTTACACCTTCATTACGTCGTACGCAAAAACACATAGATTTTTTTTCTAAAATATTTTTAACTTTTTTTTTTTTATTTCGAGGCCTCAAAACACACATTTACGATGAAATTTCCATACGGAATTTTTAGCTGGAATGTACTTCTTCTATGTACATGTTAAAAAAAAACAGTCTGAATTTCAGGGCAGTAAATATGAGTGAATTTTTCAGAGCGTTTTTCTGCCGAATATGGAAACAATGTTATCCAAGAAAAATAAGTCAGTGCAAAGAGAGACCAATCACAACATGCACTGGCCTAACAATACTCTGAGAAAGTTTTCACCAACACCTTTGAAAGTAAACAGTCCGATAATCTGAAATCCTTTATTTGAAGGTTCTAGCAATGTTCCATTGTGAAATGTATACACGAGAAGTATAGCGTGACATTGACACAACCTGCTTTAAAGGAAATGCAGCAGCTTGCTATGACTAAAGGAAACGACAGTGACTTGAAGGCCCATACAAACGAGTTTATGAGTAGATTCTAGGGAGTAAATGGACAAGCAAGTATCAGATTAGAGCAAAGTAATCGAAAATTTAACTAAAGAACTGAACATTCGATGCTTATTATTTCATAAAAGTAACTAGAACCTTTAGATCCATCAATTAACGTTAAAGATAAAAAAATTAATTACAAATACATTTTCCCGAACCATAAAATACGACTTAATCGTAGCAGAAATCGTATCATTTTTAAATTAATGATCTGTTGATAGCACTTGAAAGTATAAAAAGGAATTAGAACTTAACAAAAATCAAGGAGCAAAAGAAATATGAAGTTCACTTTTCTTCATGCAAGGATCAGTCTCATAGAAAAACAAATATGATGAAACTAGTGCTCAGCTCAAAACCAACATAGAGGAAAAATACAAGTAAAACTCAATTTTATGTGAGTAATCGAAACAAAGTAGGACATATTCAGATAAATTATATGAGTATGGGAGTATCTATGGACCTAGTGGGGTAAATCAATAATTTACAAGTACGCAAAATTCATATGATTAGTACTGGAGGCCCGAAATCAACTATGAGTTTAGATCTATATCACCTCAACAAATTAAGCAAAAGTACGCAGATCTCAGATCTGTCTTTTGAATGTGTTACAAAAGAGCTGGTGTAGTCGTTAATGCAAGATTTTGTAGCTTAAGACTGGATCGTGTAACTACTGGCGAAAGAAGTTCCCACAATGGGGGTAGAGCACTGCACTATCCGTACATGAACGAAATCCTTGAGGATTTCGGTTCAAACGTATATTCAAATGTTACCGGTATTGTATTCGGTTCAAATGTTACCGAATGAGACAAGAATTGTAAGGTTTGCACTTCAATAAATAAGACAGGTTATTTTAATTCAGAGTGAATTCCAGCAGAGCGTTACCTACAGTAGAAATGAATTCTATTTATTCTCAGCGACTATGCTGTTGCTTTACAATGTACTATTCGTGTTTTTAGGCCAAAAGTCGTTAGTATAATCATTCCGATTCTGCTCTCCTGCAAATGGATTTGTCATTCATTTGGAACGGTTTGTGTGTCTGATTAAACCCACAAATTACACAAAATAAAATTATTTTATTTTTAACATGAATAACTGCAGCAAGGGTACTAAGCCTTAAATCATCCCAACCTTCCCTGCTTTAGTTGCCGGCCCGTGGAATCAAATAATGGGACGATCAATCGCTTATGTATAGTGCTTGGGCTCGAGAAGTTTCGATTTAGGCAACTCGAGAAACTTCAAATTCGAGGACTATTTATTCTAGAACAGTTGTTTCCGGTATCTCTGAGACACTGTACTTTAAAAGTCTCAGTCGGAGGCTTAAGCCCAGAAAAGGTAGTCCTCGAAGGCTCTGTGTTATCCCGTACACAGTTTAATGTGCTGAAGACGTGTTACTGTTCTGCAACGTGTTACCTCGGCCAAGTATGGTAGGAGTGTCTTCCATCTTCTTCTTACTTCTTCCATACATGGAGGATGATCTTGGGCGCCGGGCTCCAAAATTCTGCTCCAAATCAACATAATATCAAAGTGCCCTGGTTAGGTCTCTCGGGAATTGTATCCCCAAAAGACGCCGTTTAAGCAATATCGAGGTCTCGTGCCAGTACAGTCCAGCAACGCAAAGAACGTCCCTAGAAGGTACGCACTGCCTTACACAGTGGGACAAGGACAGCAAATGTGTGTGGCAGAAAACGCATGCTACACAAGGAGCAGGCCCTTAAAAACATGCGCCTTATTCACTCTGTACACTAAAACCGAGAAGATTCATTCACAAAAGTAGAAGCTGTCAGAATGTTTTTGAATGGTCTGTAACTGTACTAACATGGGATGTCATAAACCTGTCCAGGAAGGGTGTGGGAACCGTCGCCAACCCCCGTGCGTCTCAGGCGTCGGAGACTATCTCTCCTGCAGAGGACAGTACCTCGGACCGTCAGTCTGTCGATCAGTCGTCAGTAACAGTCGTAAAGTTACGAAGTCTTTAGCGGAATTGTCTTGTGTATAGACTTAGGTGAACATTTCCGCTACGACAATCTTTAAAACCTAGACGTGTTTCCTCTGGTGAGAAATATTGATATTAAGGGTTAGTTAGCGCTTTGATAACTTTGTAACTACCAATAAGGTTTATTTCAAAACTGGTGTTCACATATTGCATTTTGCCATGCGTGTCAGGAGTGATATGAAATCACGGATGGACAAAATGGAGGCGAAATTACGACCATGAATTCCGGAATGCAGAAGTTTGGGACGGAAATTAAGTCCGTAAAGAAGACCGGAATAAAGAGAAAAAGAAACAGAAAGTGGAATTCTGCATGGAAATGATGAAGACAGAAACGTCTGAGATGAAAATGAAGTTATGGACTAAACTCGGAATCGACCGGACGGAAATGTGAAATGTGTAGTGTTTAACGCCCGCTTTTACTACATACGGCACCACAGGCGGTGACACTGATGATACATGAGATGAAGATGGAGCACCGGTGGAATGAGATGGCGGGGGAAACCGGAGGTCCCGGAGAAAATCCGCCCCAGCGCCATGTTGTCTACCACAAATCTCACTTTGCGGTCGTCTGGGATCGAACCCGGGCCGCCTTGGTGAGAGCCAAGCGGTCTAACCACTGAGCCACGGCGCGGCCAGACCGGACGGAGGAAAGACGCAGAGAAACTATGCAGGAAAATGACATACCTTGACCAATGCTCTCGAGGATGTTTGGGATGTTTGGGTGTAAGTTAGCATCCTCGAAGAAACAGTTGACGGCGGCGCAATGGAGCTGAACGCCGAGATAGAATAAGTACTTAGCAAAAGATCTAGTATGCTAAACAACATCCATGCGCGTCAAGCCTTCCAAATAAGACAAGGCCTCAAGGTTGAAAGTCTTCTGCGACAATCTGCAGCCATCACCGCTCACAACCAATGGTCTGCAGAAAAGGAGGCCACACGACTTATAACCAGCCTTCAGGGATGGGCGATAGAAGTCCTAATGCGAATCCGACTTTGTGTCCAGAAACATCAGGGAGGCTCTCATAACCGGGTTCGGAAACTACGTCTGGCAGCAGCCTGTCGCATCCAGTTCAAGTCAAGGCTGCAACTGCTGGGTTGCAGGAGTTCTCCCTGGTTATTTAACATTTGCTACTTAAATTTCTAGTGAACTCCCGACCAGTCACATGTTCCATGAAGCTGCCTACTCCATCGACGGAGTGAGATACGACATCGCCTGGTGCTCGGCGAGTATAATATCGTCAACGAGGCCCTGACGGCAGTGTTGAGAATGGAGGCCGCCTAGATAATGACTGTCCCTAGACATGACAGGGACAGAGGATCGATCCAAGGAGGTCACTGAAAAATATCCAGTGCAGTGGGGGGTGTTGGCCAGCTAGGACGTACAGCACGAAGGAAAGGAATGAATACCAATAAGATACAGAGCCCATTGTTGCCGTCCTCGAATGACACTGCGTGCCTTACGATTACGTATTTTCCCGTTTTATAGTTAACAATTTCGGTTTATAATGTACAGCGTAATTTTTATTTTCAATCCTACTTCAAAAATATTTGGGTTAAAAAATCTCAAAACTTCATTGGGTGATGGCTTAGCAAAGATTAATATTAATTTTTAGAAGACTAATTTACAGACATCATCATCGTCATCATCGCCATCCTTGGTTAGGCATTGGCCTTCTGCTGCCAAGGTATGAGTTCACATTCGACCCAGAGCGACAGCCCTTTCAGAAAATTTCCGGCATGTAAAAGAACTTCTGCGGGTCGAAATTACGGCACATCGGTGGCGCTGATATGATCCTAATAATCGACTGTGTCGTTAACAAATAAAATATTTAATTGTATCTTCTTAATCTGTGTCATCAATAGAAGGGTTATTTGACTATAAGGAGTCTTAATGGAGGGGACGACAGGTTTAATCCATCCCTCCCCTTGTTTTGTTACTCGGTTTGCCTAACGATCAAGGAACTTCTATCCCGTTAGTACTGGGTCGGTTTGAAGTCCGACTACAAGTGCAACATACAGCGATTGGTGGAGGGGGGAGAATGACATCGTAGGTTACAGAACTCTACCAACGTTTAGCTCTCACAATATACTGTGAAATTAACTGTTTCAAAAAGAATAATTTGCTAAAGTATAAGGTTTACATTAAGCTTTACTTTGTAATATATTTATTACTGAAGGAACCCTGCCTTAATTCTGCGGAATGTTGAAAGCCATCACCAATTGTTTTCAAACGCTAGCTGGGACCGTATTTGCTCTCATGTGCGTCTATAGTGGTAGCAATTCGCTTTATGATCAGACTATTGCAAGGTGTCACTCGACAATAGTACACGATATAATTGACCTATTGTACGATACGTACCTTCTTTTATTTCTATCCTTGTGGAGCAGAAGCGAAATGGTGTCCTGAAAGGAAAGGTACATTATAATGTCTTTCTTACATGACTTGATGTATCAATTACCGTCTAATTTAATGGCTTTTTACAAAGTATTTGCAAGAATATTCCTTTATTTATTCTAATAGTGTTTGATACAACCTCTCAAAGCATAAGGGACTACAAGTGGTAGAAATTGAACGAAAAATGAATTTGAGGAGGAAGAGTCTCAGGACTGATTTTAAGGCACCTAGAATGTAATTTTCCAGTGGAGAAAACTGAATAAAACCTTTTATAAAAAAGCTGGTCAGGGAGAATGGTCCATGTGAGATTCGGAACAGAGATCACCTGTTCAGAATATGCAGCACAAACATGTTGATTCATTTTTATATCTACCTTTGTTATCAATGTGTTTAATAAACAGACTGATATGCTATACGTCATAGTGAGTTCGTGAACTTGGCACTTCAAAGCGTCCGTAATTTAAGTAGTTATATCGATGCCAATTATTATTTCATGTTATTTATTATTCCTGGAACAGAACTTGAAAAGAGCTTCTAATTAAAGTTTTAAAACGCTATTAAATTACTGTACACCATTATATATCATCATTAATTTAAAACGGGCGCTTAGACCTGTATGCTTTTGCACCCTGAAACATCATTTCACTCATACTCTGATTCGCATAAAGAAATAATACAAATATATGCAATAAATCATGGCAGGACCACAGATATATGTTCACATATTTTGCAATAGGTTAGGAATAATCACATATTACCAAAATTAATGAAACTATAGTTTATCTGCGATAAGTTTAAGATTTTGCACTAACAATAGAACAGCATGTTTATTATGTGTTTCAAATGGGAAGGTGTTTGTCCTTGAGTGCTACTAGGTGAGCAACCCATCGGGGCCCGCCTCGGTAGCGTAGATGGTAGCATGTCTGCCTCACGTTCAAGAGGTCCCGAGTTCGAATCTCGGTAAGGGTGAGTTACCTGGATAAGGTTTTTCCGGGGTTTTCCCTTATCCTTCGAGACGAATGTCGAGTAACTCTAAGCTCCATGGACCCTGGACTCATTTGAGCATCATTTCACCCAATTCATTCCTCGTCCGATATGACTTAACGTTGGATGACTTAAATTACAACAAAAATCGGGGTCCTGCGGTGTTGTCGTACTGCATTCCCGCTAAGTGGTGTGTGACGAGCGCCAACCTAATCAATCTGTATGAAATACTAAGACAAAAATTCAGCATTTTGCAGAAACTGATCCATGTGGAAGGTAGAGAGCTCAAATAGTTTTTCTAATACAAATAAATAACCCACTATTACCTGTATTATAACAATAAATCGCGACATAAGCGTTGTATGAATACCATTATTGGTTGCCATGTATGCGTGTACGTGTATTTGTAATTACTCAGAACTGAAACGTAACTGTTTGACATGACGTGATAAAAGAATTACTTTGAATAATCCAATTTGAGCGAGAGGAAACAATTTTACTGCTGCCCCGGCAGAACGTGTCTGGTCACATATCTTTGTTTATGAATGGTTCGTAATCTCTATTTACTCTAGAGAGTTCAAAGTGGTTGGTGTGTATGTATGTACGTTTACTCATAACTGAAATTTATACTACTGACATGACGTGATAAAAGAATTACTGTGAATAAGTCAAGGTGTTAAATTAAGAAAGAGCAAACACTTCATTTCCTGTTAGCCTGTGGAATGCTGTATTCTTATGTTTATGAATGAATGCTGGATAAGAAGTGTTTATTTACTCTGGAGAGTTCAGGTCAATATCATTCAGTTGTTCCTTACACAACAGTAGTGTAAAAGTTAAATAGTGCAATGGCTTCTTGCGGTGAATTTAGTGGCGAGTCAAAAAGGCAGGTATTGCGAAGTCAGGCTCGAAGTATTATTTTTAAGCTGTAGGTACACGATCTTCAAAAAAATTTCGGAAACTGAAACTAAAAATGAGTTATTGGAAAGAGTACTTCCGTTTAAACGAACGGAAAAAGTGTATCAGCTGGATCAACTTGCAATTGAAACGGAAGACAAGGTAATACGTCTTCTACCTTACCTACCACTGCCAATATAATCCAGTTGAGTTGGTGTGGGCTCAAATGAAAAGGGGACTGCAAACAGAAATAATACTTTTAAACTGACGGGCGTTAAACGATTTTTTCACGAAAAAATTGACAAGGTAACACAACAGGTCTGGGAAAACTGCGTAAGGCATGCAGAAATCCTTCAAGAAGACGATTTTAAAAAAGAAATAGCACGTGACGAGATTTTGGAACCTATAATCATAAATTTGCAAGACTCAGACTATGAAGACGGTGACATTGACGATTTGTCTGTTAACGGAAGTGGCATTGATAGCGATATGGATGAGCCACTGGCAGTTCCTTTGGATTAGAAAAACTGGTAATTCATAAACTATAATTATAGTTATAGTATTTTAAAATATACATAATTTTCAAAAATGCTTTTTCCAATTTTGATCTTTGCTACTGCATATTGTAAAAGTTTGTAAAATATAATTTGCTTACTCTTACGTCTGCGCCAAGCAAACTTGCATGTTGTATGAGTGTGCGAGAGAGAGGGAAATATAAAAGGAGTGAGGTAAGAAGCTGTCAACGCTGAGTGTGATACGGCATCGTATTAGCTGGACTCCAGAACCCTTCCCATTTGAAACACATAATAGGTACACTTCGTTCATAACTTTGTTAATATTTTATTTGAGTTTTTGTTTTATTTTAGTGATATTTAAGTTATAACTTGATTTTAATGCAACTAGATTCTTACAATCGCGAGGTAAATTATTTATACTCAATAAATAAAGTGAAAATTAATAGGACCTAACATGATATTAAGTTAACTCAAGTAATATATTTTGACATATCATATATAACATGTTAATGAAAATCATTAGTCGAAATTTTGACAAATTAAATATTACAGAATTTATTGTTTATATTTATAGATTTCTTAGTATGAGTAGAACTGCCTGAAGACCTACATTTTTGCATCGTTAAGGTATAGCGACTAAATACTACAAAGTAAGTATACCAAGCGGGATGTCTCAGGTCTGAGTTCGATTCCCGTGGCTGACCTATCTTATCCATGGGCTTTTCCGGGGGTTTTGCCGCGTCGCCAGGAGAATGCGGGCTAAGTTGATTACATTCCCTGAATTTCCTGTCCCTCCATTTTTACTTCCATTATCATTTCACATCATCTCTCATCTAGTGGTCTCTTTCAGTGTAGAAGTGTCGGTTGGTATATCGGCGCTGCATGGCAGGATGCAACGGAATGCGATCGATGTAGACATTCTAGGAGCTCCGCGTTGTAGTGATCATTATGCAACGGGTAATTGCAAATGGGATGGATGATGTGATGATTGTGAAGATCTTGTAGTCCAATCCTGTAGGTTCCTCGGCAGCTTTGGAGCTAGAGATCTTACCTCTGGGTGTGGTCGCGGAATATAGGAAGTTGATGTGGCTATTGTTGGAGAATGAACAATAACCCTTCTCTTTAAATAATGTATGTTTTATTCCAGCGAAACAATTTTAAATTCTGATACAATTTGAAATGATGTAAATGCTGTTTTTAACATCCGAACGTTGTTGCATCGATGAACTATTTCTCCCTTGCACACGTTATTAATGTAACCTAAATGAATTCACACAAAATTGTTTCTGCACAAATACTACTCCTACGAAAGTCGCTTGCAGAAGAACGCTAATTGCAGATAATCTCCTGCTCCCTTCTTTCTACGTTGCTATAGCAACTAAATAACTTATCTCCTACTGATCCACGACACTCATTCCGTAATCACATTATTAAAATTGCCAATAAAGACAATATTACATAACATTTCACTCACATTGCATCATCTCATGACCAACCTAATTTTACACTTTCATTTCCGTAGAAATTAATCTTTTCATAGCAATTACAAATCAATTTTTTTTAAATTTAGAAACGTGAAATAACCCCACAAGGATGATGTGCTTCTGGTGAACACTTCCTCCACCGGTAGGACGGTCTCTTGGCAGGCAGGTGGGTCGTTTCAGGACCAAGTTGGATGGGATACCGGTTTTACTGGCCAGCTACAGAATTTTCAACTGGTCAAATGTACGGTCCCTGCCTTCTGCACTATCGTGACTCCCAATGACTGCCACCCTCTGTCTCCTCTCGCCTCACCGTTCCTCCTGGAGATGCAAGGCATCTTCCAAAAGTGCGGCACGAAGATTTACAAGAAAGTCTCTCCACCCGAAACCAACACTTGGGTGAAAAATGGTTCAGTTTCTGTATTCCCCTCTAAAGTGGTAACAGTTTTGATTAAGGTGCCCTAATTGTAAAATATTTCTGATAAATAAAATGTTAATGATATAAAAGGTATATAGAAATTTTCTGCAAATAGCCAGGAAGGTTCTTTTAATTCCAAAGGAATCTGGAATACTTTTTATAATGGATAAGCTGCAAGAAATATATAAAAAGATATCACATAACAAATGTACCTCTTTTTAAAATCATGGTTTAGTTGACTTGTTTCTGCTGTTTCAATTATTTCGTGGTTTTTTTTTTTTTTTTTTTTTTTTTTTAATTTTACGTCCTCCAACGTTAAGTCATATCGGACCTTGAATGAAATGGGTGAAATGATGCTCAAATGTGTCCAGGGCCCATGGAGCTTAGAGCTACCCAACATTCGTCTTTAAGGATAAGGGAAAACCCTGCACAAAGCCTTATCCAAGTAACTCACCCTGACCGAGATTCGAACTCGGGACCTATTGAACGTGAGGCAGACGCGCTGCCATCTAGGCTACCGAGGCGGGCTTGTGATATTTTTATTATTCGTTTGAATTTTAAGACACCGTCATCTTTAAGTGTTATCGCTACTCAGTTGTTTCTTGTAATTTAAGGTAAAGGTATGGGATTTTAAGGCTGCATTACACAGACGAGATTTTAAAATCGACAACTCGGTTTCCATTTCGCCCATGTATCATTAAAAAAATGTAAATTGAAACTATTTCTGCTAATATTTACTAATATTATCGTGAGATACATAGAAAAATAAACATTCATAATATTATATACAAATATAAAAATTTGTAACTTAAAACTTCACTTATCTTTTAAGATAAGAGTATAATTCTTATAAATTAATTGTAATGATAATGATTACCATCTTATCTTAAAAGATAAGTGAAGTTTTAAGTTACAAATGTTTATATTTGTATATATTTGTTTGCTTTCCTATTAATAGCTTCATATTTTACGTATTTATTCATAATATTAGTTTGTGGAGGAGGCAAAAAATAAATGATAATGGGAATATAAAGTGATGTTGTGAAAAATATGTGAATACAACATATATTTTCTTTCATTGTTTCAAAAGACTTCAAAATGCATGTCATTAATAAAATCTTGATACTTAATACTTTGGTAACCTGTAAATCTACCGTAAACGTACATAAGATAGAGCAGTAAGTCAATATATGGAAAGGTAAAACTTGGGGAAAAGACTAAATAATATTCCTAAATGACAAGGTTTGTGGGCAGATAAGTCAACATCATTATGCTGAATTACTACGGAAATTTCTGAAGCTCTACATCCCAAAGACTAACAAAGAAAGAGAAAATGTACGAATCTCTGAGGAAAATGGGCGAAACAAACCACAAATGTATATCTTCTTTATAAAAGAAAGCCTTTGTGAACCGAAATGTTGTCTAAGAAGGCAATGTATTAACTTCGAAATGATACTTGAGTTTGTTTGCGTTTTTATACCATGTACTTCGCATCTTCCCGAAGCGGGCGGGAAGCAAACACAATATGAAAAGTAATAAGCCTTTCTGGAGCAGATTGCATCTACTTCTGACTTCCATTAAGACAACAAAAACCCAAGTTATAATAAAGTTTCACTGAGATATGGGATTTTTGTCTTGGGATCCTATCTCTTTCTGCGAATTATAGATGCTCGCACTTGACCCTTGATGCACGAAAAGGACGATGTGATTGTCTTTTTATATTTTGTATTTGACTGTATGTTTATTAAATTTCATTCGATCACAACTGTCCCGCGGGGACAATATCATTGCACTGTTGTAGTTGACACAGCGGAATGTTTCCTCTATTATATATCGGTAGGTTTTCAAATGTTTTGACAGCGGACAGACACCTACCTACATATTTCTCTCACTGCACAGAACTATTCGCCAGTCTTGTCTCCAGCATTTCTTAATGCACTTTTTCCAAGTTCTCGTCGGTTTTCCTCCTTTCCTTCTTTTTTTGGTATTCACTCGTGTCAAACTCGGGAGCGTTTCTTCACTCATTCTCATTACTTCTCCACACAATAATCTCTTCCTCTTCTTTAAATCTTTCTTGCTTGATTTTCTCCCAACTTATAGCCTCATGTATAATTAACATTTCCAAAATTAAACTTTTCATGTCCTTCAATCTACATATTCTTCCAGTATTGTAATTTGTTATTAAATTTCACAACTTGTAAATAAATATGCCATTAAATGTATACATACTTTACTCTGGATTTATTTATTTTGAAGTTTAATATCTTCTGTAAATGAGCTTTGAGAAAATTACAATTGAAGAAAGTCTTTTTTAAGTTTAAATTCCGTTGACTAACTTATATGGCTACTTCAGAAAATGGACGAATGAGGTGAAAGAAGTTAAATGATTGCCAATCGCAGCCGGATATAGTAGAGAAATTGTCAAATTACTTCGATAAGCATTTGTCTTCTCAAATATACCGCTACCAGAGTTGAGCATACGTAGGTTGGTGCAACTGGAGCACCGCACCAGGACCCCCAAAAGTCATGTTGCCAAATGAAGTGCCCCCAATTACAATAAATATAGCTTTCTAGTCTAAAAAGTAAAAGGTGCTATAAAATAATACAGGAACGAATATTTGATTAAAGTTATTCCTTATTATTGTTGCATTTCGGAAATCTTTTCTAGCGACATGATAGCTTTATTTAGATCACAAATATTGACTGTTACAGTGGCCAAAGCTGAAAATTAATTTTCTAAATGAAAACTAATCAGAAACCACCTTAGAATTTCTTTTACTCAAGCAAACCTTAGATAAAGGTTTAGCACGCTTTTCAACAGAAAATGATAAATTACCTAACTTTGATAAAAGATGTTGACTTTTTGGCGATATGTGGAAAGGAATCAAAAGGTTCAAATATTAATCAAGGCTACGTGGGTGATCAGCCGTGTCAGATTTATGAATGTCGAGCTTTCAGTCACTCTATACTCATGGCCTTCTTCAGGATCTGAATCTTCAGAATCTCATTCAGATCCTGAAGAAGGTCATGAATATAGAATGGCCGAAAGCTCAACATTCATAAATCTGACACGTCATATCACCTGCAAAGGCTTGATTAATAATGGTCGCCTTGAAAGCTTCAAGACTTACAATCTTCAAATAGTTTAATAATGCTTTTCTTATTGAATAGAATATTTCTATTCCTGATATCAAGACATTTTGGACTTTATCAATTTTAAAACTTCGCCTTTAATTTATTGCTTTGAAATTTTCCTTTTAAAATGTTTTGCGTGTACTAAAATAAAGTCTACTGTAATATAATTGAATAAGATTATCTAATTTATC
>CM060951.1:147303111-147335611 GCA_030765055.1 Mantis religiosa
ATTGAAAGCTCGGTTAAATAACAAACTTGGTATTTAAGTTCAGATGTCCTGAAGATGCACCATGAAAAAAAAAAAAAAAAAAAAAAAAAACACACACCCCATCATTCCAGACTATAATTTATGTGGAAAGTGCTTCAAAAATGTTGATTTTCTCAAAATTGTTCTAATGATTTCGATTAAATTCACATGTGTTTAAGATGTTTTCATGACAAATGAAATATATGCTTTGGATGTTCTGGGAAATATATGTTTGTTGAGTTGACAATGAAGTTGACGCTTTCCGACATATTCTTAGATAGTTGAGGATAATGTATTATAAAATTTATTATATTCCATGCCGAGTCAGACTTGTACTGTTAAAAACATAACAACATTTCATTCTGAAAACCAACCTTGTTCCAAAGTTTTATATCTTTATGAGCCAACAGTTGATGATGCTGGGACTCCTTCCAAGTTTCTGCTCTATTGTTACCTTGCTGCTCGTATGTCTCCGAAATTAAATTAGAACAAAGTGTGGACAAGGGAAGGATTTTCTTTTCTATTCTTTTGCTTGGTTCTCTCTCTAGAATGACTGGCTTGTGGGAGAGAAACGAAAATGATATCAGAAATGATTGTTATTGGCTTAAAAAAAAGTAAGGAGGGGAAAAGAAGCAAAGAAAAGAAAAAAATGAGGTAGAAAAAAAGGCATCTACTCCGTCTTTTCTCCCTTGTTATTAAGAGTCCATTATGTTGGTTGTATTGTGCACTTGTATTCGACATACACACACGCAGAGAGAGACGCACAATGAGAGAGCCCATATAGTTGTTTCATTCGCCTGGATGCCTGATGGCACAAGTGATCTTTCAATGGTACAACATGCGGAATTACTAAGACGTCACAATGGATGTTTTCTTGCGCAGAAACTTTTCCTCGCTCTTGTTTGGAATGCCATTGTAACAATTTACTACAAATGTTTGTTTTTCTAGTCCATTGCTTTCACTTTTCCTGTTCATATTCCTCATATTTTCTATACACATACCATAATCTGACTCAAACTGGAACGATCTGCTGTAAACATATGGAGACGAGAAACAGATATTTAAAAATGTATATTATGTAATAAATTTTTGTCTGCTCCATTATCCAAAGTTCCAGCCAAAGCGGGTCTTACAGAAAATTACCAGAAATTTCAATATATAGTCATTTGTCATGAAAATATCTTAAATATGCAGGTTCTTTTTTTATTTTACGTCCTTTAACTTTTTTAAGTCATATCAGACGATCAATGGTATGGGTGAAATGATGCTCAAATGGGCCCAGGATCCATGGAGCTAGGAGTTACCCAACATTCGTCTTTTAGGTTAAGGGAAAACCCCGGAAAGAACCGTATCCAGGTAACTCACCCTTACCGAGATTCGAACTCGGGACCTATTGAACATGAGGCAGACATGTTATCATCTACGCTATCGAGGCGGGCATGCAGGTTTTATTAAAAATAATCAGTCATTTTTGAAAAGGCAATTGTGTCAAAACTTTGTCCATGTAAAGCGTACTTAGCAGTGGAGATTTTCTTCAAAAACCTTGGTTTCCATCTTTGGAAGACACTAAGCCTAAAAACTAAAAGACCAAGTTTAATATTTGCCCGATGTTTCCTTTATGAATTATACTATTCTGACATACACGTTTGATTTTCTAAAAGTTCATGGGTCCTCAAGCATATCATATTTCAGTTAACATCGAATTTTTATGATATTAAATTTCATAATAATTTACAATTACATGTTATGCGAATAAGTCTATGTGGGATTACGCAAAGTACTTACAGACGTTTCTTAGCTCTTCTATGACTCCTATTCTTTGGCTATAGGCTTTTTTTCTCTCATCTGTCCACGTTGTTCCTTTATCTTCAGTTTGTCCTCTTGGTCAACCTGCCACTTATGCAACTTCATTCTAAAGACGTCCTGGTCTAGGCAATCATCTTGAGTGATTCCTGCCAATTTTAAAGCATATTTTGCTTCGCCAATCCATTTCATAGTGTCTACTTGTGCTTTACTTAGATTTCCGTAAAGTTCCATAATTTGTTTTGTGAGCCCATTTGAAGTTAATAATTTAATATATGCATAAAATTTTAACCTTTGCTTCCTAATATCACTATAGATGTCTGTATATCCGCCGTGTACCATTTTTGTGTAGCTGCCGCGGGTGTTTGGCAGGAGAGGAAAAGAGACAGAGAGAGACTCCGGAACGTTCTGTCCGTTGTTGCAGCCGCGAAAGTTCTCGGAAGGTCTGCGGCTTTCTAGAAACAATATCCGCAAGGTGTTAGAAGCGGCAGCAGTTGTTTGTTGGTTATTATGACAATCGACGATTGAAGTTACCGCAATGATTTCTTTCATTTATTATCGTGCAACAAAACACCGAGTCAGCCTCGAAGACAGCTCATTGTCAATTTCACGTCTTTTTACTGCAGTAAAAGTTGTTCTAAATTTCTGCAAACCAGATTTCCGAATCTACGTAACCCTCGCAGTCACATTATTTTATTTCCTTTTTATTTCTAAGTATGTATTCTTCATGTACAACTTGTGGATCTAAAATTTTTCTAATTATTTAGATTATTCTTTCTCTACATCTTCGTTATCTGCTTTTCTGTTCAAAATAAATCTTTCTGCTTCAGAGAGGCATTCTTGGTTATTATTATTATTATTATTATTATTATTATTATTATTATTATTATTATTATTATTATTATTATTATTATTATTATTATTATTATTATTATTATTATTATTATTATTATTATTATTATTATTATTATTATTATTATTATTATTATTATTATTATTATTATTATTATTATTATTATTATTATTATTATTATTATTATTATTATTATTATTATTATTATTATTATTATTATTATTATTATTATTATTATTATTATTATTATTATTATTATTATTATTATTATTATTATTATTATTATTATTATTATTATTATTATTATTATTATTATTATTATTATTATTATTATTATTATTATTATTATTATTATTATTATTATTATTATTATTATTATTATTATTATTATTATTATTATTATTATTATTATTATTATTATTATTATTATTATTATTATTATTATTATTATTATTATTATTATTATTATTATTATTATTATTATTATTATTATTATTATTATTATTATTATCATCATCATTATCATTATTATTATTATTATTATCATCATCATTATCACTATTATTATCACTATTATTATCATTATCATTATTATTATTTATATGAACATTTTTATTATCACGCTGATTTTACACTCATTATAATTGTTATATATAGCATCTTAAGAAAGTGTACTAGTTTCAGAAATCCAGAAGAAAAAATAAACACACAAATTGTGACGTGTGAGAAACCATGGTGAAAAAGTTTGTAAAGTTTAGGTAATATCGATAAACAAAGGATAAATAGACTTCATTACCGAAGTTGTGCCATAGCCTTATTTTCAAGTGTTTTGTTCATTGTGTACCTATCACAGCGTCACGTGTTTGCGAAGTGTGTGGATGGTGTCTGTGGTGTACATTAAAACCCGAGATTGTGACAAACAGGTTGTGGTGGTGGACGGTGTAATTAATAGTTGACCCGGCTAGTAATTTAGCGTCATTAGTCGAGTCCGGCGAGATAATGGGGTTACGTGAGAGAGAAGGAGAGAGTAGTAATATTGTTTGGTCCTACCGACCGCCTTCAGGTATGATGCGGACGGAGGGTGAACCAACCAACCTTCTTTTGTTCCTCCGGTAAACAGCAGCCCTACAGTTTTGGTGCGCTCTAATGCATTTACATCATTTAAAAGGTTTAGTTACCTCGCTACACATTAAATACTTAAAAGCAAAATGCTGGAGACTTATTTCATTTTTCTATTGTTCGCCTATAGTAAGCAGGGCAAATGTATTTCAGAAAAAATTGTGAGATGCATATTTCATCAAAAATACGCTATTTCATGCTCCCTGTAACACAAAAACCTGATATGTGAACTCATAAGACTTCTTCGACTCATCTTTTACAACGTACTCTTTAAAACGTTTATTCGTTTATATACTTCATGCTAATTGACACGGGCGATGCTGCCTCACGTTTAAGAAGTCCCGAGCTCGAAACTCGGTCAGGGTGAGTAACCTGATAAGGGTTTTACCGGGATTTTTGCTTATTCTGAATGACTAATATTGAGTAACTCTGAGCTCTGTTGACCCTGGGATCATTTGAGCATATTTCACCCATTACATTCATCGTCCGATATGACATAACGTTGAAGAATGTAAATTAAAAACAAAATATTCATCGTCATGACGTTCGTAGAAATGAACTAATTACACATTTTCTTATAGGTACATTGAGAAAAGGAGAATATAGTAGGCTTAGGCGGTAGTCAACTCCTTTAAGATCTGATCGTTATATGATCGCTTTACTTCCCATTTAAGCATTGCAAAATACAAAATAACTAACAAATCCGGAAATGCTTCCTTCCATATAAATCAACATAAATCGTGTTTTTGCGAGATTTATATTTTTGTGTAAACATTTTGTCTATCTATTACATTTACCAGTTATGTAAAAGTTATGAATAGGACTTATGATTGTCATTGTATTAAAATTATTAGCACATATTTCATGTATGCTGTTTTTTCCCCCTCTGTGCTTCTCTTTACTTCAGCTTGAACCCTGGGCTGGAAGTTCAAATAAAAAGGACTTTTCTACATTCAGCCAACAAAGCCCCGTACTTGAAAAAAAAAGTATTTGTACTTCAATTTAAATGAACACGGAAGAAACTGAATGAGGAAAAAAGTTGTTTATTTCTTAATAGTACCAAAATATGACCACAAACATGATTTACCAAAATATGCTCTCTCACAAAAAAAGGTGATGTATCCACTCATACATATAACTATATGATTTTAAAAATCACTGTGATTTGATTAGTTTTTATATACATTTAAGGAATATATCAGTCATATCAAAAAAGATGTGGCCCAGATTGAAAATCTTAGCTGTAATATTAAGCACGAAGATGTCACTTGCATCTATCATGCAAGAGATTTTAGATCTCGAAGTTACCGCCCAATACTTCCTACAACTTTGTCCATGACATTCAGAGAGAAAAAGAACGTATCGAGAGATGAACTAACTTTATTTCAGTGTCATTAGGATCTAATATTGCTCCAGAAGTCTCTCGAACATGGTATCCTAGTTGCAGAACAAAATATGATATAGCTTTACTAGAACGGCACATTAGAGTCCAGAGGACTTTTGTTTATCTTCATGACTCTATGACAAATTTCTGAGGGGACACTCAGCACCTTGACCTACAAAATATTTCTGCCTATTCCCCTGACAAGGTGCAACTCGAGAGGGAGGGATGAGTTGAAAGAACACTAAGGTGGGCCAACGATATTTAGAAATTGAATTAATTGAATGAGCTTGAGGAGATTTTACAGTAGATAACGCAACACTAAATCGATTCTTTTCATTTCATTTTGTATTGCCTTTTATTGGTTCATTTATTATGAAGGGAAACGATTACAGAAGCCAGTGTCTTAAGAGCTGCAGATTTAAACTCCCCGGTGGTGGCTCGTACAACAGACTCCAATTTCCCCCGTGGGCTTACAAATCCCCTGGAGGGAGCCAGGTCTCAGGAGACCAATGAGAGACCTTCATTGATGAGAGACTAATGCTCATCTTCATAATTTGATATTTCTGTTACCACATCTCTACTTGCATAGCATATTTTGCATTTATTATATTTATACACACCTATTATCGCGTAAGTCTGAGCTAGTGGAAATAGTAGCAAAAAATTATCCCCAAGCTATTGGACAGCAATGTACACTGAACATCAATTTTTTTTTAATTACTTAAGATCTAATTTCACCTGTAAACATAAGTATTTTACTTTCTCTAGCACCTAGTTACAGTCGAGAGAAAAAAGTATATTATTCTATCAAAGATTTCAAGGGAAACTAAAATCCAATAAAGCCACCTTTTAGGAGAAAAGTAAACGTTAATATTATAACTCAAATATGAAAGCTCCAATAAATAGCAAATTCGTAATTATGTTCAAGATGCAAGACAAACAAACATTTTCGAGAAAATCTCTTAATTCGAAATGTATTTTATATGGAACATATTTTTCGTTTCCTTTTTCTTTCTTTTGTGAAAAATAGCACATTCAATTCCAATCAAAAGACGATTTTCTTATGTTCAACATACCTGCATAATTAATAAAATGCACATTAAATTTTCTAGCGATGGTCTATGAGGTCCTTATATTTTGGAATGAAATTTGTATAATTGTTATGAATGTATACCATAAATGATATGCAGGAAGGTACCTCATAATAAACGCAAATGTCCTTAAAGACTAAATAACTATAACATCAGCCATCTACGATTTTTACTTTTATTGGTTTGAATTGATAGTTCTGTTAATTTTAAGTATTGAAACGATTAGTTGTTTTCCGTGGAATTTCAAACTCAGTGCTAGTAGTCCGATTTTGAAACATATGACTATTATTTTAGCGTCTATGTCGTCCTTGTATCCACAATGAAATATGAAATCAAAGTGTATTTGCAAATATTTGTTTCTAAAAACACGAAGGTGTTGCAGAAAAAAACACAAATATAAATAAGAGCTATAAGTAGGTTTAAAGCAATTTCGACGTCAAATATTAAGGCATAATAACAATCAAAAATACCTTAGTATTTGGAAAATAAAGTTTAAAATACATATTTAAAAACTTCAACGAGTAATAAAGAATATTTCGGAAATGGTTAGTATCACCAATGTTAACTTAAATTGTGTGTAGTAATTAATATATCTGCAGTTATTGAGGTAAGTTTTTGTCTGTTTACCAGTTATAAAACAACTTATAGAGGTCCTTCGAAATGAAGAGAACGTCAGGAATAAAAGTTTGTCAGGGAACTATTTAAAACATACGGTATTTTAAATTAAATTATTGGAGTCATTATAACATATTTAGAGGTCTACGGTTAATGTTACGTTTATTTATATAAGTCATAAAGAGTTGCAACATGGGCTTTGAGATTATGGCAGATTTCATTTGTCAGATTTATTCATTAGTTCAACTGAAGCCAAACAAAATACGTTATTTTATTTCTGCTTCTGATACTAGTAAAATTTTCCGTTGCCTGAATGCAATAATAATTTGCCTTCAAACCAAATTGCGTTCTTTATTGTAAAACTTTTTATATGGTCACATATATGAAAAATATTAAGGGAAAGCTTCTCGAAAAAATATAGAAAAATATTTAATTTTTTTATTACTTAAAAGTAATATAAACTTTCCTAGGTGGTTTGCTTTATAATATCTAAGAAACACTATTATGAATACCCTAAGGCACTGGAAAAGAACGTGTACATTAGAATGCATCTTGTAAGTGTAGTTGACGAATTAAAGGTTTATTTTTTCATTTACATAATTTAATTTCCAAAACCAGCTACGATGTACATTTTTATAGATACAAAGGAAATAGTGATAGTCAAAAGATGAAAAACCTAACGCTATACACTAGCTAAAAATTTTTACTCCTATGTAATT
Organism: Mantis religiosa; assembly: GCA_030765055.1. Classification (NCBI taxonomy): domain Eukaryota; kingdom Metazoa; phylum Arthropoda; class Insecta; order Mantodea; family Mantidae; genus Mantis; species Mantis religiosa. The sequence continues at coordinate 147,310,714 of CM060951.1, forward strand.
GGAGAAACAACTAAATATCGAAAGGACTTCGAAAGAATGATAAATTAATGAACAATTCGGACCATTCATAAAGATATTTTAGAAATATGACACAAAAATGTATTATGAATAAATTATGCTTTAATGAAATCTAATTTTTTTCAGTATATTTTCATCTGTCATACAAGATTATACAAAAATTTCATGGAACGAGAACATTTCACAGGCTACTCCCAGATAATTCAAAGATGCATTTTATTTTTCATGTAACTATTTTTTGTTAGAACAATACCTAAATCGCTGGAGCAATTTAAAAAATATGTCTAAAATGTTAATAGTATCTTCTATGTAAATAGAAGTATGGGATGAAGTATTTTCCGAAAAAGTTCCTCAAAACCTCTTTTTCAAGTGAAATCTGAATAGCATGCAATAACTTTCCTGCTTTCTTTGTAGCTGCTATAGAAAGTAATACGAATATGTTAGGTTGTAAGTTTGCAAGTTAGAACAGAATTTCATAGTTGTGTGTGTGTGTGTGTGTGTGTTTGTGTGTGTGTTTGTGTGTGTGTGTGTGTGTGTGTGTGTGTGTGTGTGTGTGTGTGTGTGTGTGTGTGTGTGTGTGTGTGTTCTTCTTTATTTATTTTAACAGCGCCAAGAAACGCACAACGTCTTCTGTATAGATTATCCCTTTTGCTTCCACCTTTTTTTCTGTATTTGGTTGTTTTATTTTATTTATAATGTTATCACAACTCCAGAGATGTTTTTATTTTTTAGTTTGTTATTTTATTTTTTATTTATTTTTAAAAAAAATTTTGTTTTAAAATATGAAAATTGCTTCTTTGTGGTTTTTATATAGTGTAGTAAGGGATTCCATTTATTGGATAGAAAGCATGGCATCTAGGCGCAATGGATGGGTCTATATGTCTTGGGTGTGTCAAAACAATAAGTAGTTTATTTTAACTTCAATTACCAGAGTAAGGAAACTCATATCGGTTGATGTAAGGTTGTATGTAACCGCTGAGGCCAGAAGTGATCAACTTCCAAAGTTCCTGTCTCAGGAAACCAAACCATTCCCCCTTTTGTGCCACTTTTCCAGCATACTTCTTAATTATGTAGCGTTCCCGTTACCAACCAGATCGCACATTTTTAGAGCGACATGTGTTCAAAATAGATCTTACAAATGAGATGTAGCAGGATCCAAATAGTACATCGCAAGGGCCAGGAATGCACTAGGAATAGGTTTTTCTTAAGTTGCTGCTGCTGCTGCTGCTGCTGCTGCTTAGATATGCATTTTCTCAATAAATATTGAAGATAGAAGTATGAAAGTTTTACCAATTATTGGTAAATGGTAAAGGGTAGAGCACAGACATCCGACGTGATACCGAAGTGAACCTTCTGCAATTTATTGTGCCTGAAGTACCGATGGGAAGGAGGAAGGAAATTAGAATCCAAAAGGGGTGTGTCACAAACCAGGGTGGGTCGCAAACGGGTGTTGAAAGTTCTTCGTCCGACGCAGAGTCGCCATGCAGCCAGCTACACCACAGGTCGCGGGTGTCGACAAACGTGAGGATAATGACCACAACGCTGCCCAACGGCGAGAATAGTAACCAGCACCAGCATCATCGCATAACTGAAAGACTGAGATGAGATGAAAACGAAATAGAAGGACCGGAAATAGCGCTAAGGAAGGTAATCAACCCAATATTCTACAAGTGGCCAAGAAAAAGTCCGAAGAATCAACCGGATCAAACCCAGGATCTTTCGAATGTATTCCCAAGCGTTAACGCCTGAGTTACATCGCTCGGTCAATTATTGGTATTATAAGTAAGAATATTTTAATTTGGGCTTCTTTGCAATGTTCACATTTTAGAAAGTTATAGCAACTTTTCTTAAAAATTAGGAGATACTAAAATTGTACATTGGCTGAACATATAAATATTCTCCAATTGCTAGAATATGCATTCATCCGATTCTGTGAAAGAAAACAAATATCAGAGATCAGAAAAAATAGTGTTTTTGGAAATGGTACTCCATGACGGTAGAGGGGAGAGGGCAAACAAAAGAGGTAACACGTCGCCTACTGCAGCTATAGATGTATTACGGTTAACAGTCCCCAGGAAAAAGAGGTGGAGTAGGGAAACCGTAGAAGGTCATAGAGTTGCAGGCAGATAGGTCACAGAGACGCGCGGAGCTGTCTAACAGGTGCTAAGAGTTCAACCCTGCGCCAGAATACACCATCTGCGATCGACTAGCCACCCGACGTGAGGGTACCCCGCCAAGCATTTACAATGCGGAGGCATCCACGCCATCTGCTCGGTAAACCTGAAATAGAAATGGAGTGAAGGGAAATGATGGAAATCGAGTTACCCTGCATTCAAGGAGAAACCACACACACACAAAAGTCAGAGTGCATGGTCCACGGGGTCCAACCCGCAACCTCCCAAATGCGAGACACATATGTTACTGCGGCTTTACCTAACTCGATAAAGCTACCCCAAACGTGTCAAACTCAAAAATCACATATCCACTCCCCTTAAAATTGCAATATTTAAAAAAAAAAATTGAAATCATAATGTTAATAATGTAATCAAGAACGAGTTATTTGGAAGTAACAAAAATAATATCCACAGAAAATTCTACGCCCCGCCGGAACTGAAATCTAGAGTGCTGTTATATGTAAGGTATATAAGTTAGTGACGTTCCCGAGTAAGGAAATGCTCTCATTACGTTTTAACACTTAAGAAATAAGACTGCTTTAACAGCTTATAATTACGTATTCGAGCACCGCGCATTATCAGACGCTCTTAGCGAGATAAATTGCTGCACTTAGCCTTTGATTACAAGGACAAGCTTTGGAGCAGAATGCCCCATACTGGAGCATAAAGCAAGGATTCTCTGTAACCTTAGCAGACCACACATGTCGTCAGACTATATAAGCAAAGATGCAAATAAGTATAGAAGTGTAACAAGATTACGTCCATTTTATAATTAGACTGACATCGTGACTAAGACACCATTCACAGCAGTAAAGTAAAAAAAACTCCACGTGGCGATGGTATTCTCATTGGTTAAAGTTAAATAATGCCTTATTGATTGCTTCTGAATGGAAGCGGGGTTGCAACGAACTCTACTTCAGTCAGCAAAGTCGAATTCATTCACATCTAACTTTGGCCAATCAGAGGTAGGTATATATTAGAATATCTTCCCCATATGGAGTAAGTCACATGATTGGAGCTGGTTTCGCTTTACAGTTGTGAGCTCTTAATTGCGACGTCCATAATTATAAAATGTACTATATTTCCCCACAGTGGTATTGAACAGAACGAGAACGAGACAGGGAAATAAATAGATTTTGAGAATAGAAGAAAACTTGAAAGGAACTACGAGTCATTCATAATGAAAATTGAGATCACTATAACGACTTTAAACTCTATTAAACTTAATGTGGTATGTTGTCAATCACAAAGAGTGAAACAGTAGAGCTAACATGGTGATTTGCAAAGTATTCTCTGACCATAAACACGACAAAAAGGATTATGTACAGTACAAAAATAAACAAGAGCTATCTCTAAGTTTGAATTACTTCAAACTCGCAAAAGTACACTTCATCACACTTTCTTTTGCTACGATTTTTATAGAAGTCAAAGATAACTGGCCCGAGATCTTACATAGAATAACAAGTTTTTTTTTTAAATTATATATGTTTTTATTGTTTTCGCCGCTTTTATGCTTTAGCTTTAGTTTTTTTTTTTTATTTCTGTTGTTTTACATATATACACAATACCACAAACACCCAGCTCGAGATGAGATTCGTACTCGCGACCTTCTATGTGGCAGAATGCCAGAGATATACTGTCTGCCCAGTACAGGAAGGCAAGCTACAGGAATGTGTAATGTAATCAGTTTTGCTATCCGCGCGGTTTATGCTCGCCTTCCGAATATGGCAAAGATGCTGGGTTCGTTTAAAATACACAAGAATTGTCACATAACCCACCCATACATAATACCTATCACTGCAATGAGCATTAAATTGACAACATGGATGACTCATATGCACTCTCATTCACTCATTTCCTAGTAAATAGATCCGCTACCAGAGCAGATAAATAGTTCAAGCCCCTTTCCCCTTCATTCCTCTCTTGCCCTCTTGTGCTGGGCAGACAGTACATTCTAGCAACCACGGCTACAAGGACCGACGCAAGTTAAGAACGGGTGTCAGAAAATCTCATGTCAGATGGTAGAATAATCGTGTGATGAGAACTGCTTTCCTATTGCATAGACTCTCTGACTAGACATAAACTTCAAGCTGGACCTAGCCAAACTTACAGTTTACGTTTAATTCAATCCATATTTTTGTGTTTACGTTATGATTTATTATCAATATTCCATTGCAATAATATGAGGCTGATCAACTTTAGACGTACATTTTGTTTCAAAGTATCTCTTTCCAAGTTGAATGCTCCTTTTTAGTTTCTGGCAGTCCTCAAACACATGTAGAGCATTTTTTGTGAGATCCTTGAGAAACGACTCACTTTTCTTGAACTGCTTCCAAGTTTTCAACTCAAGAGCTTTGCTATTAATGATTGGTCAGGGGATGGGACTCGGGTGCAAGTTCAGGGCTATAAATCGGGTGTGGTATAATGAAGAATTTGGCCAAAAACTGCAATACTTAATTAGAGACGTGAGGTCTCACATTATCGTGATGAAGTTACCACTCACCTAATGAAGTCCTGGACATCCCATTGCAATGTGCTTATTCAGTTTAGCCTACACATTTTGTTGCAGGTATAAGGTGACTAAGTTAAATCGATAATCCGATTTTTAAAAAGCAGTGATCGCGAGAAAGAACCGAATAGCGGCTTACTACTTGCAAAGGCATAATTTTGAGTGGTCTGGTTACGAAAAATCATATCGTCTCCGAAATCCCTCCACTAACTATATTGCTGGTGTTCATCATTACTCCGTGGCGCTAGAGTCCAATTGGGGCCTGGACCTACCAGTCCGACTATGCTCTTGCACCCACGTACGCATAGTAGAAATGTAGTATCATCCAACCAATAGACAGAGGAGATGTGGACAGCATCACGCATCACCCAATTGGAACGTGAACTTTTGTGTATGAAATCGCTGGCTTTCACAGCTCCTTAATTTCTTCATGATGCTAAATAATCATCGGTACTACACCTAGAACTTAAAATCCACATGGGTGGGATCGCACCTGAGGGCCTTCCGTGGCTTGGAACAGGAGCTCTAACCTCTAGCCCTATGCGACATGACGTAAAACAGCTGACGGTATTACTTGTTCTTATATATGTTACTGACATTCTCGTAAACTAACTAGTATATAGCTACTAGTCTGATGTTGCAGCTAACCCGAGTGAAACTCGACACATACGATGCAGCATGCTGAATCTTATGAAACGTGCATGATGTTGACGTCATCATCAACACGCACCCCCATGTGAACCGATTTATATTTTCTTTGCGTTGCATTTCATACACATTCCTGACTGAGCATGACTTTATTTATCCGATGTGTCGCCTCCCTTAAGGGGGAACAATCATGCAAAACTGAACGTACTGCAAAAGTTTCAGCAGCCATATATATGAATCAAATCATAAATATATTATTCACTCAATTACCGTGCACCAATTCATAACATCGTGAGTATTTTGTAAATTTACTCACATACCTACATACCAAGATGAAGTTTCTAAGTTAAAATTCCTTGCCATGATATACGTAATATAAATAGTGTGTAGGTGTTTACCTCTGTATCTATACTGAAGAAAGCGGACTAGAAAACGTCCTCCAGCGCCGCCCGAGTGGTTGGTTGGAGAGAGTAAGAGGGCGACGTTCACGTCCGACGTAAAATCCAGATACATTACCGGGATATAACGAGTTACTTCTGGATGTTTCTCCTCCCACCTCCCACGAACTCTATTGAAGCTCCGGCAAACGTGCTTGCTACAGTTAGTGTTCCTGTTGGTGCAGGCGCAGTACACAGTGAAATCTTTTGAAAGCTTATCCCTATGTGATAACTTTCAAATTTCATTCTTTTTGCATAGCCAAGGAATTTAAAAAATTACTTATTTTTTTGTATACATCCAGAATATCGAAGATATAAATTTCATTTATTATAAACATATCTTCAATATACATGGGTTATTCAAAAATTAATGGCAACACTTCCTGCATTTGCTGCTATCAGCGATAAATCATGTAAGCTGATAACAATGAAAAATAAGAGCATTTAATGTTTGTTAGCTGTGAGTTTCAAGACAATTTTATTTAATAATACATTTTAGTAAGTTTAATTGTAGGCTGCTGTTATCTTTAGTATTCTAAATATGTTTAGTATGAACAAAGATAATTCATTAAAATTTAGGTTGCAAGAAGTATCAATGGACGACAGTGCCATAGAGAATTATTGGAAGCTTGTGGTAGAAAGACTTTACCATATCGTACCGTGGCTAGGCGGGTGAATGCATTTCGTGGAGGAAGGGAAGACGTTCATCAAAAGCGTGGAGCTGGCAGACCGCAATCAGCAAGTGATGATGTGCATGGGAATGCTGTTAGAGCACGTTGTTGGACTTGTATTGAACTAACAAGGAGAAATGAAATGGCTACTTAGAGGTGTTCGCTTTAGAACCAGACAGGCAATTATACCAGCAGTAGAGGTCTGTTCGAATATTAGGACAACAAGACTGTAGATGGCATCCGTCGGCTCCCTGATGTGCGGAGGCGAGTTCTTCATGTTGGAAGACATCACTTTTAAGCACTACAATAATGCAACTGCTCCAAAAAGGTTTTATTTGTTGTTAATTCAAGTATTGCCACTAATTATTGAATGAACTAAGTATATATTACTTAATTAGAGCCATTTTTGAGAAAGCCATTTTTGGAAAAAAAAAAAAATTCCAGTAAACTCGGTCTGGAGGTTTCCTTAAAGATTTTCCTCTACTGCTCCTTAAAAGATAGAGAACTTAAATACCAAGTTTGGTGTTTAAGCGGTTGTGTTGTTTTTTGAGAAGGGGATTCAGAAAGTGTCAAAACACTTATAACACTTATTTCGCTTCCAGTGAAATATTGGTACTAAATTTGGATGAAATATAATGCTTTCTCTAGTATGTGAAGTTATTTCGTAATGTAGCATGAAATATGTCAAATTATGTATAAGTTTTAAAGTATAATTACATATATCATATACCTTGTACATACATATTGTGACTTTGTGGGTTCGTAGAATTAAAAGTCCAATTTGCCGAAATTCTAAATATTCTTTATTTGCGCAGAAATACACTCCGTAGCAGCGGAATTACATCACATATCACAATCTACAGCACCAAGGTCGATGACAATAACAAACAGCTCTCATTTCAACATCAACACAGCTCTCGTTTTACAACACTCTTGTTGCATGTCTGTACAATAATTCTTGTTTCACAACTCTGCTACTACTGCTGGCGTGTCACAATCTCTTAAATACCTCGCTGATAATTTCTAGACGATTCGAAAATAAACCAGAACCCGAACAATCTCTGTCAGTCCAGGAATTTCCATTTATCTCAGTTTGTTTGTTTCGGCAGACCTTTATCTGCGCTATGTTTATCTGCTTATGCAGGCACTGTCCGCCTGTTATCTTTATGTAAACAAGCCGCATTATCATACGCGCGAACCACTTATTTGCATTGCCGCGACAATATATATATATTGTTTCGTATTTCAATACATACGTCATGCATACATATACGCATAAATTCATAGACGTGTAATGTCCTCCACAGGAGACGCAGGGGTGTTGGCGAAGGTTTCCACAACCTCCATGGACAGGTTTATGACACCCCATGTCAGTTCAGTTGTAGACCATTCAAAAAACATTCTGATGGCTTCTACTTTAGTGAATGAATCTTCTCGATTTTAGTATACAGAGTGAATAGGGCGCATGCATTTTTAAGGGTCTGCTCCTTGTGTAACGGAGGTTCCTTGCCACACACATTCGCTGTCCTTGTCCCACAGCACGTTCCTTACAGGGACAATCTTTGCGTTGCTATACTGTATACATGTATACATATGCATATACATTACATACGTACATACATACATACACACAGACATACATACTACATGTGCAAGAACGACTAAAACTGAGGGTCCCACTCAACGGACAAACTACCGCCATTTGTTTTTTAATATACGTCCTCCAACGTTAAATCATATCGGACGATTAATGGAAAGGATGAAATGCTGCTCAAATGAGTCCGGGGTCCATGGAGCTTAGAGTTACCCGACATTCGTCTTACAGGGTAGGGGAAACCCCGGAAAAAACCTTATCCAGGTAACTCACCCTGACCGAGATTCGAACTTGGGACCTCTTGAACGTGAGGCAGACATGCTACCACCACGCTGCCAGCCATCCTAACTGGGCATGGGAAGACAAGGGACTACTACAACAGATTCATAACAGCGGAAAGTGAACTACAAAACCAAACAGATAATCATTTAATATACGATTGTCCTCTTCTGAACTAAAACGAAACATTAGACTGAGAGGTGGACAGTGACCGTCAGCAAACAGTGATCTAAACAAGCACTACCATAAACAATTTTTAAAATGCATAAACCAAATGGAGTTTGAAAAACTATGAAAACATAGTTAAAGCCATTGTTTGTATTGTAGATTGAAAACTTGTAAAACTTGTAATTACTACAACTAGCTATAATAAGTTTAAGGAATGCATATAGTGTTACGATGTAACGGAGCATGCAGTATTAATAAATAAATAAACAGGTGCACACACACACACACACACACACACACACACACACACACACACACACACACACACACACACACACACACACACACACACACACGTACTTACAATACATATAACATTGATACACATGTGTACATATAAGCGGAAGTTTATAAGCTTCCTTACAAAGAGAAGATATTGTCCAGTGAACATTGATGCTATATTTGCAAAAGATAACATCACTCGCTTGAGAATGTCCGCATAAGAAGCCGCTAATGTCGCACATTTCTCTAATTACGCAACGGTTGTGCGCTATAAAGTTAGCAGATGAGTAGAAATACTTCGGCTCATCACTACACATTTCCCTGCGGGCCGTTCTAAGTTGTCTTTTTCTTCATGACACAAGTACGTAATTCTTCCCAGTGGAAATTACCGGCGTTCTCTTCCTTTGATGTTTACCGCCCCATTATTACTGCGAGGCTCTCTCGCTACATATGAGCGAGTGGAGGGGATGTGCCAAGGTAAAGATATCCAATATAAGACCCACTGCAGGCTAAATGTATTCCCTAATTATCATCCAAATGTTGATAATGCCAGCCAATATCTTCTCAAGTTTTCATCAAACATGAGTTCATTAACACCAGCGGTTGGCCGAAAAGGGAAGGAAGCACATTGTGTGTGAGCAGTATAATGTAAAAGCGAAGTATCGAATAAATATCAAACTTTGTGTTTAAATTCGGCATGTTCCAAAAATGCAATATGATGATCAAACCCTCATTTCTCAAAAACGGCTCTCACGATTATGACTAAAATACCACGCATTAAATGCATTTACATAAATAAAATGTATTTATTGTGCTACACGGAAGGTTACCATGACTTTATCTTTGTTAATAGAAACCTCTCAGATAACGCACAGATTATTCTCGAAAAAGTGAGGGGGGTACTGACGCGCCTCTCGATCATGTGCTAAGCACCAATGAACGTATCACTTCAGCTAATGGAATTGCGCAGGATTCACAAATGACAGATGTTATGTCCACGTGGAGTAATCAGTGCGTTATCTGAGAGGTTTCTATTAATAAAGATAAAGCCAGGGTAATATTTTGAGCAGCACGACAGTATAATTTGAAGCTTCTGATGAAGTGTTTTTCTTTCAAAATAAATACTGTATAAAAGGGTAGAGCCAGACTGAAAAAAATCAATGCCATAGCCGGGATTTGAAGGGGCAGTTGGAGAATTTAATGTCATGTTGGCACGTTGGCCATAGTAGCTCAAATGTTTAGAGTGGCTGGACGGAAACCAGAAGATCCGTGGTTCAAATCCCGGCTATGGCATTGAATTTTTCAGTCTGGCTCTACCCTTTCATAGTGCGTCCTACACACGGCTAGTGTGAAAGAACAATTAATTTCCAAATACTGTATGCTTTTGCATAAATCGTAAATCAAAAGAGTTACGCAGCAGTTTAATGCACCAAACTGTACTTCTCTTTAAAATACTCTGTTTATTTCATAATAGCTTTTGCTGTAACATTCTATTTCCAAGATATGCGCTGTTATGAGTTTGAATTTGTCAATGCTTTATTATGTTTAATATATTGTCACTATTCAGCTCTTTCTGTCCATTTTGTAGAAAGAGAAAGCCGCATATAAACACTGGGATAGCGCAGCTGTTTCGTTTGCGGATGCCGTGCTAAGGGTCCCGAGTTCGATTCCCGGCTCTGGGGTCGGCTGTATCCACGTCTTCGACTCAGTCTAGCACATATGAAGTTTCCTCTATGCCCAACGTTGTTCGGAGTCTACGGTATAAGCTGTAGGTCCTCTCGCCTCACTGTCAATTGGGTGCCTCCACCTGAGAGATAGGTCCGGTCATCACGTGCTGGGACGTTACCCCGAAGGCCAAGGTTGCCATGTGGGGAGTGTTGGGAACTAACCAACCAACATTTAACTATCGTTTACTGCATCCTACATTAAATCTTTCTTCTGTAAATGTTTATCTCGACTATTTCACACATACGTCACTATCCTCGTATGGACCAATTAAGTACTAGGATTCGTCAAATACCGAGCAATCGCTCATCTCTAAATCGATAATTATACACCATACACAATTATCGCTTAGCAATTATCACATGTTTCTTTACTGTTGGGTATAACATACAGCTTTAGTAATTGCCAATTTTATAATTGTGAATTTAAATAGTTAAATCAAGTTTGTTGTTCTCGTACAGAAGGAATGTTCAACTTATATAATTGCAACTTTATTGTTGTTTAAAATAAATGAAGTTTGTTGTTTGAAAATAGGGGTTATGTTACTTTATTATTTTCTTATAATCAATCAGCGCCACAATACGGCCTTAAGACCAAAGTTGCTTACGCTAGTGTTAGCTTGTGCACGACTGTAAGAACTATTAATCTCCCCTCCACCCATTTATACTCCGTCTTTGACTCCAATGGTCATATCGGCGGCCGTTCTCCTTTGGAACATATCGAAGGTGCTAATTCGTATTCGTTGGGTTTTTTAATAATTGGATCACGCCCACATTCGCACTCTCATTCATACTTCCAGACTCTGGGGAAAATGGGGAATCATGTTGGTTGAAGAAAATTCCTCAGCTCCAGCCGGGAATCGAACCCGGGAGCCCTAGCACGACAGGCAAGTGCCGTGCTAGGGGTCCCGGGTTCGATTCCCGGCGGTGGGGTTGGGCATTTTTCTCCGACCAAGATAATTCCTCACTTCCCCAGAGTCTGGAAGTATAAATGACAGTGGAAATGTGTGCGTGGTCTAATGATTAAATCCCAACTAATACGAGTTAACAACTTCGATATTTTCCAAAGGAAAACAGTCGCCGATATGACCATTGGAGTTAAAGACGGAGTATAAATGGAACAAATAGAAAATAAAATGCAACTCGTGGTTTTGAACTTCCCTAGATAAATTCAGAACCACTGGTGAAATTACCTATAATAAGCTGTAGAAGTTAAATTTATTAATAGAGAGACAAAATATACGATCTACAAAACATTAATAATACCAAAAGTGACACATAGTGCAGAAACTTAGACTCTGAACAATGCCGATGAGGAAATACTAAGGAGATTTGAATGGGAAATACTAACAGGAATCTTTGAATCTGTAAAGGATAAAGATTACTGGAGAATGAGGTATAATTATAAGATAGAACAACTAATAGACATACAAGATGTTATGACATTTATAAAGGCACAAAGAATAGGATGCCTAGGGCATATTGAGAGAATGAGAGTTGTCAGAATGCATTAAAGAATATTGAAAGGAAGATGTATCTCAGAAGAAAGACAGGAAGACCAAAAACAAGGTGGTTAGATGATGTAATACAGAATATAAGATTTAGGGTGGAAAAGTAAATCGGAAGGTACAGGTTTTAGAAGGAAGATTGTACATGAGCCAAAGCTCATAAAGAGCTGTAGAGCCAGAAGAGAAGAACAAGAAGGATATAAAAATAATACTAATAGTAATAACAATGAAAACAATAAAAATATATATAATAATAGTTTAAAGAAGTCGTATACTAATAAAGTATAGTAGTTGGCGAAACTAATGTGAATTTAATGCACCAGATAAGATGGATGCATTTTCATTTTGTACGCTAAACTACAATTTATGTCAGTGCAATTGCAATCACTGTGATTGCCTTAGTACGCAATGAAAAACGTTTTAAAACTATATACTGTGACTTTGTGGGTTCGTGAAATGAAAAGTCCAATTACACCACTCAAAAATGTTCTTTATTTTCACCGACTTACAGTTTAACACTTGCCAATTACACAAAATTACTTGCCGCACACAATTACGATTTACCAGTTCGTCCGTTACAATTTCCTTGTACTCGCGATTACATCAACTCCGATACTCATACACGGTTACGTACAGTCTTCCGTTGCACAATCTTCTCGTACATTAACACGTCACTGACTAACTCTTACACCAAGAACTGCGACTGTCTCCTCACTCACTAACTGACAAAACCAACTCAACTCCACTCCGTCTGTCTGTAACCCTCTTTATATAGGAATATCGCCGGTTTCTAGTGACCAGGGGAATGTTCCAGATTCCGTAATTTCGAGAAACAGGTGTAGAGAAACAGACGACACAGTCATGTTTTTCCCCTGACCACAGCCTGTCACCACTATAGGACAAACGAGGCGAGGGCGTGGCTAACCGAACCTTCCCTGTCTCCCGCTCTCAGCTGCTTCACAGGGTGTTCCAGCGCTCGCGTTACAATACAAAAGAAAAACAAAGCTAATAATTAAGAATATGGCCATTCCTTTTACGTGTTCTCTTTACCAAGAGCTACTCAGGATCAATATTTTGACAGCCATTGCAGGGCCCTGTGATTTAAATTCGTGTTAGACTGACATCTAGGCAGAATGTATTGTGTTTACGTAAACCGGATTCTAAAACATACTTATCAATTATGTTCATATAGTATGGCAATAGATAGCAGAGTCCGCCTCGGTAGCGTAAATGGTAGCGTATCTGCCTCACGTTCAAGAGGCCCGGAGATTTTCCCTTAACCTGAAAGACAAATTTCAGGCATCTCTAAGCTCCATGGACCCCGGGCTCATTTGAGCATCATTTCACCCATTTCATTCACCGTCTGATATGACTTAAAGTTAGAGGACATAAATAAAAAAATAGATAGGAGAAGTCGTGTAATAGCACACATTTTTTCTCAATATGTCGATAATTGTTTTTAAAAATTAGGTATGCAAGTTATGTACACACAAGCCTGCAAAATAGCTAGCTTGAGAATTGTTAAAAATCAAAATTTGTAATTTAACACTACCAAGTAAGTAGAGTAGATACTGTACTCTACCGAAAAATGGATATTGAAAAGTTGCTTAAATATATGTTTTGAGGTCCCTAGATCCAATAAAAGCATTTGTGTATTCCAATTTGTGTATATACATGCTTAACCCAAAAAGAAATGTTCGATAACTTGTTATTTAGGTTCAGTATTTTCCAAAAAGATATGAAGTAAAGCCCCTCCTTCAAATTCCTTTTATATGGCAGTTTATTCTTAGTTTTCAAATGACTCTTATTAAAATATCATACCTTAAACGTATTTACACAACAATCAAATGTACACAGTGACAAGTCCTCTTCATTTGAAATAATTTTGTGTAATCGGTAAACCATTATAAATAAAAATGTATATTACACAAGCAATTTGTATATATTTAAAACATACCTAAAATATATTTCACATCATTTTCCTGGTATTAACTATTCCTGAAATATTTGTTGTTATTGATTTGCATTTTTCAGTACTTCTTACGCATAGTAAATAGAGAAAGTATTGCATTATACCCAAATATTTAATGTACAAATTTCGCCGAAATATATCCTTGGAAGTCTCTAAGCCCCCCCCCCACCACCACCACCACCACAAAAAAAAAAAACATTTTCAGAAAAATATCCGCATGTTTGTATTTGTCTGTCTGTCTGTGAGCAGCATAACTCAAAAACAAAAAGTCGGATTAATAACAAACTTGAGCATTTTAATTTATTTAAAAGTGTCTAGTCACAACCTCACGACGCACACACTGCATCGAAAGTGTTCTTTATCGGATTGATTTCCAAACGCAACGTTAAATAGTATTTAATTTTACATTTATGATCATGTCATTTATGCGTTTTAAAGGGTTTTTTCTGTGCAACTTACGTCCTCCAACATCAAGTCATACCGGATGATGAATAAAATAATGCTCAGATGAGTCCGGAATCCATGAGTCCAAGGAGCTTAGAGTTACCTGACATTCGTCTATCAGGATAAGGAAAAACCTCGAAAAAAACCTTAACCAGGTAACTCACCCTGACGGAGATTCGAACTCGGGGCCTCTAGCAAATACGCTACCATCTACGCTACCGAGGCGGGCTTAAAGTTAATTGACAAGATATTACACGTTCCAATAAAGAAATAATTGCAAATGTCCTCGACTTCATAAAGCAAAAAGCAGAGATAATGAATAAATGAAGATATGGTAGGCACATTACATAATTGGAATATGGGTATTTGACATTGACTGTCCCACTCACACCTCTAGGACGATGAAAATAATGATATGAAAGGGCATTCAACTACTATAAACAAATCACGGCGATAAACAAATCACGCAAAGGCCCGAGATAAAATTGACTAAAAAATAAAAACCTTACTTAAGTCGCAAATATAGGTAAACACATACCCTTAATCATATCAAAAGTTATGGATTACTTCTTATCCATTGGTACAAATGGTATAAAATCTTCATATATATTTTACTGAATCCTAAGTTAAAAGTCTACCCTTGATAAAAATTTAAAACCCTTTCAACCCCTTTGTTATTGTCCTGGAGGACCTCTGTAAGACTGACCGACAGTTGCATGGACTTCCGAAGATGTGCCAGGGAAATACACTTGATGGACCGAAAGAGTTTCTCTACAAAGAGGGCAAACAGGGGCACGATCAAAATTCATCAGCATGGTCAGTTTCTGATTTCTAAATAACTCATGTCAATAGGATTATCGCGTGTCTGATGCGCCAGTTATACAAGGAAATATGTAATAAAGCTATTTCAAAACGTTTATCTGGATGAATATGAAAAAGGAGAATAAACTATTTCAGAATATTTTGTTGAAAATCTTTTAGAAAAGGATGGTGAATGTAACGATGTTCAGATTTTTTTTTAATTTCTCACTAATTAATTATTCACTATGGTGAGAGAATAAAATTTATAAGCCATAAGCGATTAATTTTCTTCTTTCTCTTTTAAAAGTAGAGAGAAAAGTACGTTTTCATTAGAATAGTTTGTGAAGGCTGTGTAAAATAACCGATAACAGGTGGAGGAAATAATAGGAATATAACATCGGATTTTGGAAATTCTGAATCCTCCGCTGGAACACGGCCTTTTGGGTTATATATAGCTCAGTAACTCCTTTTGATCGTATTTCATTTTTTTCGACCATAATAGCGACACAGGTATTGTTCATAAGTCCCCAAAAGCTAAAGATTATAACATCTTATTTACCTAAGCTGATAAGATTTATCTTCCTTGAGAACCGCTCTGTACAATATGTTTCATAACGTCCGTTTACATTACAAAGCTGTATTTTACCTCAGGAATGCAGCGGAATTAAACACTTATATTACTACATTTTTCTTTATTTTTACATCATATCGCTCATCTTTTAAAATTCTCTCGCGTTATTCCTATCTCCCAAGCTGTTCAAACACACTATTAAGAAGTAAAGTTGTCATATTCTCTGCAAAGCCATGGCTTCTCTTGGATTTGTCCCGGCCAGTTAAGTGAACATGCGGAAATTGCTAATATTTGCTTGTTTCTGCATTTATACTCGAGGTATTAAGCACTAGTCTGAGAATGACAGACCCTGTTTGGCTGCGAAATATTCTCTAGATCTAGAGGTTTGATAGTTTCTGCTTTTTCACTGTGCTTTACATGGACCTGTTGCATCAGCCCAAATAAGGTTGAGAATTAACGCAACATTTGGGGTTACAGTAGGTATACCACAATAAATAAACAGATATATGCAAAAAAGCACAATGTTCTTTTCTGTCATACGCGAGGACCACGTATTTTTGGACATTGCGAAATTTACAATAATTACTTTAATTACGAGATATTCTGTAAACAACTTATGTTTAGCATTCACGAATTAGGACGTTATGACAGATACATGGGTTGTTAAAAAATTATTGGCAGCACTGCCAGCATTTCGCCCTATCAACGCTAAGTCATATAAGCTCATAACAGTAAAAAATAAGAGCATCTAATGTTTATTAGCTGTGAGTTTGAAGAAATGAAATGTGTAGTGTTTAACGCTCGCTTTTACAATATACGGCACCGCAGGCGGTGACACTGATGATACATGAGATGAAAATGGAGCACCGGTGGAATGAGTTGGCGGGGAAAACCGGAGGTCTCGGAGAAAACCCGCCCCAGCACCGTGTTGTCCACCACAAATCTCACTTTGCGGTCGCCTGGGATCGAACCCGGGTCTCCTTGGTGAGAGCCAAGCGGTCTAACCACTGAGCCACGGCGCGGCCGAGTTTGAAGACAATATCATTTTATTTATTAAGACATTTTCTAGTAACGTTAATTGTAGGCTGTTATCTTTAGTGCTTTAAATATGTTTAGTAAACACGAACAAGGGTGCTTCATTAAAATCAAGTTTTCAAGAGGTACCAATGCTCGACAGTGCAATACAGAATTATTGAAAGCTTGTGATAGACAGACTTTACCATATCGTAACGTGACTATTATGTGTTTCAAATGGGAAGGGTTCTGGAGTCCAGCTAATCAGATGCCGTATCACGCTCAGCGTTGCCAGCTTATTACCCCACTCCTTTTATATTTCCCTCCCTCTCTCGTACACTCATACAACATGCAGGTCTGCTTGGCGCAGACGTAAGGGTAAGCAAATTATATTTTACAAACTTTTACAATGATGCAGTTGCCAAAATCAAAATTGGAAAAAGCATTTTGCAAATTAGGTATATTTTAAAATACTATAACTATAATTATAGTTTATGAATTACCTGTTTTTGTAATCCAATAGAACTGCCAGTGGCTCATCCACATCGCTGTCAATGTAACTTCCGTTAAGAGACAATTCGTCTTAGGTTCCAAAATCATGTGCTATTTCTTTCTTAAAATCGTCTTCTTGAAGGTTAACTGCATTCCTCACGCTCTTTTTCCTAGTCCTGTTGTGTTACCTTGTCAATTTCTTCGTAAACAAGTTGTTTAACGTCCGTTAGTTTAAAAGTATTATTTATTTTTGCAACCCCCTTTTTTATTTGAGCCCACACCAACTTAATTGGATTATATTGGCAGTGGTAAGGTGAAGGGCGTATTACCTCGTGTTCCGTTTGAATTGAAAGTTGATCCAGCTGATACACTTTTTCCGTGTTTTTAAACGGAAGTACTCTTTGCAATATCTCATTTTTAGTTTCTGTTTCCGAACAATTTTTGAAGAACGTGTACACCTAAAAAATAGTACTTCAAGCCTGACTTCGCAATACCTGCCTTTTTGACTCACCACTAATTTCACCGCAAGAAACCACTATTTAACTCTTACTCTACTGTTGTGTAAAGAACAACTGAATTATATTGATCTAAACTCTCCAGAGTAAATAAACACTTCTTATCCAGCATTCGTTCATTAACATAAGCATACAACATTCCACAGGCTGACAGGAAATGAAGTGTTTGTTCTTTCTCGAATTTAACACCTTGACTTATTCACAGTAATTCTTTTATCACGTCATGCAGTAGTTTAAATTTCAGTTCTGAGTAATTAAAAGTATATGTGCATACATACACACCAACCACTTTGAACTCTCTAGAGTAAATAGAAATTACGAACCACTCATAAAGATATAATGTGACCAGATACGTTCTGCCAGGGCAGCAGGAAATTTGTTTCCTCTCGCTCGAATTGGATTATGCAAAGAATTCTTTTATCACGTCATGCCAAACATTTACGTTTCAGTTCTGAGTAATTACAAATATACGTACACGCATACATGACAACCAAAAATGATATTCATACAGTGCTTACGTCGCAATTTATTGTTATAATAGGATAATAGTGATTTATTTATTTGTATTAGAAAAACTATTTGGGCTAAAAATATGGGGGTTTCGTGGTTATGTTAGATACATTACTCTCTACCTTCCACATGGATCAGTTTCGGCAAAATCTGAATTTTTGTCTTAGCGCGAATAGTATTTGATACAGATTGATTAGGTTGACGCTCCTCACACACCACTTAGCGGGAATGCAATACGACAGCACCGCAGGACTCCGATTGGTTGCTCGTCTGGTAGCGTTTAAGGACAAACACCTTTCCATTTGAAACACATAATAGGTGGGTGAATGCATTTCGTAGAGGAAGGAAAGACGTTCATCAAAAACGTGGAGCTGGCAGACTACAATCAGCAAGTGATGATGTGCATGTGAATGCTGTTAGAGCTGTTGGACTTGTATTGCACTAGCAAGGAGAGTTGGATTTGCTCCTGGTACGATTCTTCAATGCTTAAGGAGATGTTAAGAATGAGAAAAATTTACACTCGATGGGTTCCACACAACCTTACAGAGGAATCAATGTAGCAGAGGATGAAAACAGCGAGATTATACTTAGAACGCTTACGTGAAGGTGAGCGTTTTCTTCTACATTAGATGAAACCTGGGTTTGATGCTACCAACCAAAATTAAAGAGACAATCAAATGACTGGCGGCACATTTATTTACCATGGC
The DNA here is from genome assembly GCA_030765055.1 of Mantis religiosa. Taxonomy (NCBI): domain Eukaryota; kingdom Metazoa; phylum Arthropoda; class Insecta; order Mantodea; family Mantidae; genus Mantis; species Mantis religiosa. Next base: position 147,329,752 of record CM060951.1, read on the forward strand.
CAAAAAGTATTGACAAGAACAGGACCCACTTGAAGTCATGTTCATTGTTGCTTATGATTTTAGCGGTGTTCTTGTATCACTCATTCAGTTCCTCAAGAAAATCGTGTGAATGGTGGATATTACGGCCAGCTGGGCGTCGTAAACGTCCAAATATTCTCATCCCATTTTGTTACATGATAGTGCTTGCTCTCACACGCCTGCCCCTGTTGTTAATTTACTTCGCACATGAAACTGGGAAATTCAGGAGCATCCTCCATATTTTCCAGATACAGACCATGTGATTTCTACCTTCTTTCAAAAATGAAATTACCACATAAAGGAGTTCGCTTTAGACCAGACAGGCAATTATAGCAGCAGTAGAGCAGTCTGTTCGAATATTGGGACAAGACGCTGTGAATGGCATCCGTCGGCTCCCTGGTGTGCGGAGGCGAGTTCTTCATGTTGGAGAAGATTACTTCTAAACACTGCAATAAGTAACTGCTCCAAAAAGGGTTTATTTGTTGTTAATTCAAATATTTTCACGAATTATTGAATGACGTAAGTATAACGTGCATGTATTATAATAGCAACAGTTCGAAATTGGGCTGCTAATGGCAAAAAAATTAACTATTCACGAATGGCAGGCGGTTTTTTAAACTAATTAAATTGAGTCGCTTTATCAATTAAAGTCTTATCGTGAAAATATAAGCAATAACGGGTATATCACGGTTACAACAATAAGTCGACAGCCTCTCTGGTCTGGCAGTTTAGCATGTTTATTTAGCAAATCCAGAGGTCAGCGGTTTGATTCCAGCTGAAGGGTGAGGACTTTCCTTTAGCCACGACTACCCCCGTGCGCTCTAGAGTCTGGAAGTAAGAATAATTAGTGTAAGCGTGCGCGGTTCATCATCCTCTAAAATGCAACACGAAGAATTTTAAACAACTACCCCATCCCACATTACCCTTCAACAGATATGTGTTATTTATTTATTATCCAATTTTTATTCCTATGTTATCCAAAGGTATATTAGGAATATAGTTTACTAATTTATGAATATAATATAATTTACAAAAACATAACAAAATTCAATATCAAGCAGACAAACAGTAAACATCAAGATGAATCACTTAGCTTATGAAATATTTTGTTTAAGAAAGCCATGAAATATTGATAAGTTTTGTAATTCATCAGAATATGTGTAAGTGGTTTTGAGAAAGTGTAACCTAAGGATTGAAGCAATAGTTCAAGTTCGTACCTATCAAAACAGAAAAACAGGCAATCAAATAAAATGTGAGGGACATCTTGAAGATTATTTCCACAAATACAATTACATGTGGATTTGATTTTGAATCGAAATAAGTAAGTTGAAAATTTGTCATGTCCAGTTAAGAAATGAGTGAGAACATAGGATTAACGAATTTACTTTTATGTCTGTCAGAAACTTTTGGTAAATATAAATCCTTAGTGAAAGCACCACAATCACCTTTTAACCAGTATTCATTCCAGTCGTTGGGGATAATCTCCTTTAATGTTTGCCTCATATAAGAAATAGGGCATAGAGTGTATGTCTCTGGAAGATCTGAAGTCACAGCTCTCTTTGCAAGCTCATCTGCACGTTCATTTCCGGCAATCCCTACGTGCCCTCTGACCCATTAAATACACAGATGAGAACTACATAATAATTGACATATATATTTTCAAAATATTGTATTTTTTAAAAAATCTAATATTTTCATTTAAAAAATATACGTTCAATATATTTACATAACATGCATATCTTGAATTTTCTGAGAGTACTTCTGAACTCCTCTCCATTCTAAAGCAATTTTGTATAATGCTATACTTGTAACTGCAAAGCCATAAGAAATACTTAACAGGTACTACATAAAATGTACATCTCCATCAAATGCAGCTTATTTTCAAGTAAAATTTTCCAGTTATCCTTTGTAACTGATATTGTTATCTTTTGAAGTTCTGTCGCTGTTCCAATGTTTCTCGCAATGTTGTGGGAGAACTATGTAATTTCTAGGTCAATATACATATACGTATAAACTGTTTTTAAAGATCTAACTGTTAATTCGGTTTCCTCTATTAATCTTGTGTCCACAACAAAATGTGTAAATGAATCACAACTGCAAAGTTTTTTTTATTATAATGAAGTAAGTAATTATGATCATTAATGTCTCATTTAAACATATTTTCTGTTTTGTATGTAATTATTTAAATAAATCTCTTAACTGCCTTAATTATTTAATTTTATTCATTTAAACATATCGGATATTAATGGTTAAATGTACTATCAGGCAGATGTTTAATTTAAAAAAGAAAATCAGAAAATTGTGTTTGAGTAAAAATAATTTGAAGACGTTATATCAAAATGACTAATAGAGGATAAGGAAAATCATAAGAATATAACACCAAAATTATATTTTCGAGCAGCCCAGTTTCTTCATAATTATCGAAGTGAGGTTTTGTTGTGATGATTCAACAATAAAAATATTTTCTACATGTAAAACAAGGTTATTATACAGAAATCCTAATACCACATTATCTGAAGTCATATTTTATGTGCGCCTAAAGTTGTTTTTATCAATGTATGCCACTGATTCACATGCCTGGAAAGGCCAGGTACACTCAATTATATTTTGTTTACTTTTCTCTAAATTTGTGACACGGATGCAAGCTTCTGGAACAGTATCCGACAGCTACGTAAAACAATATTCATCTAGTGTATAATTTGAGGCACTGAATGTAATTAATTGATGTAAAAATATGTTCGCGAGCCTTCAGTAAATGTTGCAGTTTGCCCTCGTGACAGGCCTCGCTCCGGAAATTGTAAACATTGGGATTCAAATTATGTGAATTGTGAATAAAAGCTCAGTGAAACAAAAGTCTAAATATTTTTTTAATTGCGTAGGTATTTACCTTCAAGCATTTTGGTAAAATTACTCCCTATCGTTCCTGATAATCCCCAATGAATGCTTCCGCCATACATTAGTGCCGACAGCAGCAATTCTGCTACGAATGGAGAAAATATGTTGCATTCACGTGATTCTTCTTGCCCTGTACTAATAAATTCATCTTACGAAAGCTTATTTCTCTAGCTCATATAAACCGAGACAAATAATTGCATGAATAGTTTTACAGCACACTTTTTCCTAGGTTAAAAGAGCATACAGGAATCTAACTGCTCTACCAATATCGTTGCCAAAAATAACTGAAAGGCAACTTGTTATTTTATGTTTACATCATTTTGATCCAAAAAATACTTTTACACAAATTGCTCTATTGCATATTTCTTTGTAGATGCGACAGGATTAGATAATTACAGCAATCTTAAACTATAGCCAAATCTTTAAAGAGCGGGTCGCTTTACAATTTTATTATCTCTGCATGGCCAAAAGATAATGATAATAAATAAGCCCTGACTCTACAGTCTTAAGAGGGCCAAGGCCTACCAACCCAACTGCCGGCCTCACGCCCACTTACTCTTGGCAGAGGTGGGCGATCATCCAACCGATACGCGGCATCCCCAGCCGGAAAATTGGCTTTTTTGACCAGGGCCGATTACCTATCGTAAGCTGCTCAATTTCCTCGATGTGTCCTATACCCGGGACTTAAAATCCGCACCCCATGGTTGGGATTGAACCCGGGCCGCTTTCCGTGGCCAGGGACCAAGGCATGCTGCCTTAGCCCGCTACGCCGCGAGCCCAACAAATAGTGAGAGAAAAGAGAGAGAGCGCGCGCGAGAGAGAGAGAGAGAGAGAGAGAGAGAGAGAGAGAGAGAGAGAGAGAGAGAGAGAGAGAGAGAGAGAGAGAGAGAGAGAAAACAGACTTCTGGCTTGAGAAAAAGAACATGTACGCATTTTAAATTAGAAAATAATAACAAGGGATTTCTTGGAAGTCGCTAACTTAAAAAAAATGTATTTGACATAAACGGTGTCTTTGAAGAGATCTTACATTTGGTGTAGTAAGATTTATGTATAAGTTTTTCTTGTGGTTTAATGAGTTGCACAAACATCATTCAAAATGAAGATACTTCAGATGCTTTTCCCAGAAAATTCAAGGTACAATTAAATTTGTCACGAAAATGACTTCCACATATGTGTAATTTTTCATAAAATAAAAATTTTCGAAGTATTTTTCATACAGGGTGGTTTGCGATGGAGAAGCTTCTTGAAAATTCTTCGTTACATCCCTTTTGTCTTTCTTTTTCTTTAAAAAAACTTACGTCCTGCAACGTTGTCATATCGGACAATGAAGGATATTCAAATGAGCCTAATTGATCTTAGAGTTACCCGGCATTCATCTTTCGGGATAACGGAAACTCCCTTAACCAGGTATCTGACCGAGATTGTAACTCGGGACCTCTTGAGCGTGTCTTCCTCGGACACGCTACCATCTATACTACCGAGGTAGGCGTTACCTTTTTGGGGTTCCGGAGCATATTGTTATGTAATTTTTGGGGTGAAATATAATTCCTACTTAATATACAAAGTAGAAAACGAAAATGTGACGAAACCGTTGAAAAATTCAGCCAATAATGGGTATCTAGGAAATGACTGATGCCATAAAAATTATTTTGTATTTTAAAGATTTCTAGTTTATTTTTGGTACGGTAGGTACTTTTTTTTCATCTTTTACGGTTTAAGCGTTATACAAAATTAAACAGAATTCTGATGAAGATGAGTTCCTGTTCACGGAAAATTTCAAATACACGTTTTGTCATTTAAATATCGTAATGATATGGTATTTAGTCAAAATATAATTAGAGCTAATTTAAGAGATCAGCAAATAATTAAGTTTGTTCTATTTAAGGAATGATATTGGATGACTTTTTCTGAAAAATTCTGTACTGTAGCTTAAGGTACCGAATTAAAACAAAAGTTTGATTACTACTGGTCATTTCATTTTAGTATTATCGTTTAATTTAATTTAATTTTATTTTCATTATTCAACGGGTATCAAAATATATATATTTCCAAAAAATCTCCATATCCAACTTTTTCCCCTCTTAACCATTACAGGCATGTGGTAGAGGAACTAAAAATTAAAGACATATCATACGAAAACACGAACATAATATGGATCTTTGAAACGATTACTCAGGTTGTAAAATATCCTTATTCCATACAACACATCAAAACTTTGGGACAGTTTCACCAAACACAGCAGTTTATAGACAAAAGGAAAAGAATTTTCTACTGACAGGAATACTTGGAGGAATGTCATGGACAAAACGATCAACATCTAAATGAAAGCGCGGTTGTCACATTTGAAGGTAAACTTAATGAACATTTGTGTTAATGTACAATATCCATTATTTCCAGTAAAGTAAACATATTTAATTGCATAAAAGATGGCAACTGTTGCGTATAATTGCCGTGGTCATTAACGTGAAGTTGTATATTTATGGTGTATTTAACTTTTGTATAGCGCGGAAACTGTGACAGGAAAACAATGAGATGGCTCCACAGTATGTGTTATACCGAGGTTCAATTCCCGTCGACGGCCCATTCTGGCTGTTCTTTTTTTAAGTTTCCCTAGTCGGTAAGCGTATGCTGGGATAACTTCTCAACCATGATTTCCTTTCCATTATATCCCTTTTATTCTGTATCCTTCTCATCTTTCAGGTATATTTTAGATTTCGTGATGACAGATGGCACAGATTCTTGCTCAAAGGAAAGAGTAGACACTAGAGGGCTGTCTGGTAGACGAGTTGTTCATCATCCTCTCTAGTTAACTTCAACAGTGGGACGAGTTTTTGAGCCTAGAACCTCCCGGCTCCCTTATAGCCTAACTACGACCTTTTGTTTCTCCTTCATCCCTTCCTCCTTGATTGGTAAAATGGTAGAGGTACCCCTATGAGAGGCCGTAGTC
>CM060951.1:147338111-147594922 GCA_030765055.1 Mantis religiosa
ACGGAATAGCTGACTTCACAGATACACAAGTCAGCAGGTTTTGGAATGCGTGCAAATCGATTTGTAGTTCGTCGATATTGTCACCTCAGGCCACGGACTATTAGAGGCAAGAATATCGGAATGCTTGTAACAGTAAAACGCTTATTCAGCAATAAAAATACCTCCTTTATACTGCAGGATGTCGTCTTAAAAATATCCACGTCGAGAGCACGCAGATAAGACAGCAACCAATTTCAACTGCCTGGATGTGCACGAGGAAGGCTTTGATTTTTCGTTGGGAATGCCAGTTTTGCTGCTACTCCACAAAAAATGCGTGTAAAACAAAAACCTCGAGTGTTTCATTCCAAACATTGTATATGTAACGATTCAGCAACTGAGAAAACAGAAGACAACAAAATAAACGACAATCGCGTTCGGTTATAAGTGAGACAGGCAAAATGTGAAGTTCCATACTTGTGATAAGTAGAATTGAATGTAGGTACATGACAAAATATTCGCATTACGTAGTTCTTTGGTAAACTCTTTATGTTTCGTAATATTTGTAGTATTTACGATTTTTCGTAAATACTATTATTAGGAGTTCTCTATGTGACATATTTAGAAAATAATCTTTCCACCAATCATAGATTCGTAGGAAATTAAACGCCTCTGTTCTTGAAAAATTTTATTTTCGTGAACAGTGCTTTATTTTAGTACATTTTATGTTTTTAATTAAATATACCACCTGCCCCTTAGTCTCTATTTTTATGCCATCGGCATTTTATCCTCCAACAGGAAAACTACCCGTGTACTTAACATGGATGTTAAACACATTCCTAGGTAGTGCAGCTGGAACGAGTGCATAACTATAATCTCATTTGTCTGCTGTGATGTGGTTCGAATCCTCTGCACAGGTATACTAATTTTTTTACCCTGTAATACTCACAGTTTGCAATTATTATTCTGAAAACGGTTATTATTTTTATTTTTAGTGTTTTATTCATGTTTTATGGTATTGTTTGATGTTTCTTTATTGGTAAACTACAAGTAGATGTTTAAACACACTTATAGGAAGTGCAATTAAAATAAGGATCATTTATACCTATTTGAACACAGAAAACATGTAAATTACAGTTTCAGAGTTTAACATGGAAGTTAAACACAGTTTTGCAGACACAGAATTATTGTGCTATTAACAACGTCGTTTCATATTGTTATATTTTGTGGCGCTGGAATGACCCTTTTACTATTCCTGGAACACGACTCCTCTAACGAAGCAAGTGCTCGAATTGGTGACGTTCTTGTGTAATGCACGTCCTCAGGGATTTTATAATTAAATTATTGATTCGGTTTCCAAGTTTTGATGTACATAAAATAAGACTTTAATGCTGAGATTCGAACCTGTGTCATTCATTCGGGGTTAGGGCACAGGAGAGGTTATAATCCCATTGTGCTATATCGAGACTTGCCTGAAAAGACGTTCTGGGTTCAGTAGTATAATTTGTATGCCTGGAGCCTGCAGCTACACCTTTGCCACCTCGCGAGTTCTCGTGTTTGATTTAGCCTTTTAAGACACCTTTAATAATTTGCTCTGTGTTTTAATATTATTACATAAATGGCAAAAACTCTCATGCATGTTAATTGAGATGTACAACACGTAGTTTAAGCAAAAATATAAATAAACCGTTGTTTAATAATATGTCTGTTTTAACTGTGATGGTTGAGGCGTGTCTCTAACCTTTTTTTTTTTTTTTTCTATTTTTTGGCAGCCAACCCCTGCTCTAAGTACAATAATCCGTCATTTTCTTTTTAGCTGACGTTAGTGTACTCATATGATGGGTCCATTTTTTCCGAGGCATTCACTGAATTACTATGTCATGTATACTCTAATAAAAAGTTTGTAAAATCGCCTGGAAACCGGAATTCGCTCTCGGTAAAGGAGTCGTTTTATTTTGAGTTGTACTTTAGCGAGCAGTACGTTTTGTCGCTTAAACCGCTATCCCTCTGAATTTTACTCATTCCTCTTTCTAAGAACGTCAAGCAATACAGTTTAGTAAGTGTAAAACTGGACTAAGGCGCAAATGCCGTTTGATGGGTGGCCTACCTTCCAAAAAATAAGGCGCGGCTGACTCACCTGGTAGATACTGTTTATGAAGTCAATTTTATAAGGAATGAAGTGAAGCCCCTCCAAACACAAACTATGAAGTGCTTAGAATTTAAAATATGCATTTCATGATATTTTGGTACATTTTTCTTCAGTTGTGGCAAAACTTTATATTTCGGTACCTTTTCTTCATGTTTTTCCACTATGTTCTTATGAGCTATTGCATGTGTTAAAGTACTCAGATAAAATCTTTTAATTACCTTTCTGTAAAAAACTGGGTATGTAATCGAGCTCATTACCACTAGATATATGCTAAGTAATTAGACCGGAAGCAGAAAAACAATGTACAGCAAATTATAGAGTACAAAGACAATACCGAGGTAAGTACTTGGGGTCGCAGGAGTAATTAACAACCGGAGCACTGCATGAACATACAAATTGGTAACTAATGTTATGAAACATCTTCATTTGTCAGTAATGCCAGAGCCATCACGTCCTCCTCTTGTTCTCTCGTGATCTGCTACCAAATGCTTTATTGAAGAAGTATGAGATTATCTCTGGGTATGCTGAGTGGGGATAAACCACACCAGTTAATGGAGACTATTTATCTATTTGAAGTGAGTCGAGGGTTAAGTTTAAGCATGAAACTGTTTGTAAAAGTTATCACTCAAAATTGGTAACCATCGAATTATTTCTGCTAACTTATAACTTACGGTTTAAAAATAATTGCTACTAGTGCTGCAGCGGCTGATAAATCACGACTGTAAATCTGGAAGGGTGTAAAACTCGAAGGAAAAGACGCGAAGTTTAGAAATACGAGATACTTTTTTAAAGTTCTACATATAAATTACTCCCCACCAAAGTTCCCACTTACGTAGGCCAGTACTAATCCCGTTCTTATTCCCATCTAAAACTCAATTTTCACTTCATGACTTTGCTAACTCCTAACAATTAAATTTCCAATCTAATTTTCAGAATTATATCCACGTATATAGCAACGTCTGCGATACTAACGTCATTGTATCACTTATGAAAACCATTCTCCGAGAAAACCTTACATTGCCTAGATAAGGACTAACTTGCGCTTATTGCATTATGCATTGATTTCAACATACGGAATTGTTTATTGTAATTATTTATGTGTCCACGTCATTTCTGTATACAATTGTAAATCTTACCCGTCAATACTTCACTACTCAAAAACGTCGTGCAATTCTGAGCTCTATACACACTTGGCTCATTTGAGCATAATGCTAATGGTAGTGTGTCTGCCTCACGTTCAAGAGGTCCCGGGTTCGAATCTCGGCCAGGGTGAGTTAGCTGGATGAGTTTTTTCTGGGTTTTTCCCTTATCCTTAAAGATGAATGTCAGGTAGCTCTAAGGTCTATGGACCCCAAGTTCATTTAAGCATCATTTCACCCTTTTCATTCATCGTCAGATATGACTTGACGTTGAAGGAAGTAAATTACAAAAAAACAAAAACAAAAAAAATCACGCATTTCATTCATTGTCTGATGTAACCTAACGTTGGAGGACGTAAATTAAAAAGAAACTAGATGCATGTTTTGTGAACACACTATCCAGTGGACTTCACACTGCAAACACAACATTGGACACCAGTCACACTTAGAGACTGAATAAAACAGTATTGTATAAAAATGAGTCTTTTTTTTTTTTAACATTTGACACGCCACAAACAGGTTCCCAATCGGAGATCCTTAATATAAAGGATTTAATGTTGATGCAAATAGAGTAGTAAAATAACTGTTCTTATCCTCAAAATGCCTATTATTGTACTGTCTTTCTACTCTTATGCAGTTTGTTTTCACCGCATCCAATATTAAGAAAGAAAATTGAGTTAACTTTGTGGCTTAGGAGACGGAAGTTTCAAGTTCACCAGTATTACGTTATTTTGCTGCACATTGTTTGCTGTTATGTAAAAGCTGTGTATCGTTTATGGCACTAAATAACTACGGAACAAAAAAGGTGAGGGGTAAGGGGGTTATTTAAATAGGAATCGGAATTTTATTCAAGGTGTAGTAATCTCTTTTTACTTCGACGACACGTGCAGTACTTATAGAAGAAATTCTGAGTAACATTGGACATGTTCTAAAAGAGTCTCCTAGAAAATCAGTTTGACTTCTTTATTTGGAATTTGCTGTGACTCTGTTCGAACGGCCTATAAAGTCAGTGAAACTGGGTGATCCTGCAGAAAGTTCCTTTTTTTTGGGGGGGGGGGTGGGGATTTTGAATAGAGTGTATGACGGAAAATTGGTCATAATCTAATTTTGTTTTCGGACAAATCGTGCTTTTATCTATGTTAATTCACAAAATAATTGTTGTTGGAGTTCTGAAAATCCTAACACTACACGAGAAACCTCTGCATGTTCAAAAACTTGGAGTTTGATGTGCTATTCACCTGGGATTTTACAACCTTGAAATAGATGAGGTGAAGTATATGAAAGGAAATGAGTAGATAATCGAACTCTGAACCTCCAAAGTGCAAGTCTCTCGTGTTATCACGAAGTCATCTCGTTCAGTCTAAAAGTTCGTTGTTTGCTACGTTACTCAGTGTTTAACATTTTATACCAATAACATTATGTTTAAAGTAGAAAGGTAGTGTCACACTGAAAAATTCAATGCCATAACCGGGATCTGAACCACGGATTTTCCTGTCTTGATCTTAACCATTGAGCTACTATGGCCAACGTACCAACATGACACTAAATTCTCCAGCTGACTGGAGTTTTTCCCGGTAAACTACTAGCAGTTCTCATAAACGCATGAGACTTCTATCTTAATGGCGACTTACTATGAAAAAAGTACCTTAAGGTCCGGACTTTATTGTTCAGACCACTAATAGGTCAATTAATGACATTAACCTCTCCAACTGACTGGTGTTTTTTTTTTCCAGTAAACCACTAGGAGTTCTCATAAACGCATGAGACAGCTACCTTAATGGCGACTTACTTATGCTGTAAGCACTATAAGGCCCGGACTTTATAGTTCAGACTACTATTAGGACAGAGACCGGAAGATCCTTGGTTCGAATCCCAGCTATGGCATTGAATTTTTCAATCTGACTCTACCTTACTACGCTCTAAGCACTATAAGGTACGGACTTTATAGTTCAGACTACTATTAGGACAGAGACCGGAAGATCCTTGGTTCGAATCCCAGCTATGGCATTGAATTTTTCAATCTGACTCTACCTTACTATGCTCTAAGCACTATAAGGTCCGTACTTTATAGTTCATACTACTATTAGGACAGAGACCAGAAGATCCTTGGTTCGAATCCCAGCTATGGCATTGAATTTTTCAATCTGACGCTACCTTACTATGCTCTAAGCACTATAAGGTCCGTACTTTATAGTTCATACTACTATTAGGACAGAGACCGGAAGATCCTTGGTTCGAATACCAGCTATGGCATTGAATTTTACAATCTGACGCTACCTTACTATGCTGTAAGTACTATAAGGTACGGACTTTATAGTTCATATTACTATTAGGACAGAGACCGGAAGATCCTTGGTTCGAATACCAGCTATGGCATTGAATTTTACAATCTGAGGCTACCTTACTATGCTGTAAGTACTATAAGGTACGGACTTTATAGTTCATACTACTATTAGGACAGAGACCGGAAGATCCTTGGTTCGAATACCAGCTATGGCATTGAATTTTACAATCTGACGCTACCTTACTATGCTGTAAGTACTATAAGGTACGGACTTTATAGTTCATACTACTATTAGGACAGAGACCGGAAGATCCTTGGTTCGAATACCAGCTATGGCATTGAATTTTTCAATCTGACGCTACCTTACTATGCTCTAAGCACTATAAGGTACGGACTTTATAGTTCAGACTACTATTAGGACAGAGACCGGAAGATCCTTGGTTCGAATCCCAGCTATGGCATTGAATTTTTTAATCTGACGCTACCTTACTATGCTGTAAGCACTATAAGACCCGGGCTTTATAGTTCAGACTACTATTAGGACAGATACCGGAAGATCCTTGGTTCGAATTGAGGCCACGCCGTGGCTCAGTGGTTAAACCGCTTGGCTCTCACCAAGGCGGCCCGGGTTCGATACCAGGCGACCGCAAAGTGAGGTTTGTGTCACCGCCTGCGGTGCCGTATATAGTAAAAGCGGGCGTTAAACACTACACATTTCTTGGTTCGAATCCCAGCTACGGCATTGAATTTTTCAATCTGACTCTACCTCTCTATGCTCTGTAGTAAACACATGGCTAGTTCTGAGAGAACAATTAATTTCCAACCCATATGTAGCTAACGAACAGTTTTTCTCGTCTTCAAATAGGCCCATATCGCTGCAAATAGGAATCTATAACCTGTCCGTGTTTGTGTCGCGTTTTGTACCTCTATAATTGTATTTCAGTTGTAAGAACTTGTAAATTTGCGGTGAGGAAGGTACGTACACGCACATATGTTAGTATGAGAAGAGTGCGTCTGAGAAACAATGGAAGTTGTGGCCATGTCCTTGAGTCCATGGATGTGAATAATGCCGGTGATGGTTACGACGCCGATAAGCACGTTAACGGCCTAATTAGGACCGGTTTATGGAAACAAATTATAATACGCCACTCATTTCAGACGTTCCTCACGCTATGCACAATTACGAGTCTGTTTTCTTCCCTGGGGTGTATAATTGTAAGCGATGTTTTACGTGAAATACGTCATTTTCGATTTCAGACCGTGACGTGACCGGAGGCCTTCTCCTTTAATGTTCCACAGCACAAACCTAACATCTCTGTAATGAGTAAGGCTGTAATTCATTTTAGAAAAAAAAAATAAAAATTAATTCTGACCACGCCTTCTCTTCTGTTTTCAGTGTGTTTAACAATACCTACAGTTGAGGGAATTGAGAGATTTTATTTAATAATTCCCCCTTCTCATGAATCAACACGAGAGGAGCAAAGAAGGGACTGAATGGCTTTTTGTGCAAAGTATCCAAGCTCAGCGCTATTACTCACGCGAAGGTAGGGCTAGTGACCAGCAAAACGGAACAAGCACACGAATGATCAAATGGAAGAACATGATGTCTAACATTCACAGAATTTGGATCTTTTTACTTTCTCTATAACTTACATACAGCACTTAAGTAGAGCACGTAATATATTCCCCAGAAATGCCATTTTGATGAATTTGAAAATCCATGTATATAATATGTATTGCGATCCATATAAATCTGAACCATTTCAATGGGTCATAACTTTTGAGCCAACTTTGAGGGAATATAATACACAATTGGGAGATTACGTTACACTATTTACATATCAGAGAGAGACAGGCACGTATTTAGAAGTCTATTTCCGGGGAGGTCCAAAAATCTACGTTGAATTATTTGCTTTTAATAAATAATTAATCAGGGATGTGTTTTTATAATGTTAGTAAAGAATAAAGACACATGTAATATATTATATTAACATGATTTTTTTCCAGCCAAGCTTCTACAAATTGTACTTGTCTTGTTTCTTTGGATAAAGTCTGTAGAAGGGCCTTGCACATTTTACATTTTTTGTTCTTATACCTAGGATAAAGTAATATAAGCAGTAATCAGATATTTAAAAAGCGAACCGCTGATTGATGTATTTGAAGTATTAGTTCTCCTTGAATGAAAAAGGGAATAGGAACTTAGAAGTTAAAAATTGCATACCTTTAAGTATCTGGGAATTCTAATCTACAACTTATAATACATCGGAAATGGTTAACTTTGCAATACATTATTATCATTGACATTATTTGTGTATTTTAACGAGTTCTACAGCTGCTGTGCAGTAACTTTTGTTTATCTCTTACATAATTTCATGTTTGCCTGACAGTGAATAGATGAGAAGCTTGAATAAACTTTTTGATTTATTTTAAACTAAGTTTTATTTCAACTATTTATTATTAGTTTGAAATTGTAATTCATTTGGGGAGTCCGGACCCCATGGACCCCCCCCCCCCCTTAAATACGTCCCTGCTCAGAGACAATGTTAGAAGTGTCCTCCAAGAGCACCTATACATGTTTGCACTCGTCTCACCATATTCTCTGAAGTTTAATGGAGATTATCCTGGCCAATGTTAGTTATTTCGGTTCGAATGAATTCCTTCAGAACATCAACTGTCCGTGGCCTATTCTTGTACACTCTATTTTTAGATACCCCCACAAGAAAAAATCCGGTGAGGTTAGATCAAGGGATCTGGGAGGCCACAGACATTTTGAGATTATTCGATTATCAAAGAAACTGGTTACAAGTTCCATGGTGTCATTAGATGTATGACACGTAGCTCCATCTTGCTGAAAATAACCTTCTCTCAATTCGATATCATCTCCGTAAAACTTCAGAGAATATGGTGAGACGAGTGCAAACATGTATAGATGCTGGTGGAGGACATTTCCAACATTTTCTCTTAGATGTAAATAGTGTAATGTAATCTCCCAATTGTGAATTATATTCTCCCAAAGTTGCACGTGTGTCCTATTATTGGTTCAAAAGTTATAGCCTATTGAAATGGTTCAGGTTTATATGGATCGCACATATATTTCATCACAATGTGTTTCATCCAAGAATTGGATGTTGACTCCTCACTGAAGATATATGTTTTGTGGTGCCTGAGCCCAAAAACACATTTAGAAATGTGTTTGAGTGTGTGTGAGTGAGTGTGTGTGCGTGCATGCGTGCGCACGCGTGTATGTGTCTGTGTGTATGTGTGTGCGTCCGCGCGTGCGTGCGTGTGTGAGCAACGTAACTTCGAAGCAAACACTTGATTATTTAAGTTCCTATATTCTAAAACTGTGACAAAAAGAGTTTAAGAAAAAAAGTTCCCCCAAGTTAGTCTATACATTGAAAATGTTTAATGTTTTACTTGTTCTTTAAAATAAAAAAATAAAAAAAAAATCTTTTATTATAACACACTTTTTTGTGTAATTAACATTCTCAAACGTTAATTCATATCGGACAATGAAGAAATGCGTGAAATAATAATCAGATGAGGCCAGGGTTCGTAGAGTTTAGAGTTATCACACATTCATATCTCAGGATAAGGGAAAACCCCGGGATAATAAGAATAAATCATTCAGATAACCCATCCTGACCGAGATTCGAAATGGGGACCTCTTGATCGTTAGGCAGAAACTAACCTACAGAGGTAAGCATATAATGTGACGATAACACACACTTCAGATAATTATATAACAAATATATGTATATTCATATTGATTTGCTTATATGATTTGATTACTATAATGGGTATTGTTATAATTTTTATCTTTAACTCGTCAGAAATGAAAGGTTGGGCAGCATTTCCAAGAACACTGATTAAAATTTGGGAAAATATAAACCAACAATTGAACATTTTGAATATTTTTAACAATATATCTACATAATGTTAAGTAAAAGTATGCTGTCTGTATGTTTACATCTACAGAACTCAATAATTACAAAGGATCTTGCTACGTAATCACATAAAATGCAAGATATGTATACCGATGTCCATGTTATTAACTCAAACCGACGATATTTTATTCAAAATCATTAAAACTGTTTTCAATAAAATAAAACCACATACATTTATATTTCCATTTTACATTTACCAAATGTTTGTTTCGGTCTATGCTGCTTACTAGTTGACAAACAAAACTACACTAACGCCACTAACGCCTATTTGTATGCTATATATTATATGAAATAGTTGGTGAATGCATCGCTTCCTCTATCTCAGGTAAAGCTTAGAGAAAATAAAAATATTCTTATTATAATATTCATATGGTTTTCTGTGCTCAATATATTATTTAGTTCAGTTTTATAAATGTATTTACAGCTAATTGTTTCAGTTAATTAATTTGGAGGGGCCCATCTCTTAAGTTTTCGTAGTTGTATAAGCTTAAACGACATGAAAGGATAAAAATACATTTTATTCACAATATCTTATACTTTAATTAAATATTTTAGACTCAGTTTTGAGAGGATAAGTAATAACGAAGCCATAATTTAAGTCAGGTGAGCTTCGTGAAAATAAAATTTTCATGTTTAAAAGTTGAGTTAAATACGAATATGTTATCATTCAACTTTATTTGTGTGTGTGTGTGTGTGTGTGTGTGTGTGTGTGTGTGTGTGTGTGTGTGTGTGTGTGAGAGAGAGAGAGAGAGAGAGAGAGAGAGAGAGAGAGAGAGAGAGAGAGAGAGAGGTGCACGAATTGAAGTCGATGATCAAGAGAGACTCAACTATTAAGGTACAGCACAGTGGATTCAATGAGCTCGCCTCTACAGGTAGATGGTAGCATGTCAGTCTCACGTTCAAGAGGTCTCGAGTTCAATTTCGGTCAGGGTGAGTTATCTCGATAAGGTTTTCTTCCGGTGTTTTCCTTTATCCTGAAATATGAATGTCGGGTAACTAATCCCTTATTTACTCTGGGCTCATTTGAGCATTATTTCACCCACTTTATTCATCGCCCAATGAATGACTTACGTTGGAGGACGATAATTTAAAAAAAAATGGATTCTGTACATCAGAATATAGAAAATAATAGCTCTAATGGAGTTAATGGGGGGAAAGTTTCGAAGTATGGGGTTCATATCCGTTGTGTACAACACAGAACATGGAAATTAATCATTTCTTCCTCACTAGCCGTGTGTAGGCTAAGGTTTGGACTGAAACATTCAACTGGGATTTGAACTGAGAGATCTGTGGTTCAAATCCTGGCTACGGCATTGATTTTTTCAGTCTGGCTCTGTTCATCCAAAGCTTAACCTACACCGGCTAGGGTGGAAGAAATAATTAATTTCCAGAAATTTGCCTAAAAATAGTGTTTAACTATGAAGCCTGGGATTTAAGTACTTACAGCATAGTAAGTCGCCACAAAAGGTTTGTATCTCATTGTATATGAGAACCCCTGGTGGTTTGCCGAGAAACACGCTAGTCAGTTCGAGAATTTAATGTCGTGTCGGCATGTTGGCCATTGTAGCTGAATGGTTAGAGCAACCGGACGGATATCAAGAGATCCGTGGTTCAAATCCCGGCTCTATTCATCCAAACAAAGAATATTTTTCAAATATATTCTAAAGAAAAGATAAGTATTTTGCTGCGAAATCTTGAGAACTTAATTGTAATAGTTTAGTGCACAGTAGGTTTACGTCGATTCAGAGATCATCTAAACCACTAGTTAATCGCCCTGTTGCTTGATGCCTGAGGTATCAAAGTTTCAATCTCGATCGATAATTGGCTCAATGCAGTTGATTTGCTTTGGTGAAATTCTTCTAGGAAGAAATACTTTAGCTCAATAAGTATGACAGCTTTAAATTGTTTTTTATATCTTCAAAGACTTCGAAAATGGTAGCAGCTGGAACATTGTGTTACATTTGAATAATAGGCCGATGTGCGTCATATCGCTGCGTAATTTGAGGGTTTATCAGCGTCAATTGTTCTGTTAATTTTCGCCCATACATGATTATTATTGATGACAATTCAGTGAAACAGGACCATTGGGACAGTAAGCTGTAGTACTGTAGGATACATTTAGAATAGAATTAATAATTTTTGAAAATGTCTTACAAGTAATCAAAATGAGGTCAACAATACTCATCCTATATTTCTAACTTTCAAATATCAGTGAGTGATTCATGGATCATCCTTCAATTGCAAACATTAATTTAAATGTATTAAATAAACTTTCTCTTCAAACCTAATATAAATTTAATTTGACTACTTAGTTTTACCTCCTCATATTTTGCAAAAATTATTTGATTAGTTGTCTTTAGCTCGTGTTAGTGGAACATGTAAAATACCTTCGCTCTGTGATTCTGACGGAATATATGGTATGAATGGTTTAAGTAAATACGATAGAAATAAAGATGTTGGTTTTGATTTTAGCAAAGTAAAGCAATACTGTAATCTTAAATACTATAACGATTTTATTACTAAGTTTCTTCTGCAGCCCCCATTTGGCGTTTCCTGTGTCCATTTTGAATTTATGAAATTGTTTGCAGTTTTATGTTGTTTTCCTGCACTTCTTTTTTGTAAATAATGCAAGCCTAATAGTTACAATTATGAAAGAATAGATGCAACATGTTCCCCTCCGTTGTCTACCCTTTCTTTTGCAATTCTAAAACCCTCAGCAGCACACTTACTCATGTCGCCTGGATGGCCTCCCAGAATGTGATATCATGAAAACCCCTGTCACTCATCATCCCCCTCTTGGGCTGCTACTGTTCCGGGGACCCTATCAGAATGTCAATGAACGGCAGGAAATCGGGTTTGGTGCGCCGTGACCTTGGGAGCAGGCCGCACGAGTTGACAACACGGTGTTGTTGGTGTGGCAACGCAGAGGATGGCCATAGCCCGGAGCATGCTGCAGAGCCTGGTGTCAGGTAATTCGAGGCCGCCTGGTAATTGTCGGGTGCGGACTTCTAAAGGCAATGCCGCCGCTTTCTTTGAGCGTGCCGCCGCCGCCGCAGCTGCCCCTCGGCCACTCATCCCACATTTGACATTGTGAGGATCCTTTTGTTCTGATCGGACTCCACTATCTTCTTCTTCACGCATTTCACTTCTCAAGTCAGAAGCTTGCAGCTCTTCAATCCCTTTTCACCAAAACAAACATTTTCTGCTATAATATCATAAGCTGCTTCTTGTTACTTACCAGGAAAGAGTAATCCACATTTTGGGTTTTCTCCAATTCTGACCATGTATTTCAAAATATAACTGGCGTCTTCCAGGTCCAGATTATCTGGCATAGCTCATAAATAGGGAGCAAATTCATAGGCACTGAAAATGTGTGAAATAGGCGGGCAAAAAAGCACTAAAATGGACTTAATAGGCACTAAACATTTTCTAAATAAACACTTAGAAATGCACAATTTTAGTAAAATGGCTCTTAAAATGCAGTATAACAAAATGACAATCATCGCAACATATGCTGCAACAAATTCGCTAAATACATACTATTTTGCGATTCCCTAGACGTAATAGTTCTGCAGTTATTCCAAATTTCATAAACGACTCCACAGCAAGTTAAAATAACAGATATTGTCGTATAATTAAAGTACATATATATCCACTTCACTAAGTAAAACCATAATGTGCACAAAGGTGTGGAGTGACCAACTATGTCAAAAAACAAAAACATGGGTTGGGGAGGGCAGCTTAAGGGTGAAAATGGAATTATCTGAAGCTTTTGTTAGATTTGTTTCAAATTTATATTATTTATTTTTGTGATCGATCAAGAATGGAATACCAAGTTTCAGCTTCCTAGTTTCTGAGGAATTAACAGGTTATGTGTAAATTACAGGCGATTTTCAAGATGTCCCACATATTGTAATTTTAAAAATTAATGCTTGGAGTAAAAGTTTCTGCACCCATTTAACCTATTAATGACCTGTACCTGTGAGAAATATTTCCCTTCGACATATCAACGAAGGGAAAAAATAATCATACCTATTTTATTTTCCTAAGCTTTTTCAGTAAGAAGTAAGCATTATAATCCTTTTCAATACGAATAACAAAAACAAAACAAATGCAGTTGCCCTTACAGGCATGTTCAGAATTTCATACAGATTAATAGTAAACTGCATCCTGTGGAACATTTTAAAGTTAAGAAAATGTAGAAAATATGGAATCTCAGAAATCTGAGGTTAAATTACGTAATAGCAGCTGCGATACAGGTGTAGGGCTATTTAAATAGTCATGTGACGTTTTCTGTAGTACCGTTAGGGAAAACAAACTTTATATTTTGAAGTATGTCTATATTAATTTAAAGACAAAAAAAAACTAAATTTGGTATTGTTGTAAGTTTTCGGCCAATTTGCACAGATGTGTTTCCTTAATAAACCCCTTTTTGTATATCCAATGTGCCGTAGTAAGAAATTTCTCTTCCCCGAAAACTTCACGTTGAAACCAACAAATGCGAAAGCTGTTGTCACAAATTACAAACAGAAGAAATTGGCTAATAGGGTAGTTTTAGGCACTAATAAGCAGAATAGGCACAAACGTATGAAATAGGCATTTATAGGCACTATAAAACTAAGAAATTAGGCTAATAATTGTAGGAAACGTGATTATAACTTAAAAGCCTACGTTTCTGAACAAAGGAATAAAATAGGCAAATAGGGCAAAATCCGCCCCTTACTCATAAAATTGAACATGCAGAAGCTCTTTGATCACCAGGACGTTTAAAACATTAACAATCAATAATACCTTGGAAGTGATTAACTCTATAAAAAGAGAAGAGTGCAAGAGTACAAGAGAAATGTACGAAGACAGTAAAAAAATGAATAAAGAAGCTACCTTTATTTTCATTATCGCTTTGTCAAATTGGCGATGGAGTATTTCTTCCACAGCTTGGCTTTTGAAAACATTTTTAGGTTATTTTCTATAGAGTCGAGAAGGAATCACAAAACTAATAAATCAGGATAAGAAATTAATGTATTCCCAAATGCAATTGTTTCTCTACCCGTTATAATTCTTATTTTCATATCTATCCTTAAAATTAATCACTAAATACAATACCTATTTTTAAAAACATATATGGACGTATGTTTCCTTAAACATTTGAAACAGGCACGAGTTTGAGAGAGAAGTTTAAAAACCAGGTCTTAACAATTGCTTAGGTACTAATTGCTTGACTCTATAAGAAACAAAATGACGTTGAGTTAGCACTAAAACTTTAGCGTTAAATTCCAACTAATGGCAGATACGTATTAATGTTGGATTAGATTCGATTACACTACGGAGGAGAATCGGCACTGCGACCAGTCTTACTCTATTGTACCTATGTCCCGAATAGGGCATCCGGGAGGAAGGATAAGGCGAAAGTAACAGAGAGTGACACCCCAAGGAGCCACGACAGTGTAGAGGGCAGCGTCCTCGGTAGGTCAGCACAACAGGCAGCTCACCCGACTGCGGGAACGGCCCACCACACCGCGGGTCCGGTGATCGTTCTACCGGACGAGGAAGTTTTAATCAGAGCATATCATTCTGACATACAACGTCGAGGCGCGCCGTGGCTCAGTGGTTAGACCGCTTGGCTCTCACCAAGGCGGCCCGGGTTCGATCCCAGGCGACCGCAAAGTGAGATTTGTGGTGGACAACACGGCGCTGTGCGGGTTTTCTGCGGGACCTCCGGTTTCCCCCGCCATCTCATTCCACCGGTGCTCCATCTTCATCTCATGTATCATCAGTGTCACCACCTGCGGTGCCGTATATAGTACGTAAACCAGTAAGCCCGGGCCTTAAAGTACTTACATGTATCCGGGAAAAACACGGGTCACTTGGAGAATTTAATGTCATGTCGGCACGTTGGCCATAGTAGTTCAAGGGTTAGAGCGGCTGGACGTCAACCAGAAGATCCGTGGCTCAAGTCCCGGCTATGGCATTGAATTTTTTAATCTGACTCTACCTTTCCATACTTTAGCCTACACACGGCCAGTGTGAAAGAACAATTAATTTCCAATACGTATTTGTTGTTTGAAACTTTTCCTTTGATTGTTTAGTAGTTTACAGCTGTATACCGCTGTTCAGATGTTTTCCACAATAACAGGTTTGATCTTACATCAATGATTAGTGTTGTAAATTCTGCTGCTATTACTGGTATTTTCTCTTAGCCTTTGTTTTAACACTTGGAGAAACGATCAGCAAAGGGCAGCTTTCAATTGTCCCAATCTTTCTGCCGTCTTTGTTTTTAATACCAGAGAAGATTGTTGTTAATGGAATCTTCTTGTAAACTATGTTACCAGCGATGCTGTTTGCTGCCTTTTTTGGCAAGTTGTCGTCTCCCCTTTCATTTCACGCAAGGCCTGCAGGTGCCTTTACCACTCAAAATAAATTAAACAATTATCTTTATTAAGTTGTAGTATCCGTTGCCTTGTTTCTTTAGTCAATAAGGAGTGTGTACTAACATTTTACAATGCTGTAAGAAAAGAGTCTCAAGAATATTATTGGTAACTAGTCTATCAGATTCTAACTCTTTCAGATACTAGAGAATTGCAGTAAACTCTTTTTGATTGTTCGCTCAGTATTTATCCAGTTTGAACTTAATTTACCTTGCCAGTACTTCAGCAGCTCGGACCTTTCCGTTTACTTGGCTGCAAGACATGGAGCTATTTTTGGTATGATGTTGAATCATCTGCTTTAGAGGCATGTCCACCTGTGTTGTTGCAAGAGACTGCTAATTAAGTCTGGTGATACATCACACACCTTTACTCTTCTTATTAAACTGTATTTAATTTCATATAGCTCCACCTTTTGCTGTAAAGTTATGCCTATTGGTTCCACATTAGCCTTTTAGCATGAAGCTTCAAAGGAAATACGTTTATGGCTCTTAATAAGTATGTGAATTTTCTGAAACATATTGATTTTTATTATTTGCATTTACTTATGGTTGTTTTACAGCCTTATACATGCAGGTGAAGCTTATGTGAAATTAAGGCTTCTTCGAAAATTCTAAGATGTGATTAGATATTTAACTGCAGTGGTTATATCTGCGGCCGTTCTCCTTTGGAACGGCCTATTGGCGATGGTGTTGACTCGTATACGTTGGATTGCCGGTACTTTGGATTTTTAATCATTAGATAGCGCACACATTCACACTCTCATTCATACTTCCAGACTCTGGGGAAGACGGGAAATCATCTTTGTTGGAGAAAACTCCATAACCCCAAGCGGGAATCGAACCTGGGACCCTTTGCACAACAGGCAGGTGCTCTAACGAATGAACACGGGGCCAATAAGACACTATTGCGCACGCTTTTTTTTTTTTTTTTTTTGTAATGTACGTCCAACGTTAAGTCATATCAGACGAAGAATGGAATGGGTGAAATGATGCTCAAATGAGCCCAGGGTCTATAGAGCTTAGAGTTACCCGACATTCGTTTTTCAGGACAAGGGAAAACCCCGGAAAAAATCTTATCCGGGTAACTCACCCTGACCGAGATCCGAACTCGGAACCTCTTGAACGAGAGGCAGACACTCTACCACCACGCTACCGAGGCGGGCCCCGCCTCTCTTGCATAGGTGGTATGTGGCCTCTGACGTTATCTGATAAGGGTTTTTTTTACCGACGTTTCGCTTTAATGTCAGATAACTCTAACCTCTATGGACTCTAGGCTCATTTCAGCATCATTTCACCCTCCTCATTCATCGTCTGATGTGACTTAATGTTGGAGAACATAAATTAAGTGAAAAAGAGAGTGAGAGAGACCCCATTGCAATTTTGGTCATCTTCCCAGCATGTTGACTAAGACTGATTTGTTTGCAATATATGTTTATTGAAATTCATTTTGCTGTCGAAGTATATTCCCAGTTATTTAATTTTCTTTTAAGCATTCCTTTATTTTCTATTTCATTTCATAATTAGCACAGCTTTACATTACCTATCGTTGAACTATAATTTGATATGTTGTTACTCACTTTTCTAGTTTTAAATGTCAGTGCTTTTTAAACTTCAGTTTCATCCCTTCTTCACAGCACGTAATGATGAAACCCTGAAGCAATAACTCCATTGTGGGTACTAATCTGTGGGCACAGTGTATTTGAGATTTCGCGACCACAACTTTACTACTGATGGTATCATTTAGAGTCAATTCTCTTCATTTGGTGAATATTTCTGTAGTTGGGCATTTCATAGTTGATATAATAATGAATTACTTCATGTAAATTCTGAGGGCAGTAAAGATAGCGCAGGTTGCTGGCTATCAGGCTACGTTAAAACCTAAACATCCAGGTTCACGGGTATGATAAAGCGACCATAATTTCCTCTTTTATTAATTCAACATCATCTGATGTGACATAAATATAGTTTTCGCGCCTACTTGTATTTATTGTCACAATCACTGATACTAGCACTTATTTTCAATATGAAGCATTCAATCATGTGTAGCTATCGTGCTTTCCATTTTTGCCGTGTACTATCCCTTTCATTTCTGGAGGGTTGTAAACATTGTCCAGTGTAATACCAATCATGTCTGCATCCAAAGGATGTCCTTCTAAGATAGCAATTTCAACTGCCACAGCTTTAGTCTGGAAAATGTCTCTTTTTTTAAGTTTAATATCTTCCGGGACGATGAATATAATAAATGATCCCGGGGTCGTCAATCTTTTCAGGATTAGGGATAACCTTGGAACAAAAAACATCGGTTAACTCACCCTCACCAAAATTGAACTCAGCTGCTCTTAAATGTAGCAAACACGCTATCCCCACATCACGGATATGGAACATATATATTTTGTGTTCTGTTACCGCTCGTTCTTCACTTTTTTAAACTACCTTCATTTTTTATATGAAGAGAGTTCTGGGAACTTCCCTGAATATTTGTCCAACTTGTTCGTTGTTTGATTCGTCAGTTCTGTAAATTTAATATTTTTTGTACCGTTACTGTGTATTAATGCAGTTGTAGAATCGACCATGGTTGGTAATCCTGTTTTTTTTTTTTTTTTTTTGTGCATTAAAACTTCACGTAGACCAATGACCTTTAATTTGGATTTAAGTGGATTATGTAGAGTATTCGGCACTGCGAACTAGTCTTGATTTATTGTACCTATACCTCAAGCGGGGCATCCTCGGGACGAAGGATGAGGCGAGAGGAAACAAGGGCGGCCGTCATAAGGAGCCACGACAGTGCAGAGGGCAGGGTTCCTACTCTTTACCAGTTGGAAACTCCCCGGCAGGCTTGGACAAGAAGCAGCTCACCCAACTGCGATCACCGGACCGGACTCGGAGACCGGAGACCGCCCTACCGGAGGAGTAAGTTTTACCAGAGCATATCATCCTGCCAGGCAACGTCAACACACCCGCCGACACTTCTGCCGTGAGAAAGACCACCAGATGAGAAATCATGTGAAATGATAATGGGGATGAAATGCAGGACAGGACATTCGGGGAATGTAATTAACCTACCAAGCATTCGCCTAGGGACCCGGGAAAACCCATAGGTCAGGTAGGTCGGCCACGGGAGTCAAACCCATGCCTTCCCGAATACGGGCCACAGAGGAAACCACCTGAGCCATCCCGCTTGGTTAAATTGTAATTTCCTTTGGAATAAGTAGTTGCACGATTTTGTTTGACATGATGTGCACATCTCAAGGTTTGTATTTCTCTTGATTCTCTTACGAAACTTAGTTGTTTCTTCAATCAGTTGTTCTGTGTACGTATTTACTGAACTTAAAATTAATAATTTATAACTGCATAATCATCTACAGTACCGTCCTTATTTCCGCGGACTCCGCTGTCACTTATTAGCTTTCTGTTTGTTTTTTGGATATTCAGGTGTTATGTCATCCTCGTGAGAATAAAATACTAAACCAACTATTCATGTATGATAAAATTTGCATGAACCACAGTATCGTCTTCGCATTAAACTCAACTGGGTCTTATTGTCCTAAGGGACACTATTAAGATAAGATAATGTTTTACTTAAAATCCAAATGTAATCTCCTGCAAACACTGGAAGATGTAGCTATTGAGTCTTGATGCATCTCTGTATTGTGTTGTGTGTGTGTGAACGAATACATCACATTTTCATCGTAAAAAATAAAATTTAATTTTGTACAAATATATTCAAAGATAAATGATTATCTCAACAGCAGTGCGTGTGTGCCTGAGTGTGTGTGTAGGCGTGTGAGTAATGTTTCTGTATGTTTACATATCAAGTGACTTGTGTTTTGTATCTGTGGGTGTTTGTATGTACTATTATTTTTTTTCAGTGTTTGTCTATGGAAGCTCTTTAACTGCTCGTTTTTAGACTCCCATTCTATATATGGCTTGGGTATTTGCTCAGAAGTCTCAATATCAAGCTTGAAGTTTATTTGGTACTGTAAATCTATAACACGGCTTCCCGGAATTACTTGCTATTCGAAGAAAGCCGTGTTAAGGATTCTTATGCCCTCTACTGGGTTTAAACCCACAACCTTGGGAACCAGAGGCTAGTATATTGTGGGATTTCTATGTATTTACGACACACAGCTTAAATATAGTGGGCCAAACCAAAGTTGAAGTATGTTTGATTACTGTTTTGTAAGCAACTTTCTTCAGATTTTATTTCGTATTTTACTCAAAATTGGATACAACGGAGTAATTATGGCCTAATTTATGCAGCACTAGCGTGATTCATATTAACACTTGAATTAATTGCTTTAATATGTATTTTATTTTTTATTTATTATTTTTTAATTATTTTTATCTATTTATTTTTGCTAAGCCATATGCAACTAAGTGTAACGGGTGTTCAGCCCTGGCTCTGTACCAGCATACTCATTTTTACAGTAGATTCTTATTTCTAATCAATAAATTATAACAATGCAGGTTCGTTGTTAGTTCTATTTATTATCCATGACCACTTTTTTTTTTTTTTAACTTTGTCCAAAAATTGCCCTATCTTCTTACTATCTTTAACAAACATTTCAGCTATAGCCAGGGCCGTATTCCTAACAAAAAAAGTGTGGAGATGCACACCTAATTTTTTTTCCAGATGCTGGAGAACCGATCAAAATTCTGCACCTGCAGATTCGCCTTCCTGCTTTGGTTGTCCTCAGCATGCGTACGACTTTTTATCCATTCTTTTATGTAATCCTCTGGGTTCCACATATTGTGACTGTTCTTTATTTCCGTAGAAATACACTGATCACTTCTCACGTAACAACATTACATCACATATACAACACAATCTTCCAAGTTCGATGATAATAACAAACAGCTCTCGTTACAACAACACACTCAGCTGTTCTCTGCTTACCTCACAACTCCCGCTGGCGTGCCACAATCGCTTATATATCTCATTCATAAATTCGAGAGGTTTCGAGTACAAACGAGAAACCAACTTTTCTCTGTGAATCACGATATCACTAGAATCTTCCAAACGTGAAATCCTATCTGTGCCGGCAAGTCCTTTATCTTAGCTATCTTTATTTGCCGGCTCTTTGTGAACACTAGCCGCGCTATCATTAATTGCTTCTGCAAGCTCTTAATTACCCTGAAACACTATCCGCCGTCTGTTATTTATTTGCAGTAAAAAATATATGTTCTAAGTTATTATTTCCCCCACATATGGGACAGTAATTTTGTGGAATACCCTCCTTATACCTTTTAGTCGCCACTCCTGCTCTCACCCATGCAATATCTTTTTTCTCCTCTTTATTCGTCACGTCTATGTAATTTTGCCTCCCCCAAGCCTCTTCATTGGATATAGAAAGTTAAATACCTCTTCTCAGCTATTTCACTAAATATTTTCTGCACTTCTATGTCTTCGGATCTTTTTCTTGCAGATTTCCAGAACTTTTTCACGTTTACTTTCTCTTTTTCTCCACATCTGCCCTAACCCATTGCGCTCCAAGTTATTTCTAAGACATTCTACCTGTCTCTTGTTCTTTAAACTTTTCTCTTGATAAACTAAACATTATTTTACCAAATTGCTTTCTTCCAGATTCAATATTCTATACCAGAGTTTCAATACCCTTTACATAATCTTCCCTTTACTGGCAATTCTACCCATATCTATTTGTGCTATCTGCCTAACAGTTGCATTTCGTAACCCAAGCATTTCTTTACAGCATCTTCTATGCACCACTTCCCATCCTCCTTCTAGTTCCCATACTTCTATCGCATATAGCATTTTCGCCTCTACCACCATACTATAAACTTTTTCTATCCATTTGATATTTATATCTGGTACTTTGTACTTGTAGCTTCTGATAGCTGATAAAGCTCCTTTTCCTTTTGCTAAGGCATTTTTTTTTGTTTCTCCCAATTCCCTCTAATGCCTATTTTAATTCCTAAATAAATGCAATCTCTAACTACCCTATACTCTTTTTTGTTGCTTGAATATATAAATGACGAAGAACTGTTGATACATTTCGTGCTGCTGATTGAGATTAATGGGGTACCTGTGCATACTATTTTTTTCGTCTTCATCTTCCTCTTTTTTTTTTTTTCGATTGAAAGCTTAAATAATGAATTTAAATATTCAAGAAATAATTGAGATTAAATAAAGCTGAAAATGCACCGTTGTTGTGCACAATGCTCTCCACCTTATACATAAGTCCTCTGTACAGGTTTCCTTCTATATTCCATAGTTCATGTCTCCTCTTATAAACTTTCACAGGAGCCCCTTAGGAAGATGGCAGGGGAGACTTAATTGGATATTTAAATTCGTGAACTACTGATTGGAAATTTCAATTTCAAGCTTCATGAGATGTTGAAGGTTAATAGCTTTAAAGAGGATGCATCAATGTTCATAAGAAAGTGTATGAAATGGCGTTTGTATAGGCGATTAGTTACACCTCATTGGAGATATACACCCCACCAAAAGTTCTATTTAAGTAGTTTTATTTTATTTTTGGGACTTTACTATAACTTTCTTAGTTTACTCAAGTGAGTGTATGCCAGACAGGTGAATTTAATTATGCATTTACCATTTATTTTATTGCTATTTAGTTTTGGCGAAATGTGACCGTTTACTAGCCGTTCTTTCAGTATTTGCGTTGTCACTGTGATGCTGGATAGATGGCCTCAGTTGCGTAATCGCTTTCTTAAGTTATCTATTTATTTCAAAGTATTTTTGCATTGTATATCTCATATTAGGTCATAGTTTTCAATATCCAGTGCCACTAATGAAGTAAATCGTAAATAAAGGAAATAATAGTCAAATCATCCAGTTTGAAATATCACCGCCTGAGCCATTTGATTCGGCCTTGTACGGTTCTTGTAATGACGCAACCCCGAATAACACAGCTCAGCGTAGTAAAGTAGTTCTTCCGCGTTGTTTCCTTGTAATGTGCTGTTGTACTGGGAATCAGGCGTACCATAACCAGCGCATGGGCAAAGGGAAGGTGCTTTAACTCGCTTCTTGACTATTTGTAATGTTTGGCCTACTCTTGCGTAGCATGAAAACATAAAACCTTAAACTTAAGGTCTTCCTCAAACCAGCTGCATTAATATTTATTTTGGCAACAACAATACCAACAGGTGTAAGGTTCTAGGCATTTCTTTGGCAGAAGGTAAGCAATAATGTAAATAATTATAAAAGTAACTCCTTTACCTTGTAATTCTTGAATAGAGTGATAAAGCTAGCTCAGAATTATTATATTTAAAGAATACTTTTCTTCTATGCAAGAATGATTCAATCTGTAAATATAGGTGACCCTTGTGTAAACAACAAGAAGGTATTCAAATACCATAATGGCATATGTGTTTTATTAATCGAAACCTTGTGATCATTTATTCTTTTTTTGTTCCATTTAACCCCGCCTTTAACTGCAGTGGTCTAATCGACGGCTGTCCTCTTTTGGAGCATATCGAAGGTATGTAATCGTTGGGTTGTATCATTAGATCACGCACACATTCGTATTCTCATTCATACTGGGGAAGATGGGGAATCCATCTTGGTTGGAGAAAAATCCCCACCTCCAGCCGGGAATCGAACCCGGGACCCCTAGCTCGGCAAGCAGGTGCTCTATTTATTCTTGTGGAATCGTGTCTCCCTTAATTTCAAATTGCTGAATGTTGGATGCACAATTCATATCTCAGGTTTTATTATACAAAACTAATACCTAAAGTTAAAAGTTTAAACTATAATTACATTATCAGAATTGTCCAGATCACTAGATAATTGTTGAGTGAAAGTATACAACTTAACAAAATGATTAAGCTTTCGAACTTTTCCAGATTTTAACCTTCATTATCATCCCCAATAATCTTTATCGCCTTGTTTTGGTTAATTATATTTGCTTAACTCAATTGGGAAAACAAAAGGTAAATGTGGTAGAGGATTGTCGGGATTGATAATAATGCTCCAGGCTTGTAGAAATTGGGATATTGTACGAGGGTGGTCTGAAAAGTTTCCGACCTCAACATGAAGATGGCAGCACTCGTAAATAAAAGCTGGTGAATTTCGTGTTCATCTGTTAACATCGTGTTATTCACCAAAGTTTCAGCCATTTTGGACACTTAGTTGTTATATAACAGTCGTTTGTGAGTTGATGTAAGTGTTTTTATGAAAATGAACAAAGTCGAGTATCGAGCTGTCATTAAATATTTGTCTTTGAAAGGCAATACGCCTACGCAAATCAAAGATGTGTTCGATTCTGTGTATGGGAACTCTGTACCATCAGTTACCACAGTGAAATTTTGGGCAGCTGAATTTAAACGTGGTCGTAAGAGCTTGGGAGACGATGACAACTACCGACGAAAACTTAGTCAAAGTTCACCAAATGGTGCTTGATGACCACCGAATTAAAGTGAGAGAGATAACAGAAAGAACGTGTTTGTCACATATTAAATCAACATTTAGACATGAGAAAGCTGTCCGCGCGTTGGGTGCCGCGTTTGCTCAAGTTAGACCAAAAACCTGTTCGAATGAACATTTCCAACGCTCTGTTGTTGGCGCAGTTTAGGTACAATAAATCCGAGTTCTGGCGCCAATTAATCACTGTAGATGAAACTTGGATACACCATTATACGTCCGAAACAAAAATACAGTACAAACAGTGGATTGCAAAGGGAGAACCAGCTCCAAAAAAAAGAGCAAAATTTTTTTTTTTTTTTCGGCTGGGAAAGTGATAGCGACGGTTTTATGGGATAGTCATGGAGTTATTTTAATCGATTATCTTCAAAAAGGAAAAACCATTACAGGAACATACTACGCTTCATTACTTGACAAGCTGAAGGCAGAACTTGCGGGAAAACGGCCACATTTACAGAAAAAGAAAATCCTGTTTCACCAAGACAACGCATCGACTCACATCTCAGCGGCTGTAATGGCGAAAATCCACGAATTACGGTTTGAACTGCTTGACCATCCCCTTACTCACCAGATCTAGTTACAAGCGATTTCTTTTTGTTCCCTCATCCGAAAGTTGTGCTCGGATCACAGAGATTTTCGTCAAATGAAGAGGCAGTCACCTTCGTGAACAATTATTTTGCAGAGAAAAACGCCGAGTCCTATTTGGACGGGTTACAGAGATGGGAGCATCTCTGGGAGAAGTGTATAGAATTACAAGGAGACTAGGTTGAAAAATAAAGTAAAACATTCCAGAAAAATGTATTGTAACTTTATTAGGTCGAAAACTTTTGGGAACGCCTACTGACATAGACATAGACGTATAGACATTCCAGTTCTCCTGGACGACAGATTCTCTAACAACTGGATTGAAAGAAGCGGTACTGTTCTTCGGCTAGCTCGGTTGCCGAATCTTGCATTTTTGCATTACTTTTGCTATGGAGTTACATCAGGCTATTGGTATATGTAACACTAGTAGTAAAAAGGAAGAATAGCTGCCTATGTGTGAGAAAATGTGACAGATTTTGTCCTTTAAATATCGAAGTTGAACCATTACTATACAATTAATCCTTTACGATTTCGTCGATATTTAAGAGGTTCCCTATTTCTTAGAACTTTAGGACTCCTTACTATCTGTTTCAATTTGTTAATTTGACCCAAAGTGTAATATAAATATAGTACTCTCCACCTAGTTATGTTTTTGTAAAATAGAAAATTCGAAGAGTGTGTGCGAATATTTGGGCAAATCATAGAAAATAAAGACTGCTTTAGTAATGTCCAACGGAGAGAGCAAGCAAACATCGTGAGAATGAGTGGCTGTAATCGATTTCTCTTTTCTCTTTCTCTCTCTCTCTCTCTCTCTCTCTCTCTCTCTCTCTCTCTCTCTCTCTCTCTCTCTCTCTCTCTCTCTCTCTCTCTCTCTCTCTCTCTCTCTCTCTCTCTCTCTGTCTCTCTCTCTTTTCTCTCACTTATACACACCCGCTTACTTTACGGCGATGCATAGACAAATATTCAGAGGAAGCCATTTCTCGTATACCGTGCAATATTAATATAGAACAAAAAAAAAAGAACCTCAAACAGTGTGTTTTCTGAATTTGTTAATGATTGTCACTGTTCCTCAATCTTTAATGAAAGCATCCTGCCAATTATATCGGTCATCTTGTTTTT
Source organism: Mantis religiosa (assembly GCA_030765055.1). Lineage (NCBI taxonomy): Eukaryota > Metazoa > Arthropoda > Insecta > Mantodea > Mantidae > Mantis > Mantis religiosa. The sequence continues at coordinate 147,364,136 of CM060951.1, forward strand.
CTCCCGCCAAATGGTATGGCTGAAGACAGCTGCACTATAAGTAGATCATCTCTACAGTGCCTTTATTTATTACTTACAACCTTTTTGTCTGAGGATATAAATTACTTATCCTACACTACTACTTAGAGATGTACTTGTGAGATCAAGTTTAAAATGAACTAATGAACCGTTCTATTACTCTGAGAAACACGCTTTATTGCGTTCATCTTTAGACCATAGAAGCTCTGTTTTGGATATTTCTTATGTTATTCATCTTTAAGTTCTATGTTTCTAGTAAGATGACTATGACAGATATATAAGACTCCAGAAAAAACTATTACTTAGTTGGAAACACGGAATGATGTAGATTTTTACAATATTTCTTTGGATAGTGAATGTGTTTTCTTCAATATAATTTCCCTGTGTCCTGATGAGGCTGATAATAACGAAAACACAAGATGATGTAATTGAAATGTTAAATACCCTACTAATATTCTTCTTCTACATCTCAGAGATTAAGCTAATAGCTTGTTCTGACCTCACTCACGCTTTCCCACCTCTTTATTGAGTGTCCAGATTGAGCTTCAGATTTATAAATGTGGTCCGGAGTTTGATGACTTTGCAGCTTTCTTCTGAGGATGCCAGGTCGATGCTATGTGGATAAGACACGTGGCTAACACCACTCTTAAGAGTCATTTTAAGATACATTTAATTAATGTCGCCTAACAACAATGGTCTTATAGCGACAACTAGATGCTAAACTATTTTGTATACAGTTGGTACTCTTTTAATCATATTGTATACAGTTGGCCTGTACAATTAACATTTTAGAAACTATTAGGTTACGGTACAGTAGAGACATAATAAGTTCATATAAACTATGCACTCATAAAGAACTGAAGAATCGATATTACACAGCACTATGATCATACTCTTTGGCCCGGTTGCATCAAAATTGTTAACTACAGTTCATTTATAATCGAAGATCAAAATTGAACCAAGTTTACGAACCCGCGTGGGTTGTACAATGTTGATTTTAGATCAGATGAACGCCGTTCAGTACAGATCTGAGATCACATAAACAAATGCGGCAACATCGCCAAACATGTTGCAACTTTCATGTTGTATCGAAAGGATTCGAGAATTATCGGAATTATTCGACTTATTTTAATTCAAGTGCACAGAGTAGCATAACAAAAACTAAATAAATCTGTTGCCTTATGGTTATTTGTCCTAGAAATCATGTTATTTTAAATAAACAGTGTAAGAATTTACTCCATATTGACACATTATTTATCAAAAGTTAATCATTTTGCTTGCTTTATATCCATTATATGCCCAATATACATCTTTTTCATTTCCGTCTGTTTACAATACTGTGAGCTGGAAAATATAAACAAAAATGGAAGATAAGTGAAGTTTTAAGTTACAAATTATTATATTTATATATAAAAATGGAAGTACAAGCAAAAGAGATGATGCGCTCAGTTAACTTTATATCTCGCATAACCCTTCCTATTTCACACCTTTCCATAGGCATCCTGATGAAATGAGGTCTTAAAACTGCGATCTCCCTTGTAACTTTATGGATTGTTCTAAACGCAGTCCCTTTATTTATATTAAATGTATCCCCAATCACCATCTGGAAGCTTTCAGTTGCATAGAACCGCAATGTGAGCAGGATCATAAATATTGGATTGAGTGCATAATTACTCAGGGTTTGTGTTCTTAACTGTGCATGTAGCCTATGCTCCAGTTCAACTACATTCTTAGATACTCGAAATCTTATTTTGAATTTTCTGTCATTTAGTGCTGAGATGGGATTTCCTCTATGTTGGAAAACACGAGGAGCCCTTTCAAATTGAAAATTCTAATCATCAGAGATATCAGATTAATCTGAATTCTGAAAATAATAAAATATATAGTTTATGAACACAAAGAATGCATCTTTAACATACATTTGTGAAATAAATAGGCTAATCATTTATACAAGTAACCACAAAAAATGGTTTATTTACTATTTATTTAAAGCTGCACTACTTATTTCTTCTCATAAACTACTATGTAAATTCTGCAGTTCTGCTGATCTAAGTTCAATCAAGTTAACTAGAGAAAATTCACCAGTTAGGTTTGATCTTAGATCAAGAGGACATGAACTTAGATCAATGTTTATACAACCAAAATTCTACGTTCAGCTCGATTGAAGATCATTTTCATATGCTTGAACTTAGATTATCTTTTAAGCAACCGGGCCCTAATGTATTACTTATTAATTATAGTTATTCTCACTTCCCAGAAAACACCTACTAGGTAACACTGAATATATTTTCATATTGAAGAAGTTCATTTATAGTCTTGTAGAAATAAATACAGTGATTATAAACTCTTCAGTTCGTCTAGTAGATGATGAAGATCTGCAGGAATTGTATGAAAAGTTCTATAGGTTGAGTAAGAGTCGTTTTTTCTGCACGTTTAGAACATGTCTATCTTACGAGCATTTTTGGCATGTTATAGGTAATTTTAGACAGGGTTTGACATTTTCGCAAATTTGGTTGCACTATTCTTAGATATATTAGTCGAATTAAGTTACTGAAGCTAGAAATCTAAAAGCCGGGAATGTGGTTCCTGTATTCATATTCTGTTAAACGTTGGACTTGTCAAACACTGATTAATACGTCCATCTAAACAGTTTACGTCCATTATAAGTTAGATTTGTACTCTAAGGGAACCTGGAGTGAAATTATCTGTTACTTTACCACGTCTACTAACATGCAGTCATAGTACAGCAGAGCTAGTGGTTGAGGTTATATTTCTATACAGAAAGTAAAAACGAGTATTTCCACACAATTGTAAATTAGGTATAACTACTGAAGACAGTAATCTAATTCTATGGACGACGATGTGGGAGAACTTGACTGTGCTAAAATAGAAAATGTATTGAACATTGTATATGTTACAATTACAAGATTGCTTATGTACTGTCAGTTAAGAAATATTCCCTCGACGAAAAAGAGCTGGAAACCTGCAACATTTGTTGCTTTAACATGATATTGATATACATTTGAACATTTATTAAACATGCTGTGTGCAACTAAGCACGTATATAGTACTTATTGCAGACTTTGAAAACATGTACATATAAAAATGTATCGTCGCTTATGTAAGACGGAACGAAATAGAGTAATTGGTATAATATATAAGACGTTTATGTAAATTTGAGCTGAGTATATAAAGTTGGTTGTACCATATTACATTTTTATTTGCTCTACCACTTTCTAAAGTACAAGTATTGTATTCCGTCCGACACTAATTTCGAAATTTCATTAGGAAAATTTGCTTTGTGTTTCATGTACTCAAAATACCATTTTGTGAAGAATTCGCTCTCTCTTGGGGGATAAAGGTCAAATAAATACATAAAAATAAATTCGCACTTGAAAGCATTGTTTAAGCGTGCTAGTTAAGGGTCAAGGAATTTCTGACATTCAAAACTATCCTTTATATGAATTTCCCTTCTTTTATTTATTAAATGGCATCTCCAATAATTTTGATTAACATACAATACGCTTAGTATAATTTTGATGTGAGAAATAAAGACATATCATAATATTCTATTAAAAACCAGTGAAGTCCTACTCATTTTAAATCAGTTTTCTATAATTTTGTATCGCTGATAAAGGATTAAAGAGGCCAAAAATCTATATGAAACGTGGAAGTCATTAAAGCATACCAATTATACCCATACGGTTTTTGAAGCATTGACCACTTTCGAATATTCATTGTTTCAACTTTAAATGTTGGTTGAATTGTCTTGCTAAAGCGATTTTTTTCCTTCTTTTGTGGGTTTGTTACTAATAGGTGTATTATATGTGTAGATTCTGTTTTGTTTTTTGTGTATAACGCAAGTTCATACTGCACAATGTCACATTATTTGTTTACAGAGTAGTAAAAGGAAGCTGGTAGCTACCTGCAGAAATACCCGTGTGATAGAAAGATGCGATAACCAAAGCAACCCTAGGATGCCGGTTAGAAAATGAAACAAAGAAAGAGCATAACTCTATCTTTTCGTTATCGAATTCAGTTGGCCCTTTCTTTGTATCCAGCCAGCTGTTCGACTGACGAATACTTCCACACGGACACGGCTGTATAAAAGAATAAAAGAAAGCTGTCTGTCTCTTTAACGGAATATGGAATTATACATGTGTGACAACAAAAAGCCGGCCGGTTTGAGCGATGCAAATTGAGGGGAAGGAAGGCAAGGGGAGGGAGGGTATCGGTGTGTCTGATCGTTTATCGTGTGCTTGGCTGATCAAAGGGAACCGCACACTCCTCGCTGGGTAAGCTAATAGCTGCAGTGGCGTGCCACTTTCCACCGGCCTAACTACAAAACTTCATCTCTCGATATATAACAAAATCATAAAATATTTCTGCTAATTACATAGTGTTAGTAAAAATACAATGTTAAAGTCCAACAAACAAAATGACAACTTTAAAACTGTTGCACGTAGATCACCATACATTCAAAAACGTTTTAAATGATTGTTGTGGAACTTTGGAAATCACGTCTCCGTGGTGTAGTGGTCAGCCACCACCTTACAAATCTATAGGTGCCAGCTAGAGAATGTGAATTTTTCTTTGCCCAAGATCATCCTTCCCAGAGACTGAGAGAGAGAGAGAATGTGTGTTTGTGTTTGTGAAATTAATGTTTATAAAGAAAATTCAACGTAAAGAAACCTTAAGTTTAACACAACAAACAACTGTTCCAAAAGCAAAGGTGCCTATAACTTAAGATGTTAATGGCGACAAATACATAGAACAAACAAAAGAAATAAAATGTTTCAACGTTAGTTTTCCTTCAGCAAAGGCCGAGACTTCCATATTTACTTTTGTGGAAACTCTACATAACATACGGTATTTATCAATAAAATGTTCATCACAGATTTTACTTTCTACCATATTGATTTTATGTGATTAAATTTTGCTTATCCTCGCTGTACACACACACACACACACACACACACACACACACACACACACACACACACACACACACACACACCATCGTCCCTGACTGAAGATTTTCCCAGGTTTCTTCAGTCCTGGCAAATGTAGGGAAGATTCTTTTTTTCATTTACGTCCTCCAACGTTTAGTCATATCGAACAATGAATGAAATGGGTAAAATGATGCTCAAATGAGCCCGGGTTCCACAGAGCTTACCTGACATTCGTCTTTCAGGATAAGGGAAAACACAGGAAAAATCCTTATCCAGGTAACTCATCCTAACCGAGATTCGAACTCGGTTAGAGTGAGTCACCTGGATCAGGTTTGGAGACAGAGTCATACTGAAAAATTCAATACCATAGCCGGGATTTGAACCAGGGATCTTCTGGTCTCCGCCCAGCCGCTCTAACCATTGAGCTACTATGGCTGGATGGAGACCAGAAGATCCATGGTTCAAATCCCGGCTATGGCATTGAAGTTTTTTCCGAGGTTATCTTAAACTTAGCTCTGGAGCTTTTTCTTTCCAAATATAGTTTTTATTTCGTCATCAGTAAAGGCCGGAGGTTTTTCCATACGTTTACTGCACATGGACTGTATTGCTATCGCTCGCGTATTTAAGCAAATGCAGGTAGGTATTATTCACCCAACACAAGAAGGCAAGGCAGACGAATGAATAATATAATAACTTATTACTGTCTGCGTAATGTTTATACCTTGGGTATGATAAGGATGCTAGATTTATATAAAATGCAGTGTTGTCATATAACCCATCCTTAGTTATTGAAACGAGTATTACAATCTGGCAGTATGGGTGACTGATATGTACTCTCATATACTCATTTCGTAAGATTTGATTCGTATAAGCTGGCCCCGCTGAGGTGTATCCCTCCGCGGTTTACTATATTCCCCTTTAATTGGCTAATGCTTTCGGCGCCGTAGGCAATGCAATGTACGACAAATCCAGTTCAAAGTAAGGTCAGCGATAAATGTCATACACACAAATATGTCATCACTAGGGCCCGGATTTTGATGAAAAGTCATCTTTTTTTCTGAGTAGTCATAGACGATGCTTATTGGAAATTAAGTGCATACTGGAACAAATACATTAGATATATATGGGTTTTTTAGGTCATCAAACTGCATTTTTTCCCACATTTTTACAATAGTCATTTTTTAACATTTATATGCATTTTCCGGTCATTTTCTTTCTTTTTCGCGAATTTATAGGGTATTTTCATCTGTAGCCCGCATTCGGGAGGCCCAGGCTCGATTCCCGTGGCGGACCTGACCCTGACCTATGGGCTTTTTTGGTATTTTTAAACTGATTAAAGTGATTTTTAAAGTGAGTAAAAGTTCATTTATATATCTTTTATGAAATAGTAACTTTGTAATTGTGGTAAACATGTAATTAACACAGGTCAATTCAAGCAATCGCCGATTACATCATGCAATACGCGTGGATTGCATCAGTCAGGACTTCAGGAGCTAGAAGTGTCGCAGTAAGAAGAGTAGTTTGTGAGGTGTGTAAATCTGTTGTGTTGTGGAATTGAAATGTCGAAACAAAAACAGTCAACCGCGTCCCGTTTGAAACAGTATGTTTCAGGGTTTTGTGGAAACATATTCTCCACTGATGGAACTATATTGTTCTGTAAAGTGTGCTGATGAAATTTGAATTTATTTATTATTCAGAAGCAATAATTGCTTTATTTACTAATAAATTTAATTTTAAAATGTGGTTAATCGAACCATATGTTCATTATTTCTGTGTGACAGTTATTAATTTGTTATTATGAAAGAAGTTGTTAATTTTGATAGGTAATTTTTTTACATTTTATGTGCATTTTTTATATTTAAGGGAATTTTATAGCTCATTTTTAGAGAATTTTTAGGTCAACAGCTTCCGGGCCCTAGTCATCACTGACGATAACGCACCTGCTCTCGTCACTTATCCCGAGATGCAGGTTTGAAGCAAAGGATCCTCCTCATTTTTCTTTTAAGAATTAACATACATTCCAGATAAATTATCTCTGCAGCGTAAAGTATTTAATTCATACGGCTATGAAAATATAAATCTGACAATTCTCTTCCAACATATTAAGATATATCATGTTAAATAATGAACTCGTTTTTATCTCACAACAGTCTATACCATGACAGCAGCCATTGAGAGGTGATTAGGTCACGTGAACTATGAGAAATAGGGAGCAAGCTTATGTGAAACAAGGATTAGACCCACTACCAGAGTAGATAAACAGTTCAAACCTCTCTCCCTCTTCAGGATCCGCTTGCCATCTTCTGATGGGTAGTTAGTAGGTAGACAACCGCCTCACTGCAGCACAACTTATAAGCATCATAAACTATATATTCTGGATTGCACTTAAACGCTTATACAAACTGCTATTTATTAACTATGATATCGTCATAGAGTGTATTTCACTGGATTACAATGTGTATTCGTAAATTATTAAATGTGAAATTTCGAGCCATCACTGAAGCAGTTTTTTAAAAAGTGAAAAACTTCTTTCGAAGTCACACGATGTCAGAGGTGCAGATGTCTGGCGTGTTTGCCTTCTTAGTAATATTCAAATTCACAAATCGCTTGATTAACTACAATTTTTGTTTAAAACATTTCGGAATTTGGCTTTCACCTTTTCCATACCTGGCATAAGAAGTACCCTATTAGTTGAATTAGCTAAGTTTTCTATTATGCTTATGCTCTTGGACTTTTCCAAACTCTTTTTTTCTAATTGTTTGATAGCCTTGGGCAACACTGCAAAATTTTTAGATCTAAACTGAAATGTTCAGATAGTTCATGCGATATCAGAGACTGCAGTTACAATAGCACATGAATCTGCATCACATAAAGCGCTAATAACATTGTGATGCACCACATAATACGTAACGGCCTCTATCCAAGTACCCCATCGTGTAATTATTGGTTTTGGTGGCAGAGGAATCGCTGGTGCCATTTTGCGAAATATAGATAGTCTCGCAGGAGCTTTCAGACTTGTAAGGCAATACTGCACTAGTTCTCAATGTACTACGTTACGATGTTTTTTACTTTCGCTTCTAGGGGCAGTTTCCACATTTGATGGCCGTACTGTACATACGACATCATTCATACTCTGCGTTCCAGCGTGGTACCAGCTAACCTGTATCGCATGAGAGCTCACATCCTTTCGGCTTTTAGTCATCAGTATTCACGGCTTGTGGCAAGAACGGGTGTTAAAGATACTAAAAAGGGAGGTAAAGATGCTAATATTTAAAGCAGAGGAGGATATAAATAAATGAATTGTAGACCATTATGAACACTTTTCTTCTATATCGATTTTTTGTGGACTAAGAGTTTGGAGAGATAGCAGGCGTTTGACAAGCAAACACTTCCGCTCCTTGTGGAGAGGTGTGGCGTTTTGCGCTTGGTGGTTATTTTATGTCTCCAACAGTAGAAAATTAAGTTTGTTAGCTGCATAGGATTGACGCCAGTATCGCATTTTGTAGCACAATCCCAAATTTTGACGCTTTTTTCCGATGACGGTTGTTTTTCACAGAGAGATACGTGTTTCCATTTTTGCTTCTTGGGTTAGGTTCTCAGTGTTCTCGCCAATTAGATAGTACTATACAACCTATGCTGTCGTCAATGTTATATCATTTACCATTTGAATTTATTTCAAATGATACTTTTTGTGAATCACTTGTCTCAGATATCTTCCCTAGAAACACTCGAAAATAACATTTCCGCATACACAAGAAGAACCGGGCTGTCTCCGTTTTTCGGCTGTTTGCATGCAAATTTACAAATCCAGAGGTTATTATTATTATTATTATTATTATTATTATTATTATTATTATTATTATTATTATTATTATTATTATTATTATTATTATTATTATTATTATTATTATTATTATTATTATTATTATTATTATTATTATTATTATTATTATTATTATTATTATTATTATTATTATTATTATTATTATTATTATTATTATTATTATTATTATTATTATTATTATTATTATTATTATTATTATTATTATTATTATTATTATTATTATTATTATTATTATTATTATTATTATTATTATTATTATTATTATTATTATTATTATTATTATTATTATTATTATTATTATTATTATTATTATTATTATTATTATTATTATTATTATTATTATTATTATTATTATTATTATTATTATTATTATTATTATTATTATTATTATTATTATTATTATTATTATTATTATTATTATTATTATTATTATTATTATTATTATTATTATTATTATTATTATTATTATTATTATTATTATTATTATTATTATTATTATTATTATTATTATTATTATTATTATTATTATTATTATTATTATTATTATTATTATTATTATTATTATTATTATTATTGTTGTTGTTGTTATCATCATCAAAGAACTCGTTATTGAGTTTGAGTTTTCTTTCTGGTTAATATTCCTTCAATTATTTGCAAACCCATTCAACAATTCATTTCTCTTTATTATTTAATTTCATTCCGATACAAGGCTTTCGTTCAAAACAGAATGTATCCGAAAAACCAACCACCCCCACCCCTTCATTTACTGAATGATTGGACCTCCTAAAAAATAGATAATTAACTGTGTGTCCAGTTGCTTTGCCCCCCCCCCACAAATCATTCTTACAAAAGCACCTATTTACTTCTTGACACATTTACAAACTTCATTATAGGTATAATGAGAATACACTAGACCAAACAAAATGACAGTCAAAACTTTCCAAAGTCGGTCGCTGTGTAATGGCGATGTAAAATTCTCTTCTCTTTGCATGAACACGAAAAAAGAAATCAACAGAGAAAGGTATGAAGATATCAAAAGCTAAACTAATTACCAGAGTATCTCTAAAATAGCTAACATAAAAACTGTTACATGACGTAAATTTTGTACTATAGCAAGATATATACTTTTTAATGTGTCAGATTTTGTCTCTTATGTTTTACCGATTATTAAAATCTGCAGGATGAAGAGGGCTATTCCCAGAAAATGCAAGACATATATTTTATGCAGGTTAATCATGTGGTATATTTAGAGCCAGTTTTTAGAAAATGAAAAGTAAATTATTACTTTTAAAGGGTATTTGTGATGGAGGGCGTGTGGCTTTCTTGGAAATTATAACTATACAAAGTTTGTTGGTTTTCTGGTTATGCTACATACAAAGAAACCTTGTTCGAAACTATATTAGGGGATCTCAAAATGAAGGTGTGTTTCTAGTAAGGACTTTTGGATGTAATACAATGCTCCAAATAAATTCTAGAGAAAGCAGAAGTTGGCTAAAAGATGTTTTTCTAGAACACCATAAATGTGAAGGAATAGTTACGTAGTTACATTTAAATAGCTGTAGCCAAACATTTTAAGTGTTAATAGGGCAGAATTTAATGCATCACTCTTGTTACAAATTGTATAGATAGTACACTAAGGTTTGCAGAAAGTTCCAGTTTCAGTGGTTAAAAAAAGGGATGTAACATGGCATTTTAGAAATGTAAAATAGTGGCATTGAAAGGACTTAAATTAATTTTATTGTGCACTGCAGATTATGCAAAGAAATATTTAATTATATACATAGAGGTTTTCATATTGCCGACCTTAATTAAACAGATCTAAGTGAAATATTGGAGCTCCATAAAAAGTTTTTGGTAATAACTTATACGACCTCTCTGGTAAAGTTATCGAAGGCCCATATGCAAAAGGGAAATTTCGAGCCATTTTTTTTTTAATTTACGTCCTCCAACTCTGTCATATCGGACGATGAATGGAATGGGTGAAATGATGCTCAAATGGAGCTTAGAGTTACCCAACATTGGCCTTTCAAGATAAGAGAAAACCCTGTGAGAAACCTTATCCAACTAACTCATCCTGACCGAGATTCGAACTCGGGACCTCTTGAACGTCAGGTAGACACGCTACCACCTATGCTACCAAGGCGGGCAATTTCAGGCCCCTAGCTACGATTTTGAAACATGGATCTTATTTACATAAATATGCAAAATTATACAATTTCATCAAAGATAAACAAATATGCAAACGTAATTCTTTATGCCACAAATTTTAAGAATAATGATATCATATAATGAACTTCAATTTTTTGATTTGCATTTTTATTGGTCTGAAACGTAGGCAAATTAGCACCCACTTATCCTTAAACTAAGATCAAGAAAATCAGAATGGATGTTGTTTTGGACTTACGATTTTACCAAACCAAAACAGTCACATTCTTTACAAAATAAAATCATGGCCTTGCATGGATAAATTAATTGAACTTTTTATAAAATTAAAATGGCTGAATATTAATCAAACACATCGCTAATAGCTTTTATTGCATTAAACGTAAAACGTCTTTAAACTAACAGTTTAAAATATCTAATAAAAACAAAGGCTAACGCTTAATAAGGCTATCAGGGAAATAAATTATTTATTGAACTACAACGACAGTATCAAACTTGAGATTTGAAGTTTTTTTTCCTTGATTACATAAGAAACCGCCAAAGAAATCGACGACTTTCTCAATGTTAATTTGACACCCTTTTATTTTATAGTCACAATTAAGGCGTTCTTAATCAGAAACTGAGATTTTTTTATCATTTTTAATTTAGATAATTATCTTTCAGTTTTTGCTGGTGAAACAGAAGAATTAAGTACATAGATCAGAACAAGCAAAAGTCAAATAAGTATGAATAAACGTAGTTTCATGTGGTCACGAAAGTTTTCCGCAAACTTTTCAGCTACTTTTTTCCATTTGATCATAAGTAGAAGATGCCAAAAAGAAAGGTTGACTTGCCTTTATGTACTTACGTCTTCATGCCTTTGAACTGGGCATTTACGTTGTAAAATTGTGAAGATACAATATTAATGATGGGATGATAGGAAGTTAGAAGCACAGAGACTAGATCCGGTGGCAGTGGCACATGCAGACAAGTCGTTTTCAAACTGCATAATATGTAACCTACTGACCATGCAGTGGATGTTCCGTGAATCCCCCTTTCTATTGAACCACTCTTCCACCCGTTTATTTAGGCCGCGCCGTGGCTCAGTGGTTAGACCGCTTGGCTCTCACCAAGGCGGCCCGGGTACGATCCCAGTGGACCGCAAAGTTAGATCTGTGGTGGACAACAGGGCGCTGGGGTGGGTTTTCTCCTGGGCCTCCAGTTTCCCCCGCCATCTCATTCCACCGGTGCTCCATCTTCATCTCATGTATCATCAGTGTCACCGCCTGCGGTGCTGTATGTAGTAAAAGCGGGCGTTAAACACTACACACACACCCGTTTATTATATTTTGACTTTGTGGGTTCGTAGAATTAAAAGTCAAATTTGCCGAAATAACAAATGTTCTTTATTTCCGTAGAAATACACTTACAGTAGCAGCATTACGTCACATACACAATTACAATCTACCAAGGTCGTTGACCATAACAAAGCTCACTTTCCAAATACACCAGTTTCAATCACAACTCCGTTCCGCCTCTGTTTACAACTGTTTACGACTACTCCGCTGGCGTATCGTATCTTATATATATATATATATGTATATATATGTATATCTTATATATACCACTTCTGATATCACTAGGCATTTCTGGAATATTCTGTAACAAACAAGAAATCGACTGTTCTCTGTCAACCAAGATATCACCAGAATGTTCCATTTACCTCACTTTATCTGTATTGGTATGCCTTTTATCTCCGCGCTATGTTTATCTGCTTAGGCAAGCTGTTTATCTCCGTGATACACTATCCGTTCGGCACCATGTGACCCTAATCTCTCTGCGCCGAACCTTTTATGTGCGTCGCCGCAGCCGCGACAGTATTATTTGTTTAATAATTGCCAATGCAATTGCAACAATAATTAAGAATGGTCTTAACTACAGTTGATATGTCATATGTTACTGAACTTCTTACGAGATAGCTTTAACAGCTTTTTGATCAAGAACCTCCTTCTTTATTGACGAACTTGGGGATCCTCATTCTGAACCCTTACCTAAGCAGACATCTAAGACTAGAATCGCTCAAATCACGTATATACCCAGCCCTAATAACTGGCTGCCAAACCTGGGCCCTCAGAAGCAAACATAGGTATGCCAGAGGAACAGGCTACGGAAAACCTTGAACATATCACTCAAAGACGATGTTTCCAATCAGTCCCTTCATATAAGGTCAGCGTCAAACGACATCACTAACCCAGTTGACAGGATTAAATGGACCAGGGGCGGTCATCTGGCCAGAGTTCATGACGACAGATGGACGCAGCTCACCACGATGTGCGACTAGACAGACCTGCAGAGACAGGCCAAGGTGCAGATGGGCCAACTTCTTCAAGGTGATAACAGGAAAGCCACTGGCCCACCTTGCCATAACCAGGAATCCAGGCAGGAGCCATCCAAGTGCAGTGAAAATTGTAATGCAGCGAATGTGTACAATAGACAAATGATGATTCACAGGATCACAATTCTAGACACGTCACACTAACGCGACAAAAAGACACTCTACGCAGCATAGCTCATTGCGTGAGGAAGACTTAAATGAGCTCCCTCTAGTAGGAAACCCTTGCCCTCAATGGGACATCTCAGGCTTATTCATTCATTCATTCATTCATTCATTCATTCATTCATTCATTCATTCGGAGCCCCTAACTTTGGTAGGTTCTGGTGCTGGTTTCTCCGTCTTTCCTATTTTTTGTGGGCTAATTTACATCATTTCTTCATTTCGGAAGATGAATGGAATGGGTGAAATGATGCTCAAATGAACCCAGGGTCCATAGAGCTTAGAGTTACTCCACATTCATATTTCAGAATAAAGGAAAACCCCGGAAAAAGCCTCATCCAGGTAACTCACCCTGACCGGTGTTCTTGAATGTGAGGCATACACGCTACCATCTACGCTACCGAGGCGGGCTCCGTCTTTCCTAGGGAAGTATATTCCCCAGCTTGTATTTGGTGTCATATTTCCCAACGAGTCTTGATTCCTATCTGGAATTCCACTGTAGAAAGGAAATTAAGTTCCTTCTAGTATAAATTTAAGTGCTGCCATTTCTCGGCGGCTAGTGTAAACTGCATTTCGTAATATTTGGAATGTTTAACAAGTCACACTCGCGGTTTGTGGTACATGGAATACATCGTAAACAGAATCTAGAAACTAGAGAAACAACGAATTGATTGGCGCAATACCAGTTCCGATTAAGTAGGTAATTAGTAACCCATTCTGCTTCGCAAGGTTCTAATGAGTTTCTTGGAGAAAGGCCATCAGCGAGTACATCTTGTTCTACATAAACCAGGGATGACATAGGTCAGTAGACATAGTCCTTTAGTAGACATAGTCAAAGCTCTACTATACTTAAGATTGTTTGATCGTGCTGAAGAGCAATGAATCTTGCATAATCTGACAGTTAATGCTACACTTTCAAAGGACCTGCTTAAAGCAATTTTCTGAAGTATCTTTTTTCATATAACAAAATCAATTGCTGATAAGCTCTAATTATACCGCAACTTACAAAGGCTTCCTTCTTACCTCTTTCATTAGAAATAACACAAGGAAATCATACCAAATTCTGGTAACATTAGAATGTAAACTTCAGTGTCATTAAAGAATTAGAATAGATACTGATAAAAAAACTGAATTTCCTCCCTTTGCAGGATCAAAGAGGATCCTTCAAACAATAGCATAAAGCAAATACGTATATTTCAATTATTTTTCTAAATTATCACATCATTCTTACACCAACGTTTACTACTTGAGCAACAATTTTCTTTAAATCAGTTTAGTAGATAAATTCCAGTTTTACCTATCTTTTAGATCATTTAGATCATCAAAATCAGGACGCTGTGGTCATTAGTGCAGGTGTATTAAGAACAAGCGTTAAACGGGCATTTTAAAAAGAGTTAGAACTCATGAAGCACTCAAAAAGAAGAAGCTGCCTCGAAATACGTTTTAATTACTCTTAGAACTTAGCAACTCAAGGACAATCTTTTGATGACAGAAAAAATCTGCATCATTACCCAGAAGAAGTAGATTCAGATAAGGTGCAGAATGAAGTTGAAAAGTAATATTGTATAACAAAACAACTAATGAAGAAAGCCTGTAATGAAAACAATATGAGAAACATTACCAAGAATAACAAATGAGTGTCCAACATCATGAAGGTCATTGTTTAAGCAAGAGGGTAACTTTTAAAGAAGAACTGCTGGAAATGGAAGAATGCATAATGTACATACATTTTAAAGGACTGCAAAAGTGAAGAAAAAGAAGAATGAACTTCTAAAATTTCTTTGTTATTAATGCAATAATTTGTATAAACAGTATTTCAAATTGAATCAGGTTTATATTTTTAATTTATTTTTCTAAACCAGTATTATAATAGTAATACTAATTAGTAAAGTAATACTAAAGTATATATTTTCACCATTATATATTTATTCTAAACCTATTTTTACTTTATAGCTTACCTATAGTAAGTAGAGGACATAGGCCGCGTCGTGGCTGAGTGGTTAGAACGTTCGACTCTCCCAAGTCGGCCAGGTTCGATACCTGGCGACCGCAAAGTGAGATTTGTGATGGACAACACGGTGCTGGGGCGGGTTTTCTCTTGGATCTCCGGTTTTCCTTGACATCACTTACCAAATGCTCCATCATCACCTTTCCTATTCATCTCGCTCCCAGACTATCATCCACTTCTCTCGCTCTCGTATAAGGCATCTGGCCCATCACCAGAGGCAAGATTTTATGGTGACCATTATTTATAAAATTCGCATTAATAATTTTAATTGGTGGTGTTTTGTGGTGAATATTTTACCGTAAATTCGCATTAATTTCGCACAAATTTTCGGGGAGAATTGATGAATAATGGTATGGCTGAAATGAAAAATATAGGCTAAGGTTTTCGATAAATATACGAGTCAACTGGAGAAATTAAAGTCAGGACGGCACGTTGGCCATGGTAGCTCAAAGGTTAAGAGCGACTGGACGGAAACCAGGAGATCCGTGGTTCAAATCCCGGCCATGGCATTGAATTTTTCATGTTAACTCTATCAAAACACCTTAGCCTATATACGGATAGTGTGGAAAAATGATTAATTTCCATCAATTAACTAAAATAATAAGAGTTAAATGATGACGCCTGGGACTTAAGTACTTGCGATAGTCGCCACAAACGGTGTATCTCGGATGCAAGAGCCCCTAGTGGTCTACCGGGAAAATATACGAGTCAACTGGAGAAATTAATGTCAGGATGGCACGTTGGCCATGGTAGCTCAAAGGTTAAGAGCGACTGGACGGAAACCAGGAGATCCGTGGTTCAAATCCCGGCCATGGCATTGAATTTTTCATGTTGACTCTATTAGCATAGTAATCTTAAAAGTCATATTAAATGCATAATTACGGGCGGATAGACATCACACTATGAATATCCTAAATTATAACAAATATAGGAGATACCAATCTAATTCTACACGTGCAGAAATTAAACAGACAAAACTGAGAAAAACCCCGACCTCTTGTAAACCTCCCATCCGTAGCCCTCACCCGTCACATATCCTACCATTTGAGGTGTTGAGAGCCGGGAGGGCTCAACGAGGTAATTCACGGGCAAATGCCGCCTCAGACCCAATCTTAAGGGATAGAGGGACAAGAACCCCCAACACCGCGATAAGTGGTATACTAGGGATATGGTAAGAAGAAGAAGAAGAAGAAGAAGAAGAAGAAGAAGAAGAAGAAGAAGAAGAAGAAGAAGAAGAAGAAGAAGAAGAAGAAGAAGAAGAAGAAGAAGAAGAAGAAGAAGAAGAAGAAGAAGAAGAAGAAGAAGAAGAAGAAGAAGAAGAAGAAGAAGAAGAAGAAGAAGAAGAAGAAGAAGAAGAAGAAGAAGAAGAAGAAGAAGAAGAAGAAGAAGAAGAAGAAGAAGAAGAAGAAGAAGAAGAAGAAGAAGAAGAAGAAGAAGAAGAAGAAGAAGAAGAAGAAGAAGAAGGAGAAGGAGAAGGAGAAGGAGAAGGAGAAGCAAAAAGTCGATATTGAATTTTCACCAGAAATGATTTCTGCCGTGTACATCTATCAAGGATGCGACGCGAAGATTTGCAAGAAACTACTTACTGTTTACATGGAAAAAAGAAACTTTTATTTTTTAATTTCTCAAAAATGACTATCAATGTTGATAATATGCTGTATGATTAATATGTATATATGATGATGATAGTTGACGCTACAGGCCACGTAGGCCCTTGGCCTCCCTAACCACCATCTTCCATTCTATTCGGTCCTCTGCTTTTCTTCTCCTGCCTTTAAACCCCAACTTTCTCAAGTCGTCTTCTACATCATCTACCCATCTTTTTTCTTCTCCTTCTGCCATCCAGCTTTCCCATGAATCACTGGTTTCTGACATTCTCTGTACATGGCCAATCCACCTTATTCTTCCTTGTTTAATTTTCACTACTAAATATGTATATATGGCAGATAAAATATTTTTTAATTTGTTTTAGCCTGCAAGCCTCTTTACTCTGAATGAATTTTTCTGATAAAAAATAGAAAAAAAAAATAATACACCAAAAATGTAGGTCTCATTTCATCATTTAATTTGTAGAAACAAAATTTTTGTAGCATTAACCATTTTCGAGATAAAGTTTAATAACCAAACACTTTAATTTCTACTGAACAATTGATTTTAGTTTACTTGGTCATTATCAAAGCCATCACATAGCTACTCGCACTTAAAAGTTTTGACTATCGCTTCAGCCTATGATATTCTTTTCTTTCCCTTGTACCTACAAGGAAATATGAAATAAAACCACTCCTGTAAATGTTTATCTAGATAGCATGAACTATTTACACATAAAAGCTATTTTAAGAATAGTTTGTAATTTGTAGAACATTTAATGTGAATGTATCACATCAGATTTTAGGGCTCCATTATTCTTAAGATGCTCTTTTCTGTCGACATATCTGCTGTCTGTATACCCAGGAATTTGTTTTTCAGTAATGGAAACTTCTTGATGCCTAACAAGATATTGTCAGTGAGTGTCAGCTATTTTAACAATGTTGTGTTCATTGGGGTTATTCATATAAACTGTTAGTGTAACTGCAAATGAATCCGGAATAGTAAATTTTAGAAGAGAGGGAATGAAACTACTGCTGAACGGTTTCATTTATTTCAAAACAGAATTCGATAGTCAGTACAGTTTACTGGGAACCTAAGTCAGGATCTTCAGATCCTCTAGTGGGACGTTAAATACGTAAGCAGAGATAATATTAAAATATTTGAAATGTGTAAACGAAAAATATCCAGAATTGCGCCCTTTTTAAAACTCGCGTAATAAATTATTTCAAAAGTTGCCCCTGGCGTGGTAATTCTTTTACCAGAGCGAGAGAATTTGAGTAAGTCAATTTGACGGTAGAGAAATCGTGGTCTACCGCTAAATCCCAAATCCCTACAAAAGCTTTTACAGCTTCCCGAGTTAAGATAAGAGGCTTTTGTTATATAAATCATAACGCCACAACAAAATTAATTAAAATCGTGTGATTATTTTCGGTTATAAAGCGAAAATATGTAAAT
This sequence comes from Mantis religiosa, assembly GCA_030765055.1. Classification (NCBI taxonomy): domain Eukaryota; kingdom Metazoa; phylum Arthropoda; class Insecta; order Mantodea; family Mantidae; genus Mantis; species Mantis religiosa. The sequence continues at coordinate 147,382,696 of CM060951.1, forward strand.
TTTAATGGAAAGTCAGCATGGATTGTGGATAGGACGATTAAAGTAAGTAGGGGCTTAAGCAGTGAATGCTGTTGTGGACGGCTGAAACAGGAATAACTCAAATATGAAGTAAGTCATACTTTCATACTATATTCACTTTTAGAGGCATCCATATGAAGGGCCCACCAAATGGATCACTGAACAGGAGAGGTTTTGATGGTTCAGAGTGACTAATAACCAAGTTTGCAGTATTTATTGGAACCTAAAAGTAAACCAGAGTACCTAGAGACCATATTCCCATACGTTGGTTAGGGGCCAAACACGTTTTATGAAAAATTGATTTTTAAGGCTTTCACCCATTCGGTTCGTTTGGCTACAACTGCAGGAGCTGGTTATAGAACTTATGTGGATGAAAGGAGCAAGCTGGTTAATCAGAGTTGACAAGCAACGTATGGAATTGTCTAAAAGAGCGAATTAAATTCCCAGTCATCATACAAGCGCCACGTTTAGTGCATTTAATATTTTTAATATCTGCTTATTAATAAAGAACAGTGTGTTATATTAAACCTCTGAGAGTTATATAAAGAAATGATACTTCGATATTGAGTTTTGAGCAACTAGGGCTAACTTACAGCCCTAATACCTGGCGGGATGAGTCAAGCAGTTTCATCTGTGATCCGCCTTCGGGAGACCCGTGTTCAATTCCCGTGGCCGACCCATCTCACCCGTGACATTTTTCGGAGCTTTTCCAGATCGCCAGGTGAATGCTGGGTAGGTTAATTACATCCCCCGTATTTCCTGTTCCTCCATTTCATCTCCATTGTCATTTTTCACTTCATCTCTCATCTGTTGGTCTCCTTCAGGGTAGAAGTTTCGGCGGTAGTCTCGCTGCTGCATGGCAGGATGATATGCTTCTGGTAAATACTTCCTCCTTCGGTAGGACGGTTTTCGGTCTCTGGGCCGACTTGGTGGACCGTTTTCGGACCACGGCGGATGGGATGCCGCTTGTGCTTGCCTGGCGGGAGAACTCCCAACTGGTAAATAGTAGGGACTTTGCCCTCGTCACTGTCGTGACTCCTTAGGTTAATCGCCCTCTGTCTTCTCTAGCCTCATCCATCCTCCCGAGATGCCCCACTTGGGGCTTAGGTACAATACACCTGGGTTTCTATGTTGAATCTCCCTCTAAAATTACCTAATTACTATTAGCTAGACCTTATGCTAAAGCCCTGAACGTTTCTCTGCGCATGCTCTTGAAAGTAAGCCCCAGCATTTTTATGTCGTCCTCCACGGTACAGAGGTAACATACAGCCACGGTTCCCAAGACGATGGAGTTTTCTCGGATGTAAATAACTTGGCGTGCATTCCTTCGGAAGTAAAGTAAGCCAATGGTCCCGTGTCGTAGATCTATAGACGTAAAAGGACCTCAATCCGAAAAAGAGGCATCTGAGCAAAATTAAGCTGTCTTTCACGCCAGTTTAAAATGAGATGCTGAGAATCACAACAGTTAAAAAGCGTCCATAAATAAAAACTCAATTGATTCAACGTTTTCTTACAGTTAATCTCTGCAGTGGACATAACTATAAGACCCAGCGCGTAAGCTGACGATGAGCAAGTGAAACTAAATTTACAATTAATGTTTTGTTTATCAGATAACAAAGAACAAACATCGTATACGAAGGTTTTTCAGGGAGGATTTAATTCAGGTGTCGATATCACACAGAGCGCGCGAACTACGTATTATTTCGAAATTTATAGTAAAAGGATATTTTTCCCTAATGCAGCAGCAGGTTCTATTGCTATTCCTTTCACCCGGGACAGACAATACCCAGATGCATACAATGTGAACGGCTAAAATAAATTATTCTGCAACCGTCAAATGAAGGTACAAACCCATATGTTTTCAGCGTTATGCATGGTGGTGCCACAGGAGGAAGTGTGCACTTGTTTCCGGAAGTTGAAATGACTGTAATAGCTACATATTGCCTATACTTATTATTTCAGCACACGTTATATTTTAGGAGGAAGCCATTTCCTGCTACCCGTTGTGACATGCTGGTAGGCCTGAGAGCAGTGGACGGTCCATTAGACAGAAGCCGACAGAAGTATTCGAATAATATAACATGTAACATGGCTCGTACTATAGATACTTTAATATTTATTTGGCAGCGTTGAATTGTTAAACATGTAAACATTAACCTTTTGTGTCTCGCAAACAATATTGACACGGCAACAGGCATAAAAGTTTCGGCACAAATAAGAAAACAGTCGGCGGATAAGGTTTTATGGTAATAATGAGCCTTGCTAAGCAGTTAATGATAGCGCGGCTATTGCAAACAAGCGCCGGCAAGCAAAAGATAACTGAGGTAAAGGACTTGCCGGCATAGATTAAGTTACGCTTCTGGAATGTGATAGAATATTTGGTTTCTTTATTCTTTCGGAAATTTCTGGACTGATAGAGATTGTTCGGGTTCTGGTTTATGTTAGAACAGTCTAGAATTACGAATTAGGTATTTAAGGACGTGACGGCTCGCAAAGAGTTAGTTGTAAAAACAGTGAGTTGTAAAACAGTGTTGTGAACGAGAGACAGCTGGAAGTGTTATTGTAACGAGAGCTAGTGATGTAATCTGCTGTCAGCCCGCCTCGGTAGCGTAGATGGTAGCAGGATGATGTGCTGTCAGTAAAACATCCTCTTCCGGTAGGACAGTCTCCGGTCTCCGAGCCAGGTCTGTTGAGGCCGTTTCCGGAGCGCAGTCGGGTGAGCTGCCGGTTGTGCTGGCTTGCTGGGGAGTTTCCAACTGATAAAGCGTATGGACCCTAACCTCTGCACTGTCTGGCTCCTTGGAGGCCGCCATGTCTCCTCTCGCCTCCTCCCTGCTCCCAGGGATGCCCCACTTAGAGCATAAGTGCAATAAACCACAGGTTTCGATACCGAATCCTCTCTGTAGCGTAATCCAATCCAAAGGTATTTTAAAATGAAAACCAGTAATAAGAATTTCTCGGAAATGGTTAATTATACAGAAACTTTATTTGACATAAACTATGTGCTATAAAAAGTTCTAAATTTTTCTTAAGTATGATTTTTGTCGTCCCTTATGGTTTAGACTTCAACAAAATTCCTTCAGAATTGAAAGTACTTTAGAGGCTGTATCCAGAAAATTAAAGTAATAAACTTCATTTTAATCGAAATCTGATATAAATCTGATACTCACCGAAATTTATTTCAGATAGAGTTAATTATTTTAATGAGCTATATATGTTTCCTTTACTAAGTGTTTGTTTTGTTACACAAAATTGAATGTTATGAAGAGAATCTCAGGAATTTTTAACGGGAAATGTAATCAACATAAATACATTTAATTCCTCTCATTCATTGAAGCCCATATTTTAATCAAAAGTATTTGAACTTGTTTTTAACAAAAGAATAACAGTTTGTTTTATGTATAGTAGGGATTCTTTGAAATGCCTGCGCCTGGCTGACATGCTGAAGTGACTCAAACATAAAAGTTGAGTTTTTTAAATGTAATTATGCATGCGTATACACTCTCACACACAAAAAGGGATATTTTCTCTGAATTTTGGGGAGTACATTGAACCTGATAATCTGTATTACCGGTGAAATAATAGTGTTGAATTTTAGGAGGAATGTAACATTTCTGAATACTATGGGTGGTGGTAGATAAAAAAAAATAAAGTATATGCTTTATAATTTACAAATATAACTTATAAATGTGATATCTCAATGGCATTTGGTAGTACCTAAGAAGACATGTTTCCGAATGTCAATGCAACAAGTAAGCAGTGCTTTTTAATGTGAATATTTTCTACCTTTCGTACCTACCTAGCTACTTAGCAACGTATGTGTGTTTATGGCATGAAGTTCGAAATACGACGGTGGTCTGAAAAGTTTCCGACCTTAACATTAAAATGGCAGCACTCGTAAATAAATTTCGTTGTTCTTCTGTTGACAGTTACTCAGCAAAGTTTCAACTATTTTGGATGCTCAGTTGTTATGTAATAGTCGTTTGAGTGAGTTGATGTAAGTGTTTTTATAAAAATGGACAAAACAGAGTATCAGGCTGTCATTAAATATTTGTTTTTGAAAGGTAATATGCCTATGCAAATCAAAGATGAGCTGTATTCTGTGTAGGGGACTCTGCACCATCATTTACTACAGTGAAATTTTGCGCAGCTGAATTTAAACGTGCCCGTAAGAGCTTGGGAAACGATGAACGTCCGGGACGTCCAAGAACTGCAACTACCGTCGAAAACATCGGCAAAGTTCACCAAATGGTGCTGGACGACCGCCGAATTAAAGTGAGACATGAGAAAGCTGTCCGCGAGTTGGCTGCAACGTTTGTCACGTTAGACCAAAAACGTGATCGAATGAACATTTCCAACGCTCTGTTGGCGCAGTTTAGGCGCAATAAATCCGAGTTTTGGTGCCGATTAATTACTTTAGATGAAACTTGGATACATCATTATACGCCCGAAACAAAAATACAGTCCAAACAGTGGACCACAAAGGGGAAACCGACTCCAAAAAAAGCAAAAACTGTTTTTTTTTTTTTTTGGCTAGGAAAGTAATGGCGACTGTTTTTTGTGATAGTCATGGAGTTATTTTAATCCATTATCTTCATAAAGGAAAAGCCATTACAGGAGCATACTACGTATCATTACTTGACAAGCTCAAGGCAGAATTTGCTGAAAAACGGCCACATTTGCAGAAAAAGATAATCCTGTTTAACCAAGACAACGCACCGTCTCACACATCAGTGGTTGCAATGACGAATATCCACGAATTACGGTTTGAACTGCTTGACCATCTGCCTTACTCACCAGATCTAGCCCCAAGCGACTTCTTTTTGTTCCCTCATCTGAAAATTGCGTTCGGAGGACAGAGATTTTCGTCAAATGTAGAGGCAATCACCTTCGTGAACAATTATTTGCAGAGAAAAACACTGGGTTACACGAGATGGGAGCATCGCTGGGAGAAGTGTGTAGAGTTACAAGGAGACTATGTTGGGAAGGGAAAAAAACTGAAAAAAATGTCTTGTACTTACCTTTATTAGGTCGGAAACTTTTCAGACCACCTATGTATTTAATTAAATTGAAAGATTTAAGATTATATATCAACATAGGGATGTAACCAGTTTTACTGAAAGAATGCTGTTAAGAATTTGTAAAAACATAAGTTCACATCATGTAAACTAAATGTATTTAAATTACCGACATATTTTGTGATAAGGATCTGCCCACTACTTTCCCCATTAGAAACTCTTTTTATCGATCAACAAACTGTTGTTGACAGCTACGTCATATATAGTTCATTGTATAGTTAAACTGACAATGCATTGAATTGACCATAACTTAAATCTTTTATTGTTTGCAGTAGAATTCGTTGCTACCTATCCACTTCCACCAGCAAGAGTGGATTCGTATCAAGATTAGCCATATACAGGCATAAGTATCTTACTCACGTGGAGTAAATCATATGATTTGGTTTAAATGCGATTTATAAACATTATCCCGCATACTTCCTTATTCTTTGAACTAAGTCGCTCCCCTCAAAACTGCGTATGATGAAAATTAGAGATAAGTTAGTGATGGGATATCTGAAGTCAGGCTAGAAGTTTATGAATAATCGAATGACATGATTAGATTTGCGCTATGATGATTGTCATTCCAATTTCCCTTGTGACTGGTCGTTAATTACGGAGTACATTTTTAGTGGCCTGTAGGAGGTTACGCAGTTTTGTATTGTTTACTTTCGACAGAATGAGCAATAAAATTAAACCATGAAATCAAATTGGGATCAAATTAGGAAAACAGGAATGAGTAAAATTGGTGATAGCTTTGCCATGTGAATGTAATCAAATAGTGTTAACATTTTCGTTCTCAGTTTTGGTAATTTGTATTCAAAGAAGAAATAGCACAGCAACGCAAATAGGTCACAGTGCTTCTAATGTAATCCTGGAAAGAAGAAAGGAACCACTATTCAAAATTATTTATGTATTTAAACATTTGTCAACGATGCTGTCAATCACCACGAGCATATCAGCACCGTCGATGTTGCGGAATTTCGCCTTACAGGAATTCGCGGCGATAAAGCACGGAAGTTTTGGTGCCGAGAGATAAGCGCGGTTTGTGTACACAAAAGAGCCTGCAGATAAAGATAACAGTCGGATAGTGTTTTACGTAGATAACGAGCTTGCATAAGCAGGTAGGCATGGCGCCGAAAATGAAAGACATGCCGACACCGATTTAGTTACATATGCTTTCTCTGGTGACATGTTAGAGAAAATTCGATAACAGTCTGGAATTCATGAATGGGTGTATAAAAAGAAGTCATGGCTAGTGCTGAGTCAGTCGTGAGAGAGAAGTACACAGTTGTAAACAGTGGAAGTTGAGTAAGCTGTTTGTTATTGTCATCGACCTCGGTGTTGTAGATTGTGATATGTGATGTAATTCTGCTGCTACGCAGAGTGTTTCTACGCAAATAATGAACATTTAGAATTTCGGCAAATTGGACTTTTAATTCTACGAACTCATATGCCTGTAGATTTGCTGAGATAAGGTTGTAGCTTTTAAGCATACTATAAAAGCCAACTTCTGGGACCGGTTTGAACCCGTGACATTGGGATCTGTAGACCAGCGACTAACCCAAACTGACTGGTAGAAGGGGATGAACAAGAAATCCGAAGGGCGGCCGGACCCGGAGGACGATGTGTGCTAGTAAGGTCGGAGTCCCTAACGTTTCCAATTTGGTTTCAGTCCTCATGCAACCTGGTTCTAGCTAGACCACTAGCAAAGTGGGATTCCTGTGAAAATCGAAATCGACTCAACAGAAAATGATACATTTTTCCTGAAGTAAATTCCCCATTCTGCCGCAATATACCAACTCGCTTAGTCCTACAATTCTGGAACAGACGATGGAAACACACGATAAGAAATAACGGGGACAGCAAATTTTTGTAGAAAATATTTGATAATTTGGGAATGACCCAACAGCGTGTGTTTAACCGGAGAAATTACCGAAGCAAAAGTAAGAGAGCAAAACATGGTCAGATTTCCAGCTTTACAGGAATCGATCCCATGACCTAAATGTGCGTATCATGTGCTATCTGTAATGACAGTACTTTATAGGCTTTTCGAAGACTGTGATTCAGAAAGTTCTAATTTAATTTTTGCTAAATTCAAAATAAATGAGTGTCATGAAAATACTTGGTGCAAGGTAAAACAGTTTCTGAATTTATTAAACGCGCTCGCGAGTGTGCTTTTTGTTGTTGTTTTGTGTGTGAGAGAGAGAGAGGGAGAGAGAGAGGGAGAGAGAGAGATGGGACAAAGTGCTTTATAACTTCAATAAGAGACATCTCAAAATTGGGAGACGCACGTAATTGTTACTAAATTGAAATTGCAACGACACGTAAATGCAAATCTTTAGAATCTCGTTCAACATCGATCAAGATGAACTCAAAGCCTGACACCGCGAATGTCTTCGATCATGAAGAGAGGATTATGCGGAGAAAAATATTTGCGGGCACCTACAAACTACAGAAAAACGCACTGAGAGAATCACGCTGTGTAAAGATGAATGTTCGTTTGTTTTTGTAATTACATCCTCCAACGTTAAGTCATATCGGACGATGAGTGAACTTCACTAAAACACACCGGATGATTAAAAACTGGCAGCTGTCTTAAATAATACAGACTATTGTTTAAAACTTATTAGCTCTATTACATTCTTTAATTAATTGCTTCTAGAAAATCTAAACTCTTCTGAACAGTAACAATTCTAAAAACAGACCGCAAAAGACACACGTAAAAAAACTAAAAAAAAATTAAGTTCAAAGAGCTCTTGAAAACATATGTTACCACTTGCATGTGAATTTGTTAAGTGCGTAAAATCTGAGAGTCCTAGATTCGAGTTTTCCCTAGGTTTAACACCGAATACTTTCTGTCATACGCTTAAATGTGAAAAGTGCTAGTATTCTCCCATGTCGTATATTTATGGATAAAATAATTTCAGCCTAAAAGTTCTTAGCTTGAATTCAAATATCTTTGCGTCTAAAATGGGAAGATTAACAATAGAATACATTTAAATGTTAAATGTAACCACTTGAATGTTTATGGGTTCCTATAATGAGGATTTTAATCTAAACGTTCTAGGTTTCGATAGCCAAATATCTTTTGTTTAAAATGCAAGATCTGTAGTAAATTACAACGAAATGTTATGTTCGATAAACTAAATGTTTATCAGCTCCTCTCATATCATACATATCTTTTATAAACTTTATTTCAAACTAGAGGTTTCGAGCACAAAATTCCAATATCTCTGTGGTTAAAACTGTTAAGATCACTTGTAAATAAAGCTAAATTTAAGTTTCACACCTTGAATTATTAACATGTCCTTAAAAGTACACCAGAAGTTAGCCACTGAACGGCTTATTAAGTTGGATACCTTCTGTGAATAAAAGCGAATCTTCGGAAAAATATTCAACAAACAGTAGCTTTAATAATAACCAGGCATCGGATCCCATGCACCTTTAATCGGATATAAAGTTTACGAGTCTCGCAGTATATAACTGCTCACGTCAGTCCCGGGGACAACACAGTTCGCAACGCGTAGCTTTAGTTTCATTACAACTAATGCTGGCCCCCGCGGGTAGATCTATCTTCCAGGGAGTGCAAGGTGTTTGACATATTTCGTTAATAGCATTACTTTCACAACAAATTTTGGCCAATCTGCATTTTATAAATCAAAAGTTTTGGATATTACCAACAGTTATTAAACAGCTTGAAGAATGTAGTTTCGAGCTGTCTAAAAGCAGTCAAGGAGGTGTCCGCAAAAATTAACAGTATACCGAATGCACCACATACCAAAAGAGAGAGAAAAAATAAATAAATAAATAGTCCAGTATTCTACACAAGCATACTTTGTACTACTTATATGCACCATTGACGTCATGTGACGTTGAACGAACTTTCTCCCAATATTTTTGTTTCAGCGAGAGGCGCAGAAAATTCACATTCGACAATTACGAATGAACATGGTTGTTCACTGCAATTCCCGCATGAAAAGCAATGAGGAGGATGGCATATTGTAGCGTAGGTTACATTTTGTATCCGTACCGGACTGTACACACACCGCGCATCGGTATACTTGTTGACACGGACGTTTGTTGATGTCCCGCTTGGCCTTGCATAGTACCTGTATGCATAAATTGATTGCTAAGATGTATGCGATCCGATGTCTGATAATAAGATACGGTACAAAATCGTAACAATAATTATGAAGACCTTGCGTAGGCTTATTGGCGAATAGAATATCTATATCTGTTGTACGTCAGTTAAAAAAAAAAAAAAAAAAAAAAAAAAAAAAAATTACGACAATCTTCCTTCCTTTTGTTCGTTGTTTCTTCTTCATTTCATTGATATTTTTATGACTTCCTTCCACAGCCCTTGCAAATCTGTCAAGAAGAAGATGATGCATGACATGAATGTACAGGTGAGTCTAATAACATGAATAATTTTAAGACGTGATTCGTGGGTTATATTTAATAGCTATCTTGCAAATGTTGCATCAATTCTGTTACACGGGCCCTTTTTGCCTCTTTCAGCGTTGGAATGTAGCTTACGTAATTGTTTTCTTTGCATTTTGGAATACTGCTTGTAATCTGCTTTTAGCATTGTTTATGCCACCATAGACCTAAAACCTGCGTTTTGTTACATATATGGTGACGGATTCCGTAGCTTTGTGACTGTGGTTCCGGTTATCAGCATATACTAAAGTGCTCTGTTTACTGAAAGGAGCTTCAGTTTTACGCCTGTTATAAAAATGTTCCATTTTACTCGGGCACAACTAGCAGACATGCATTACGTTTATGGTGCTGCTTGGGAAAGTGCAAAAAGGGGCATGAGATCTTTATGCTGAATTTTACTCAAAGAGACAATTGCCTCGTCACAGAATTTTTACTACCGTACATCAACTACTGCGAGAAACAGGAACTTTCCAAAAACAAGCGCATCGCTCGGGGGGTCTAAAGAAATGTAAGAACAGTGGCTCTAGAAGATTATGTCTTTGACAGATTCTGTGCACAAGCCAAGAGCAGTAGCGCATGCCATGCAGAAAGCCAGTCTTCGGCTATTACAGAGAGACCCAAAAATGTAGGAACCGGCTGCCCAGTGTTTTGTCTGTCCGTGACCTCGGTCCTCGTTGACATCCGCCGCTATTGTAGGCGTGGATGAAACCATGCAACATTTTGAAACTACTTTTAAAGGTTTTGCTTATATGTGTTATTAAAATGTATGTTGAAACTTGCCACCGCCATCGTCCATACATGTTTGGCACCTCTTTAGGAAACTATCCATCACTCGCCAAAGATAAATCGTTCCCTATTTATGTCTTCACAAAAATAACGTCAACTGTCGCTGTGGATGTAACTATCTGTACTACAGCAAACTGGATGAATAAAAGCTGACACTTTTTTAAGTAACATAGAATGTTGTTTAAAGCTTTTTAACTTTATGACATTCTTCAATTAATCGTTTCCAGGAAAACCAAAAACCTTATAAACAGTAAGAATTATAACAACAATGAGAGTAGCTGCCGTGTAATCTAGAGGGCTGCTTCGTCGACTGGTCGTTAATCGTCCTCGCTAGGCCGCTCCAGTAGTCAGTGGGATGTTCTCGGAGCCTGGAATTATTGAGAATTTTCTTGAGTCTCTTTGGCCTGCTGTGGTTCCTTCACTTAACTTATACCCTTTCCTCTTGGAGAGCGGTAGTGGCAATAGATCCATGTACGAGATCTGTTCAAAAAGCATAGTGAATTTTGTGTTTTTCAAAAAGTATTTATTTATTCATAAATATCTATTTTGTCCCCTTCAAAGTAATCCACACCAGATATTATACACTCGTACCAATGTTTCTTTCCAATCCTCGAAGCATTTTAAACCTCGCTTTTTGTGATCTTGTTCAGCTTCTGTTTCGATGCCGTCTTTCTCCTCAATCGTGGCGTAGCGTCGTCCTTTCATGGGTCTCTTCAGTTTTAGGAACAAAAAAAAGGGTCACAGGGGGCCAGATCTGGGGAGTACGGTGGCTGCGGCATCATAAGTGTGTTGCTTTTGGTCAAAAATTCGTGCCCAAGTAGCGATGTATGATTAGGGCCGTTATCATGGTGCAAAGCCAGTTTTTTGTTCTTCCACAAATCCGGGCGTTTCTGACGGATTACTTTGCGCAAATTTCGCATAACTTGCAGATAATATTCTTTATTAACCATGGGAACAACTCATGATATAATATGCCCCTGCAATCTAAGAAGACTAAGCAAAACCTTCACATTCGACCGAACTTGGTGTGCTATTTTCGGTCTCGGCTCGTGTGGCAGCATCCATTGGGATGACTGTTCTTTAGTTTCCACGTCATAACCATAAACCCATGATTCGTCACCAGTTAAGACTCTGGAGCAAATTTGGGTCGTCGCGGATAGAGTTCAATAACTCCTTAGCAACGTTAATGCAATGGTGATTTTGTTAGAAATTGAGCAACTTTGGTACGATGTCTCATGCCCAAATCATTGGTTAAAATCGAATAGCACGAGCGAATCAATATGTTTATATCCTCAGCAACTTGTCTAATGGTGATCGATGATTGGCCAATACTGTTTTCTTCCATTCTTCAATGTTTTCGACTGTTGTGACGAGCTGGGCATCCGGGACGCTCTTCATCGTTCACATCTTCTCGACTCTCTGAGAACCTTATGTACCACCGATAAACGTTGCTTTGGTCCAAGGTAGCTTCACCACATGCCGCAGTCAACATTCAGAATGTATCCCAGCACTTAATTTTGTTTTTACACAAAATTTGATACCGATTCTTTGTTCCATATTTTGGAATAGGCAGAAATCGAAGACGAACCAAAACTCGTCCAAGCAAAATAGCTAGCTGTCGAAAATTAACTGGATATTCAAAATGACCGAGCTTGTCAACAATAAGTGAGGGACATGCGTACCAACATAACGCCACAAAACAATCGAAACTAGAATATACGAAGCCAGCAAAAATTCAAAATTCGCGATACTTTTTGAACAGATCTCGTAGGTCACATATCACCCTTCATGGTATAATCTGTACATATATCTACTTATAAATATAATACCTATATGTATATTGTCATTTGGATAATCATCTAGAGTGTTTAACCTTTTAACTAGGAAAGCTATCAGATACTAAATCTACTCTCATTGCTACTAGCCACATCACGGTTCTCAACAACGTGACCATTTGGAAAATTTTCTGCTCTATGATATTTCTCTGCTTCCAACATGTCCTAAATTAACACAATGTTAAAATTAACACAGTAACACTTGATTTATTAAGAAGAATAAGGTTTCGCTATGGCCAGTCCACTGAAGGTCACGCAAATGTATATGCAAACCTACTATACTAGTTGGCCAAGGTATGAATGCACTTGAAGGAGGGCACCACAGTTTTGTTTACTACATGAAGCTTAGGGAACTACGCGGAGCGAAGGGAAGTGAGGGGAAAGGCGATACTGGGGATGTACAGTCGCACAATTAAAATAGTAGTCATCTGCTGATGTCCTCACGTTAGTACTCGGAAGCAGCAAATCCGGGAATGTTTGTTTCAGGTCCATATGCTATATCCGTTTTACTGTTTCCTTTATCAGATGTATCAGTGGCACTGCGTCATTTTGCTTCAATATTCATATTCTCGAAATAACATTCATCACGGTTGCAACCTTCATCATCATCGTTGCTCTCTATTATATGTTCAGTTGTTTCCTGCCTTAACCCATCTCGGCGCTTAAAATCTTGCTCAGTTCTCTTCAGGTGGTAGCCTGCTTCTATCCAATCATTTTGTGTAATTTGAGCTATGCAGATTGTTGTCATAGCTTTCAGATTACTTTGTTCCATTATTCTATCGAGCCAATAAACAGTTGTTTTTTTAAATTAATGTTCACTTTCTCTAGAAACTCATTTACTGTCATTTGCGGATCATGTTTAATGTTCTTTTCTGTTAACCAATGAATAACCTGTGCCTTTCCAGGTGAAGCGTTAGGGGCTTTATCTTCCTGTACGGTATGGCACAACAATGCTTTCAGGTGGAATATTTATATTAATTTCTCTTCTGCCTACTTTTATAATTTTGACTGTTCATTGCATCATGGTAATTCGCTGATTTGGATTTTGAATCGGAAATCAATTCGGCTCCGTCAATAAATCCCATGGATCCCCCTGCATGTACAATAATTGCTCTTTGATCAGCGCTAGTATTAGTCAGCACACCTGGTACTTCGTAATATTGCCAGCACTTCTTGACGGTTTAGTGAGTATGGACACAAGTATGGTTTACGTGTGTCTTTTACATTTTCACTAACAGTCCTGAAGTACTCTGCAAGTTTTGCAACAAATTGTGGTTTCTCCATTAGCACAGATCGTTTGCATTTGCATTTCTTACATTGACATGCCATTTTTCTTAATATTTTTCTTAATGTTTCTTTGTCACCCTGAATATTTATTCTTTGGCGAAGTTCAGGAGTTTCCTCAAAGTAGGAATTTCCTTTTTCTGTTCATAGTACTCCAAAAATTTTCTACGCACTTACCAAACTCATCAAGTGATATGATATATAGTTGGGATCAGAATGGGATACTCTTCTTGTTTTTAACTTTGCAGGTGCCTCCGTAATTAAACTCTTCAGAAGCACACGCCAATTTTGTCAGAACGAGCACTGCAACTGCAACTGACACTATACTATTAGAATTTTAACTGCACAAGAACAGGTTCAAAGAAACACCGTGTTGAACTGCACTGCGTCTGCGCGTCACATTGGAAGCATCTCGGTATTGTTGATGTTTGCGTTATCCGACTATACCTGCGGCACTCCGCCCACTTGTGACGTATCTGTTAAGTAACTGTTCTCGCCGAGTGCATTCATATCGTGGTCGACTAGTAGTTCTGTCTCTGTACTTCACTGAGAATAAGCAAACAGGTTCAAAGCAAGGAAGAAGTGATCTTGAGTGGACTGGTAAAAATACTATAAAATACTACCTATATATTATAGATATACTACCATAGTAGATATTAATGTTTTAAAATGTTTTATAAACTGATTAGAAGTGTACAATATACAAGCAACGTAGTTTGCATGCCATCTAGAACAATGTTATAACAATTATTTTGAAATTAAGTAATAGTTCCGACTGGCGTAAAGCTTGAAAGAAAACACACATATTCCAATTCCTTCCTTTGAAACACGTATAAAATAAGGCTATAGCTACTATTTTGAAAATAACTGCTCTATTTGAACGCCAACAACAATTTTTAATTCTTTCAACAGCTTTAGATTGTAATAAATAATCAACTCCTAAAATAAATAAGTAAATAAAATACATCAAATATACGAAAAGTAGAAAACAAGTTCAGCAAAAATTATATAGATAAAATTGCAGTTGCTGCAATAAAATTAACAGGTATAGCCTATTAATAAAATGCAGTTTTACTAGAATTGTTTATATTTAAAGATCTTATTTGTGGATTAGATTTGCATTCAGTGGGTTCACTTGTAACCAGAAAGGCTTGTAACCACATCGAACCTTTCAAAGAAGTATACAGTTTAATATCATATGTACTTGAATATTGAAGATAAGACACATTATATGCAGGCAGTATATAAAACAACATGAAAAACAAGGCAGGAATAATTATAATACACACAATCAAACACGTTTTTATTTCATTTTTTATCGGTTTTCACTTGGCTTTTCCAAGTACGTCTCAAACTTTTATATTGGATTTCCAATGGATACCACTTATGTCATGTCTTCAATTCTATACATTTAAATAGCTTCTGAACATACATCAAAGGTAAATTGGCAATGATTTGTCATTGGTACACTTAGCTTCTACTTATAGAACTACACAAGCATTATCAGAATATAGAAATTAATTGTTCTTTCACACTGGCCGTGTGTAGGCTAAAGTATGGAAAGATAGAGTCAGACTGAAAAATTCAATGCCATAGCCGGGATTTGAACCATGGATCTTCTGGTCTCCGTCCAGCCGCTCTAACCATTGAGCTACTATGGCCAACGTGCCGATATGACATTAAATTCTCCAACTCACTCGTGTTTTTCCCGGTAAACCACTAGGAGTTCTCATAAACACATGAGACAACTACCTTAATGGCGACTTACTATGCTGTAAGTACTTCATGAGAACTCCTAGTGGTTTACTGGGAAAAACACGAGTCAGTTGGAGAATTTAATGTCTTATCGGCACGTTGGTCATAGTAGCTCAATGGTTAGAGCGGCTGGACGGACACCAGAAGATCCGTGGTTCATATCACGGCTATGGCATTTAATTTTTCAGTCTGGCTCTATCTTTCCATTATCAGAATAATTTGTCATTCAAATAATCTTGTACAGCATAAAAGAATTGAAGAAAGGTACTCTCAAGCACAATTTTTAAAAGCACTATGGAATATTGAAGGTGCTAAGCACTGTCTCTCAATAGAAAACTAGATAAATTTTTCACGGAGAATGTATCGGAATCCAATAAGATAAGGAAGATAAAATTACTGTTACAGAAGAAAAATACATCCATCGTCATTAAATTGGCAATAAATAAGCTGTCTGAAAAACAGGAATCCTAATGGCTATAGACGAGTCATGATAGAATTGATGAAGAACAAGATCTGGTAAAAGTTAAGATAATCATTTGACATATCTGAATATCTTGAATATAGAAGAAACATCAGCAAAATTGATAATATAGATACTATTGTGACTGATAGGGTTACGTAGAATCAAAAGTCTGGTTTGCATACATTTAGCACACTCTTTATTGCAGTAAAAAGTAATGAAATTGACAATCACCTATCTTCAAGATTCACTCGGTGCTCCGACGCAAGTAAACAAATGAAAGAAATCACTGCGGTACACTTCAAATGTCAACTGTCGCAATAACCCACAACTGGCGCTTCTAATACTTTGCCGGTATTCATACATCCAGTCATTGTTTCTAGAACGCCGTAGACCTATCGAGAACATTCGTGGCGGCAAGAGAAAGACAGAAAATTACGGAGCCTCTCTCTGTCTCTTTCTTTCTCTTGGCAAGCGTTCAGCTCTCCTGACCATACGCCCCGCTCCCGCTTGTCGCGGCAGCACAACAATGCCATCGGTAGCAATATCAACAAAATGTTGATATTTAGTTTAAAAAAGCTTTATAAATATATGATATAATACTGATAAAGCTCTTAGAGGAGCTGTATAAAAACAAAGAATTCGAATCATCCTATTTAGAGCAGGAAAGTCCTCCATAGAGAATTTTGTTTTGGTTCTATCAGATAATTGGGAGTGTTCCAACTTATAATTAATGATTATATGTACTATTTGTACATTAAGAAAAAGTATAGACATTGTCACGTACATTACACTTTTAGAATATATGAAAAGTGCCAGCATTTCAAAACATGTAAATACGGAATTACAAAATGTGTATAAAACCTCAAGAAAAGTAAAGCGAATTTATTATATTAATTTAAAAATATCAAACATGCTATTTACTTCTACCTTTGTTCAAATATTTTTGGAAGAAGCATTAAATAAATTAAATAACAACAAATAAAGAATTGAGTGTTAATGTTGGTGATAATTTTTTTCTACTTTGCTACTTGCTGATAACGAAGTTAAATTACTTGAAGAATTTTATTATTTAGAACAGAGATGGGCAAATCACGGCCCGCGGGTCCGTTACGACCCGCCGCTTCTTTCTCTATGGTCTGCTTACTAACAGTGGGTTTTATATTTCCGATTTCTTACAAATATGTAAGTGACGTAAACTAAAAATGCGAAACATATGAAATTAATATTTCGGTGTTTATGAATGATTGGGGCATTCCTGAATTTTCCTATATATTTTTCTGGATATGCATTCTTACTGGGGAATTCGAGTTGATGAGTTTGGAGGAAGACCGTGGGTGGCGCTCCCTTCGCACAGGGTCAACGCTCGCCGTTCAACCGCCCCCTCCTCTTAGCCTCGCAACAACGGACCTTGGCTTCGCATTCGCACGTTCCTTCGTGGCCTTTCCTGTGATGACACGCAGTTATAATTGGACTGCGTTACGAGTACCACGTGTACCGCTGTTCGACATTTTGTTCTTGTTTCGATATTGGTGCATATTCATCATCTCGCTATCGAAACCACAAAAGCAGAGAACGATGGACCTCAAATATGGTACTTTCATGGCAGAGTGGAGTCGGAATTAAATGGCAAAGCATTATGATTATTGTATAGTGTCAAAAAGTATACTAAAATATAGTGAAGGTAAGGATTCGACTCAATATCCCCAAGTCACGGGGAAGGAGCGATCAAGAAATTAAAAACTCTAAAACGGAGTGTTTCATCAAAACGCAGTGAATGAAAATAAAGCGTGCAAGTAAAATAAGTTTATAAACAGCTTAATTGTTAACAAAAAAAGGAAAGCCATTTAATGATGATAAGTTAATTAAATTGTGTATTTTTGTAGAAGATGAAGAAAATAAATGTAGAAAAATGTATTTCCGCGAGAACGTTCCTCGAAGAGTTTTGGGGTATGGAAACTAAGCAATATGAGTGAATCGTCAGAGTTATAGACACTGCTCGTGTTTATACGGGATGTCAGGATCTACTTTCAAGTAACTAAAGCACAGTGTCTGCATAGAACAACCAGAGACAACAATATCTACAAGGAAGCTGAGAAATGGTTAACAAAGTACAATTTGAAATGGAACCAGCTAAAATGTGTGATAACGGATGGCAGTAAAAAGGTGTGGAGAACAGTCAAAACTCAATTGGAAACATACAGAAGGCTTGTGACAATGAACGATGTTTTCAAGCGTATGGTTATTCGTTAGGTTAACCGCCACCAGGTAATTCGTAGGAATTATGTGAACCTATTGTGTGGTTGTGTCGACGGTGAACTTCATTTGTTCTCGTGTATTGAACCATTGTGATTTCAGTGAGTTTCTGTCAGAAGCAGAAGTACAGTTTCCTAACTTGTACAACCATACACACTTTGATTCTTCAGAAGTGGCAAAGTTTTATTAAATCTTTTCGAATTTTGAATAAAGATTGAATATTTCCTCAAAGGAAAAGAACCTGACCACAGCCACATTGATTGAATAGTAAATGACTTTGGAAATTAGCTTTTGCTGCTGATATCTTAGGATTTGTTGATGGATATATCTTGAAACTATAACGTAAACCAGCAGATAGAAGTTAGTTTAGCTAATGGAGAGGACACATAGCATCTCGACCCAACAAGAGATCTACTGTACATATACCTCCGAAGGGAGGAAAGTTGACATAACCGCAGGATGTATGGGCTGCAGAACTGCTCAAAGCAGACAAAACATTGGCGCGAAGTTCTGTAACAGTTACAGAGGCTGAGAAGCGCTCAACGATGACCCACTCAAACCACCGAATGGTGACTTTAGGCTCCCCTCCAGCGGAAAACTTCACTCAGCAGTGGAAGCTCAAGCGGCTACATTCTGACGGAGTCGAGAAGTTCCAAATCGAAAGCTTCTGCTCAATCTGCACTGCTTCGACACAGAGCCCCATTTAAAACTATAGCATGAAAGAGGGAGGTGAAATGAGAGGAAAATGAGAGAGGAGAGATCTGTGGTGGAAGAGCTGTCCCAAAATTCTGCTTGCCAACCAGGGAAAATCCATGGTTAGAGTGTGCGGCCATCAGGAATCGAGCCGAAAACCTCCCGAATACGAACCTCGCGCGTTACCGCAGAGCTAATTCCCTCGGCAAACTCCAAGTAACATCAATAATATGTTATGTATAAACAAACATGAACATCGATATGGTGACCACACGTCCGGGTTTGTCCTGCTTTTTAATTCTCTGTGTGTCGTGTGCCTTTTAAGAGTTTGGAATATGTTGCAGTTTGTATCCACATGTAAAAGTGTTTGCATGTTAAAAATATTGACCAAATAAACTAAAACGAAAATATCTGAGAAAGATCT
This sequence comes from Mantis religiosa, assembly GCA_030765055.1. NCBI lineage: Eukaryota > Metazoa > Arthropoda > Insecta > Mantodea > Mantidae > Mantis > Mantis religiosa. The sequence goes on from CM060951.1 coordinate 147,401,707, forward strand.
ATTAGTTCAGAAATAATTGTATGGTTACATTTATTAAACAGTGGTAACACTTTCAGTGTTGTCTTTTATTTTTTTCTTCTGTTTCCTACCTTCCATTATATTACGGTTCCTTGTGTATCTTAAGTTGACTAATACAAACAGCACTTTTTCTCCTGTACTGTGTTTTGAATTTATCTATAGTTATGAATTTCCATCCTCGTCAAAAATCTTTACGCTAAGTGTCATGGGGAGGAGATATGACGGACATAAAATGCTGGGCACTAACAACAAGAGTAGCATAGGTATATCCATGCTTCAAGCACGACTGTTGAAACAGCAATATATGTTTTGTGTGATTTGAGTAAATGGTAAACCATAGAGGATAGAGGAATAGTTACTACATAGAGAAATTATATGTCTATATAACGTAAAATCATTTATTTCAAAGAAATACCGTTTCTATATCTCCTTCCTTCCTTCTTTCTTTCCTTCCTTCTTTCTTTCCTTCCTTCCTTTCTTATCTCCTTCCCTCCCCCTCCCTCCTTCCGTCGCACCCTCCTTTCTTCCCAATCTGCTTCCTTCCCTCCCTCCTTCCCACTTCCTTCTTTCCCTCTTTCTTTCTTCTACCTCCTTCCTTCCCTTCTCATTTATTCTCTCCGTCCTTTCCTCCCTCCTTTCTCCCCTCCTTTCTCTCCTCTTTCCTTTGTTCCTTTTTTCCTTTCTTGTGGTGTCATCCATTTTCAAATATTTCTCGTTATTAATTTGGATTTTTAATTTGGAGTGATAGTTTCTCCCGATGTCAAGTGTCAAATTTTAAAGGCCATCATATAGCGACTTGGTTTTAAACATTTACCATCGGTTCGGTTTATGTGCTGTAAGGAAATGTGTAATTGTGCTAATTCCGCAAATATTTATGCTAATTAAAATTAAACACGTAGACAAACAAGTTTTACAATAATACTTTGGAGAGGCTATATTTAATAATAAAAATCATATTATTATAATTTGTATTTTCTATATATTCTCTATGTGCTACCTTTGGTGTCAAGGTATTGAACAGCCCAAAGGCAGTGGATTTTATCCCGCGTGCCTTAATTCGATAGACAGTATCTGGCAAAAAGAATGATTTCAAAGCTGATAACTGATACAAAGATAAAACTTGAAATGATAACAGTTAATGTGTAAACTGTTGACTATAACTTGGTTCAGAGGCGAGGATTAGCATCTCCACCAATGAAATATTTTGTACCTACGCCCCCGACTGGGCGCCCTCGGGAAGAGGGGTTGAGGTGAGAGAATATGAAGAGTAGTCCGACTGAGGAGATATAACAGAGGGCAGGTCTCTAACAACTATAGATTTTAAACCCCAGGTGGCGGCTCGTACAACCCTTTCGACCTCAAGATCCCCTGGGGGACTCAGATCTCGCAGACCTCTCCCGATCTGTAAAATGAAGATTTTCAGAGGACAATGTAACTGCCATGCATGCCAATACTCCCGCCAGTACTTAGAGCCCTGAAATAGCTAACCATAATCAAAGGTGAAGTGATATGAGAAATGGAGTGAAATGGAGGGACAGGAAATGCGAGGATATAATTATCCTTCACATGATTCACTTAAGGACCCGGGGAAGTGGGTCAGGAAGGTCAGTCACGGGACTCGAACCCACGGTTCTCCTGCCAGCCATTGGAGCTGCTACCTAAGCTCGGTTAACGCTCATTTAAGTACACACACTGAAAAATAATTATTATTTGCAAGAGTATAAAACCAAGCTTTAAGGGCAATAAATCACATCTAATTGCAACGCAGTGTAGATCACTGAGTACTATTTATTGAAAATGGCAAAATATACTTTCTTGGTGCAGATCCATTGATCCCTCCAAAAAGACTTTGCATTGTAGTTTTGGGTTTGGGTCAGTGATGTTTTTCTTAGAAATTAATTAAAACACGATTCTTTGTGTCGAGAATTTATAGATAATTCTGTCGTTTGTAATACTGCCCCATGAAATAACTTCTTACGCTTTTCATTGCTGGCATTGTTGATATTCCAAGAAATGGCCTAAAATCAACGGGTTCTCTATAATTACTTGACATTTCTAATAATTTTCTTACTAACGAGTGCAGTGTATTGACCTATATGACTTGTAGTGGCCCAGGATAAGCAACATCGACGTTGAAAAGGATAAATAGAATAAAACTTAATCACACGCATTAGTACTGCATTTCCAATGTTTTAAATTCTATATTGAATGAAAAGGCAATTGCTAGAGGTAAGGAGGATATTGCAATTAATTTCGCACATTAATAATTTTTATTCGATGAGCTCGCATTCCATATAACGACACAATATTACAATTTATCATAGATAAGTAAACACTCAACACTCATTAAATATTGTGCCCATGTAGCTTCGTAGAATTAAATGTCTTGTTTGTAGACATTTGAAGTGCTCTTTATTGCAGTAAACAGTAGCTTTGTACACTCCTTGCAGCCAGTGACGTGACATACACAACAACAGTCTTCAAGGTCTATCGTTGCTTCACCACACGTAAACAAACGAAAGAAATCACTTGCGGTACACTTCAAATGTCCATACACTCACAACTGCGATCACTCACAATCGTACTATACAGCTACACACATAATTAACAACTCAGTAGCAACTGACTCGCAATTCTCACATCGCGGGCTTTTATACCTCCAAACATTGTTCTAGAATTCAGTTCGATAACAATCACGATGCAGCGGAAAATTCCAGACTATCTCTGTCTCTTTCTTTCTGTTTCTCTCTCTCTCGGCAAGCGTCCAACTCCGCGCCCACGCGCCGGCCGCGGCGATAATATTATTCAAAATATCTATAAGCTTCAATGATAAATGATCAACCATGGTGTGGCTTGTCGTTTTTGCTGTTTGGTATGGAACCAAATTACTTAAAATTCCGCCATATTTATGGAGTACTGGAAGAATTCTATCTGGGAATTAACAGAGTAACGTCCAATATTACTTTGTTAGAGTTGAATAAATATACTTCCGTGAAATGATTCCGAATGCAAAGTAGGAGTATAAAAAGTCATATAAAGGAAAGGGTTTGATCCATATGTTCCTTATTCTGTTGAACGTTTAGTTTTGTATAACACGAGTTAGGATATTGAAATGAAAGGGCAGAATTTCGTTGTCATTTTAAAATGTGCAATATTAAATATTCCCACGCACTTTTTTGGCGAAATTACAGGTGTCTTTAGAGTAGTGGCTTATTGAATGGGTTTAGTCTATTAATTTGCTTGCACGGGACAAAATACTTTAGTCTTCTAAAGCTGCGGACAGGGCAGTTTTGATTTAGATGTTTGTCATCTGGCGCCAAATCTGCATTTCGAAACATTGCACAAATATAACATTCAGGTCAAATTAGTCTGAATCCAGTGCCAGTGCATCCATGTGCATTCATCCCTCCTTAAAGATTATAATACGTCGGAACAAGTGCAATGCTATTTCATGGTAGGCAGCAAGAGTATTTGCCAGCATAGACCGTTAGGTTTCTACACGGAGAAACGCATTCCTCAAATATTTTTCGTGATAAACAAAGTGACTACATGCGGCAGGTATAGTTCACTAAGCTTTCTCCAAATTGGATTATTCTATTGGAATTCTTCAAAGCATGTGGTGAATCGTCGCTCCTTTTAATGCATATTAAGTATTCCCTACCAAGTGTCGTCCACACGGCAAATAAGATGGTACCTAGACACCAAAGCTCGAGTGCTAAAGTAGAGCAGGAAACTTTCCGTGGTGGTGGTTATAAATGGTAGCCTCATTCTCACAAGAAAACTCTTCAACCTTCGAATCTCCGTGTTGGTAAAAATACAAGAGTGCTGGATGTCCCATCCTATGTCCATTTTGGTATGCCAGACGAAAAGTTTGATCAAGATATGTTTAGAATGGATAAAATATCTATACTGAGTTGTTACTCTTATCATGCCGAGTCAATTGATATCGTTAGAAGTCGTGAACTAGCAGTATGCAGAACGTAAGCTCTGATTATATCACGCCATTAGGACGCTGTATATGTGTCTGCACAGCAACATTTGTGTCTACAGTTCCAAAGACATTCTTTCCATGGCCTTTCCGGTTACTTTTGATTATATAGTGTAGTTGAAATATATATATATATATATATATATATATATATATAAGTATATACTCTGAATATGACATTTCAAAGAACTCTGTCCGTTAAAGTAGATGTCTAACGAAAAACTAAAAATGCTCAAATATAAGACTAATGTAAATTAATCCAAAGTAATTAGTAATGTACTGGAACACATCTAACTTAAGCTTGGACATTGGAAAATGGGAACCTAAATTATGTCCTCCTTCCTCTTCCTTTTTTTCTTCTTTCTCCTCTTTTTCAAACTATTCCTTTACTCAGTTTCATCATTCATCATCATGACATAGACCTTGTGATTGTTCCATCTTCATGGAAACTGATCTGCCCACCTTATTCGCGGTCTGTCGACAGTTTTTACTGTCACTTAATAATCTCCTTCAGTCTTCGCCGAACTCACACGGTGATTCCACTAATGTGATCTGGTTCCAATGTTCGCTGTCACTTCACATTGTATTCACATTCACTTCTGTTTTTTCCGCGATGTAATAACTTAAGTACTCCCGACACTGCCTCTGCTTTCGGACTGTTCACTTATAGGCGAGGTGAACATAAGACGTCTCCTGTCATTTGCAGCAACATCACCACTGCATGTCGCCACAGACGTCACTTGAAGAACAGCACTTTTGTCGCACTAGAAACGCACTCACTAATTCACTGACTTGCTTGGCGAGAGCAAGATTAGATTTACAGAACGTTTAAGATAAAGAAACACCGAGACGATTCTAGTTATCTGGTGATAACACTTTTAGTGTTACACTGGGCGAATGCGCTGTGTATCCGTTTACAATTTCGACTACCCTGCGCCGACCTCCGATAACTTAAACATAGAGTCGTCACATTATCTATAATTGATTACCGAGTAAAATGACAACGCCGCATCGTGGAAAGGCCTCGGGTTTGAATCGGACTTTAGATTTTTCGTGATTGTTACAGGTTTTTATGCGAATGCTGGCCTTTCGTAATTTCCCTTTTATTTCTTTTCCTTCTCATATTTCAGTGTAGTTCGAAATTATTGGGTATGGCTGTGCAGATGAGTAGCGTGGATGTTTGCTCTAAGTACTCTCCACGAAAGTTAGAGAGTTGATTGGCTTTCGAGCCTGGAAGGCCCTGTTACGGACTTCCGGTCTCTCTGCAACTTGTGGCCTACTGTTGTTCTCTCACTCCATCCTCTCTTTCTGGGGGAGTGGTAGATACAATGGATGTATGTAGATATCAGTACATAAGATGTTCCTATTGTTGCATAGCCTACACCTATATTTATTATAATTGATTAATTAATAGACATTCAGTGATAATTCCATAAAACTCTTCTCTTCTGTTTTATATTCTGTCATTTCTTTAGTTTCTGATTCCATGTAGAAATTTCAACAGTTTTGCTTATAGAGTTTTGACTGAACCATTTCAATTTGTTATTTCATAATCAGTTTATTGAATATTCATATCCAACAAAATTATTATTCACTAATACTTCATGTTAGTCACTGAGAGTATAAGTTAAATGGTTCGGTAACATCACTTGCGAATTCATTTGAAACTCCAGATAATCCTAGCAGTCAGATATTACGATTTACTCGTCTAAAAACGTGAACATTCACTGCTTACCCGTAAAATAAGGAAAGTGCGAGGAAAATGAGACAACAGTTACTGTGTAAAAGCTATATATCAAATATCAGAATATCACAACTTGAACAGTTCATCACAGAGCGCATTGCTATAAACTATTTATTATAAACCTACTAGCCTCCTAATTCCGAAGTCCGGGTTTGATTTCTGATTGAAGTGTGATCACTCCTCTTCTCTAGGTTCTGAAGTATGAATAAAGGTGCGCTTTATTTTTATGAAGAAAAGCAATTGATACAAACCGAATTATTAACATAAATGTAAACAAGTAACATCTTTGACATCATCAATTTTTCAAGGTAAAGCCGCCGATATGACCTGTGATGTTGAAATGGCACATAAGTGCAACAAGAAAAACGAAATCTAATATCTCTATTAATTAGCAAAAGTTCTACAAAATATTTCAATCTAAATTGCAAAATTTTCGTCGGATATTGCCCGCCTCGGTAGCGTAGATGGTAGCGTGTGTGCCTCACATTCAAGAGGTCCCGAGTTCGAATCTCGATCAGGGTGAGTTACTTGGATAAGGTTTTTCCCGGGGATTTTCCTTATCCTGAAAGACGAATGTCGGGTAACTCTAAGCTCCATGGACCCCGGACTCATTTGAACATCATTTGTACCCATTCCATTCATCGTCCGATATGACTAAACGTTGGAGGACGTAAATTACAAATATATATATATATATATATATATATATATATATATATATATATTCGGATAACACAGGAGCAATCCTGGAGGTGTTCATTTTGCAGCTGTGTATAACGCTCAGTTTTCATTTGTGTCCTCTAGGCTAGGCTATATCTAATTAGCTTTGAGTGCTACATCTTTAATAGTGGATCTTAAGCTTTCATTACCATCGCCCTTATTTTAAATTGCATCGTCATTGCCTTAGGCACCTTTGTTCGATCCGGGTATCAACAAAAACACGTGGTTGCAAATCTTCTGTTATTGGCTACAAGCTAAGGAGCACCTTTTTAAACACATAGTAATATTATACTGATTTCTGAAACTAAGAGAAATCACCGTTTAGAATGGATTTAAGTTCTCCTGTGTAGCGATATTCCTGAAAACAAAAGAAATAACGTTTAAAACCAGATCAACTCTCGTCTGCAAATGTCAGATGTTTACATAGATTTTCTTACTTTTTAGACTTGTAAAGGTATAAGCTTCAGACTTTGCTTCAGGAATGTTATACAGTGATGGGACTTATTAACACATTGATTGTTCTAGACATTAACATAATGTTTAACCATGGTATGAAGATTTCCACTGTTCGAAGTAAGCCAAGAACAAAGTGAAATTATTTTTAATATTATTTTGTCTTACACCAGCCAATGAAGTTATTAAGTGTTGTTTCTTATATCTTTCTAGATTTTTTGCTTAATAATAGTTCTAGTGTTACTCTTTCTGCGGCTTATGTAATTTTAATTGATGCTTCCATTTCATTTTCTTTTAAGTTCTTATTTGCCACCATTTTATATTTTTGTGCAGTACACTAGACAAGGAATAATGTTTCAGCTTAAGTACACCAGAAGGCTAGCAACATAAGGAATAGGTTAGCTCTACAATAAATTGCAATAAAGGTTTTGTAAAGAGGCAATGCCAGCAGCATGAGAAATTGATAATATAAAAAGATGTATCTAATATGTGTTTCAAATGGGATGCATTCTGGAGTCCTTGTTACCCCACTCCTTTTATATTTCACTCTCTCTCTCTCGCACACAAATACAACATGCAGGTCTCCTTGGCGCTAGATGTAAGGGTAAGCGAATTATATTTTACAAACTTTTACAATGATGCAGTTGCCAAAATCAAAATTGGAAAAAGCATTTTCGCAAATTATGTATATTTTTAAATACTATAACTATAATTATAGTTTATGAATTACCTGCTTTTCTAATGCAAATGCGGGACACACTTGTTTTACGTACACCACACGCTTGAGCAGTAAGCCATAGAGCATTTTTGAGATCGAGCTAGTTTCTATATTCCTCATTGCCCAATTTTTTGAAGAACGTGTACACCTTAAAAACAATACTTCGAGCTTGGCTTCGAAATAATTGCCTTTTTGACTCGCCACTAAATTCACCGCAAGAAGCCATTGCACTAATTAAGTCTTACACTACTGTTGTGTAAAGAACAACTGAATGATATTGATCGGAACTCTGCAGAGTAAATAAACACTTCTTATCCAGCATTCATTCATAAACATAAGCATACAGCATTCCACAGGCTAACAGGAAATGAAGTGTTTGCTCTTTCTCGAATTTAACACCCTGATTTATTCACAGTGATTCTTTTATCATGTCATGCAGTAGTTTAAATTTCAGTTCTGAGTAATGAAAAGTATACGTACATACATACACACCAACCACTTTGAACTCTCTAGAGTAAATAGAGATTACGAACCATTCATAAACAAAGATATGTGACCAGATACGTTCTGCCGGAGCAGCAGGAAATTTATTGTTTCCTCTCGCTCGAATTGGGTTATTCAAAGTAATTCTTTTATCAAGTCATGTCAAACATTTCTGAGTAATTACAAATATGTGTACACGCATACATGCCAACCAATAATGATATTCATACAGTGCTTACGTCGCAATTTATTGTTATAATACAAGTAATAGTGGTTTATTTATTTGTATTAGAAAAACTATTTGAGCTAAAAATATGGGGTTTTCATGGTTATGTTAGATACATTACTCTCTACCCTCCACATGGATCAATTTTGGCCAAATCTGAGTTTTTGTCTTAGTGCGAATAGTATTTCATACACCACTTAGCGGGAATGCAGTACGACAACACCGCAGGACTTCGATTGGTTGCTCACCTAGTAGCGCTCAAGGACAAACACCTTCCCATTTGAAACACATAATAATACAAATTGCAGCTGAATCAAACCAATTATTTGTAATATGCAAATGCAAACCACAGTTCTCAAATGAGACTAAAATTGATAACACAGAAGAGAGATACAAAGAATTTATCGTTTTATTACGATAATCTAGAGCTTTCATTTCGTGTTCACTATATTAAAAGTTCTGCTGTCTAAAAAGTTGGTTTTCGTATTTTGGTGTCACGTGATTTAGTTCGACGTCTACTACAGTTCTGCGTACTCACATCTAATGTACCATCTCACAGCGCCGTTAGCAAGAAGACATCCTAGGGTAAAACTTAAAAAACTGGGAAGAAGCAGATAGTAGTATACAAAGCCACTTTAGCCGATCTGTGGTAGCACCAGGCGCCAGTAGACCATCTTTCCCTAGTTGATGTACTCATAAATGTCTGATGTGATGCAGTCACATGATTTTCTGGAGCTAAACATTTATGGATCACGCTATGGTTGACTGCTTAGACCGCTTGGCTCTCACCAAGGTTCGATTCCAGACGACCGCAAAGTGAGATTTGTGGTGGACAACATGGCGCTGGGACGGGTTATCTCCGGATACTCCGGTTTTCCCCCTCAGCATTCCACCCATTGCTCCATCATCATCTCTCCCATCACATCGTCTCTCGTACTTTCACTTCCAGCTATGGACTGATCCCGCATCCCGAAATCTCAATGTTCATAAAACCTCTGATTCTCAACAAGTGACCTACGGACCTCGGAGTTGCGCGGTTCAGAGACCCTATGCTCCACTTAAGGAATTACAGGAATTCATTCATTCAAATATTTATAGAAATATTTTATTACATACTTTCTCACAGGTACAATGTAAATATGGAATACGAGGTTTTAAGTGATAGTCAAATGTTTTAAGAGCTGGTACACAATGCCTTTGAACTTCTCTACTCTTTGTATGGCGAGAAGAAACAAGTGAATAACACTTCTCATTTGAGAAAAGCTTGTGTATTCGACAGTTGATAAAATTACATTTTGTATAGCAACATTTTGTATATGTCTTATGATTTAGCAATTATGCAGAATGAAGACTACTTCAAAGGTCATTCCGAGAAAATTCCAGATATTTCATTTCCACAAAAGATCAGTTATAGGTATTGCAATCAAAATTGTTTGAGCCGTTTCTGAGAAAATCAGTCAAAGTGAATAACTATGTATGCAAAGTGTACTCGAGAATTTTCATTAAAACCTTCGTGTCGAATATTTGGAGGGTATTGAACTGAAATACCAAGCTTAGTGTTGTTCGACTTTTGGTTTTCTTTTAATTATATTTTTACAGACATAATATCTGTTTTTGTAAAATACTTATTTTGACTTCAGGAGACCTCAATCTATCTTACGTTTTACAGAGATAACAGTTTGTTTAATATATTTTTCTGCATCTCTTTTGTTTACAGTTAATCAAAATGGAATGAAGTAATTCCCAGAATTTGTAGAAAATTCCAAGTATACTAGTTACTGGTTATATTGGTGGTATTTTAGTTTAGCCATATTTGAGGTAAAAATGAAGTTGTTAAAAACCTTACCAGGTAAGGGTAGTTTGGTTTGTAGTGAATTTTAAAGAAAATCTTTATGACACACTCTTGTAGGACACTGAACTTACAAGTACTAGTTTGATATCTATCCGAATTTTATTTGTGAGTTACGGTATTTAAGCCGGGCAGGTTTTCTCTGGGTTACCCGCATTTATTTCACCAGGTGTTCCACAATCACCTTTCTTTTCAATAAGTAACCATTTTATATCATCCACATCTTTATCCTCAAACCAGATATTAGATGCCGAATCCTTGGTCTCCAGAGGTGTCTAACTCCAGGCATCCACTTGTAAGTCCTGGGTAGGGGAGCGTTATCCATACGAGGGGAGTAAAATGAAAATGGCAAAAATGGAGTTATGCTATTAATGTAAACATCAATACAACCCATTCACTAATCCTTTTTTTTATCTACATATGTATTTTTGTGAAATATTTGGTGGGGCATCGAAGTTTAGAGTGTAAATGCAATATTTTCAGCACCTACCACAAGTGAGGGAAAATGTAAAACAACATATATTTTAATTATTTGTAGTTGCTATTTAATTTAGATTTTGGTTTTAACCATTGAGGTCATACCAGCATCTTCAAGTAAAACATGTGCAAAACTTGGGAAGTATACAGTAGGTATATAATATAACCGGTTAAAATGTATGTGAGTTATTACATGCTTTGACAGTATTATTGCCGAAGCTCAAAATTCTAATTTGTAATTTAAATATTAATGTTTTATTAAGAAAATATATTGTTTCAATAAAAATGCCCCACATCATGTATTTTTTAAATTATTTACGCCAAAGCCTTAGGTTTAACAATAAATGAGTTTATGTTACATTTATTATACTAATGATATTTATTGTAATAAGAGTTTTATGTTTTATGCTTTCTAGAATTACTATTTTTGAAAAGCTAATAATTTATTTCTAAAAAATGGAACATTATATGGTTATTTCTGTTATAACTCTTATTCTTCTACCCAATTTATGTTAATCCAGATAGTATAAATAATCTTATTACATATTTACTTATAGGTACAATGGAAGTAGGAAAGTAGAGTAGCCATAAGAGATAGTCTAGTCTTTTAAGAGCAGGTGGCTAAGTGATGGTTTGAAATGCATATCTCTTTGCAAGGCCGGAACAAAAAACGAATAACAACATCCTATTGTGGTACATCTGACGTTACTAGAGGAACCTCGGGCCGAACTGCCGAGCCCCTCCCATCGGGGAGTCGTTCGGATTGGGTTGGACTCGAGGGGGCAGTGTGTTCCCGACACCCACAGGGAATTTGGTACCTCCGGCCAGGCTACAGCCACCCGGAGAGGGTAGAGGGTTGTCTAAAAAGTCCCGGGTACTAGCCTGCAAGGCTAATAGAAGGTGTGCTAGATCACCAGGCGGCCCCACCGAGGTTTTCGGTAGTCTTCCCTGCGGGGTTGACGCGCGTAAGTGGCGTATCCACTTCCATCCCGTCTTGACGTTGTGCTCAGCGGGGGGGCTTTTTAAGAAATCAGGTATTGCCCTATGGAAAGAGTCCCGGAGGATCCATCGCTCCCGGGTAGAAGGAGGCCCGGGTCCTTGGTCCTACGGGTTCAGGACTAATGGCAGTGGATCCTCTACACATAACACATAAAACCAATGTCAAGGAACATATAGAACACGGTTATTTCCACACACACAAACAAACAAACACACACACACACACACACACACACACACACACACACACACACACACACACACAAAGAAACACACACATTATTTGACAGTATTGTGTGCTTAACGAGATTTACAGCTTTTGTGCAGTAAGATTCCGTGTATCTCCTACAGTTTAACAGTTAATACAAAAGTTATTCAGAACGAAAAGGAGTTTCAAGGCTCTTCAGATACACGAGTGATCCAAGAACATCCTAACCGGCTGCGCGGTGCTTTGCTTGTCCGTGCCCTCGGCGCTGGTTGTCTGCCGCTATCATAGAAAGGCGCTGATGAAACCATGCAAAATTTTTAAAATACTTTTAAAGGCTTTACTTACCTGTGTTATTAAAAGAGATGCTGAAATTGGACACAGTCGTTTTCCATACATGTTCGACAACTCTTTAGGAAACTTTTCATTACTCGCCGTAGTTCACTTTGAGAAACGCTGGCAATTTCCTGGCGGATATTTTGTTTTAATCCTTTCAGGGTGTGTGGGTTTGTCTGGTACACTTTATGCTTTAAGTTACCCCAAAGATAGAAATCGTAGGGGGTTAGGTTGGGCGACTGAGGGAGCCACAGATCTCTAACAATAATTCTTTGCTGAAACACATTTTCAATTATTCTCATCGAAAGATTGACTGTATGACCTGTTGCAGAGTTGAAAAAGTAGGCATAATCGCGCTTCCTGTCGGTTAATTTTCTATAAGAAGGGGTCAAAATTATATTTACGTATGTGCGGACGTCAACTGTTGACCCGAAAAAAAAATGGGCCTATTACTCTTTCTCCGCTAATGGAGAAATGCCAACATTTCTCAAAGTGAACTACGGCGAGTGATGGTTACTCTCCTAAAGAGATGCCAAATATGTATGGACAACGGCGGTGGTAAGTAAAAGCTTAGTTTTAAAAAGTAGTTTTAAAAATGTTACATGGTTTCATCCACACCTTTTTAAGAGAGTTGCAGAAGGCATTGTACGGACAGGCAAAACACCGTGCAACCGGTTCATATGTCTTTGGGTCTCTGGTATACACTTCATTTGTTATGAAAATATCTTAAATTTGTGGTATTTTAATCAAAATTGTATAAGTCGTTTTTGAAAAAAAAAAAAAAATGTGAACACTTTTCCAAGTAAAAATAGCTTTTGGTGGAGGAATTGACCTGAAAACTTTTGTGTGGTATCCTTGAAAGAGACTGAACTTAAATATCTATCAACTTATGCTGTTCGGTCTCACGGACACAAAAGCATAGAACGTTATAAATTGTTGGATTCAAGAGACCTCGAAACGTGTATTTCCAGCAACATATCTGGATTTAATTTTCCTATGAAAGAAGACCTTCTAACCTATTATGTACATAGCAGAGAAAGTTATACGTATGTGGTCATTTAACTTACTTTTGATAGGCAACACAGAAACTTTGAAACAAGTGAATTAAATAACTGTATTATGTGCAGCATTTTGAGCACGGAAAATTGCTCAAAAATAGTTTGTGAGAGAACACGGTCAAAAGCTAGGCGTGCCTATTAAAAACATGCGCCTATACATTTATATCTTCAGTTAATTGATCATTTAAAATCGCCATATGTTTTCTTAAAGTTTATTTTTTAAAGTTCATTCCGTATTATTTCATTATGAAAACAAATGAATGTTTTTAATTTTTCACCATTTTTTGTTAAATTTTTCGAGTGCATTGCCTGCGCTCATTGCTCATTGGGTTTTCACTTAGGTCTACACTTCCTTTCTTGAGAAAGACCCACACCATTGTTTGCGACATTCGTACTTGGAAACTGTGTAAGGGGGAGAGAACGAATGCCTCTCAGTGAAGATATTCCCATCCCACGTCCTTAATCGAAATCAGGATCTTTAGCATAAAATGTAAGCAAGCTAATGACTTGCAATCACGCTAACCTTCCAGAGAGGCTATTGCAAATTATTATTATTATTATTATTATTATTATTATTATTATTATTATTATTATTATTATTATTATTATTATTATTATTATTATTATTATTATTATTATTATTATTATTATTATTATTATTATTATTATTATTATTATCATTATCATTATCATTATCATTATCATTATCATTATCATTATCATTATCATTATCATTATCATTATCATTATCATTATCATTATCATTATCATTATCATTATCATTATCATTATCATTATCATTATCATTATCATTATCATTATTATTATTATTATTATTATTATTATTATTATTATTATTATCATTATTATTATTATTATTATCATTATCATTATCATCATTATCATCATTATCATCATTATCATTATCATTGTTATTGTTGTTATTATTATTATTATTATTATTATTATTATTATTATTATTATTATTATTATTATTATTATTATTATTATTATTATTATTATTATTATTATTATTATTATTATTATTATTATTATTATTATTATTATTATTATTATTATTATTATTATTATTATTATTATTATTATTATTATTATTATTATTATTATTATTATTATTATTATTATTATTATTATTATTATTATTATTATTATTTCCCCTAGAATTCTATATAGAGATTTCTACGCAGTGATACGTGTTGTGAGGTTCCTAGAAACCAAAAATTGTTTTTACATGTCTTTGTATTGTGTTTGTGAGCAGCAACGCTAAACACAGAAATAATTACAAATTTCACTGCCATTTCCAAGAATGCGCTATAGTTATTTTCATGAAATTATTCTTTCAGCTAAAACTAATTACGTGGAGAAATGTTCGCCATAATTCACTTCTGTAAACGAAAAACTATTATAATTAAAATATTTTGTTTGATACATCGGTAGAAATAATCCTTTTTATGAAACTTCTTTAAACATCTCCTCATTCTGATTTTGCACAAGTTTATGTAACTGGAAAACGGTAAAAAGAGACCAAAGCTTACTAAATAAAAAAATATTATGTGTTAAATTCGCATTAATTTTTCTATCCACCCTCCTATATTTTTTATTAACTATCCTTGCAAAAATTAATCGAAATACAATTTTGCAGAAATAGTTTCATTAAGCCTTTTGTTGTTGGTACAAAGTGAATAGAGGAACTTGAATCGGCAATCAGATATTCAAAAGCATGCCTTAAAATCCTATACACTTTCATTAGGAGAAACGGCTGAATGATGACGGCTTAATAATAATAATAATAATAATAATAATAATAATAATAATAATAATAATAATAATAATAATAATAATAATAATAATAATAATAATAATAATAATTCACCATTAAGCTTACATGAAGCAATAGGTTTCGTCAGTTATAAAAAATATTTACAATGTATTTACAAGTACAGAAGGTTTACAAATTAATGCATATAAAATTCTAGGTGAAATCAGATTATTTGCATGGCTTAAGGTAGTATTACTATAGTAATAATAAAATTAAACAATTAGGTACCTACTTCTATAATTTACAACAGTTTTACATAAATTCACTAGCATGTATGTTATATTCTAAGCATTCTTGTACAGTATAAACTGCTTTTTGTTTAAACCAGTTTTTAATACTATAACAAATCTGTTTTGTGGCAGTTCTTTTATTTCCAGAGGAAGCTTATTGAATAATTTTAACTGTTGATAACAGTGGCTAATTATGGTCTTGCTCAATCGGTTATGGGGTGTATCTCAATTATGTTTGCATCGAGTGTCATAACTGTTTACTGAGCAACGATTTATAAATAAGTTTTGAGTTTCTTTAACGTGTATGATATTGATGTATATATACATTGACGGTTAAGGTCTATAAAGCTAGGCTTACATGTATCCTGTTGTCCTAATCCTAGAATTAATATCAAAATGGTAAAAAAATGTTCAATTCAAACTAATAAAAATGGATGTCTTGAAATAAACATCTTCTTGTGCTGTGAGTTTTTGTCCATCACACATGATTTACCAGCTATAGCAAAATTATACAAAAGTTTTTGAATGAAGAGAAATTCTTCATAAAATTCAAACATTATTTTATTTTCATGTAAATAATATTTTAATAATACTATTTTATAAAATAAAAAGAGCGATTCTTTAGATATATAGAGGAAAATTTGGGAATGTTTTGAAAATCCTCGTGTCACATCTTCGAAAATATTAAACTTGTTTAATAAGTTTGGTATTTATTTATTCGGATATTATTTATGCTGTTCACAGTGACGCATATGAACCTTTTATTTTGAAAACGTTTTGTTTTATTCAGGGAATTTCAAAACTTCTATTTCCAGTGAAATCTCCATATTGAACTTTTGGGTGGAATGTAATATTTCTGCCCTTTATCAGAGAATGTGAAAATGCAGAATTGGCTAAAGTACATAATTTTGTTTTGATTGTGTTAACAGCGTTATGATTTCTAACAGTCCATGCTGCATGTCTACATTTCCTATAGTTTTCATATAGTAAATTTCAAAAGTCCTTGAAATTTATTTTCCTTCCCATGAAATAACTACTATCACAAAGTATCGTTTAGTTATATGTAACTAATCCATTTGAAATGATACCTAGGTATATCTTTATTGTAAATAACATAAATGAACAGAAGAAGAGTTCGTTTGTTTGCTGTAAAGGGTGTCGGGGGAAAACAAGGAATGTCCATTTTTATTCTACGACCATGTGGTTGGGAAAAAAAAAAAACGTGGCATGTACTGAAATATATAAACATTTAAAATGTGCAGGTTGAACGAAAACAAGGAATGTCCATGCGGTGTAGTTAACAGCTGATCACAATAATAATACAGAGATGTACATTCCTCCCACCACCCGGACACTTTACGAGGGTGGTCTGAAAAGTTTCCGACCTAATAAAGATACAACACATATTTTTCAGATTTTTTTTATTTTTCAACATAGCCTCCTTGTAACTCTACACACTTCTCCCAGCGATGTTCCCATCTCTGTAGCCCGTCCAAATAGTACTCGGCGTTTTTCTCTACAAAATAATTGTTCAAGGTGATTGCCTCTTCATTTGACGAAAATCTCTATCCTCCGAGCGCAATTTTCAGATGATGGAACAACAAGAAGTCTAGATATGGGGCTCGATTTGGTGAGTAAGGCGGATTGTGAAGCAGTTCAAACCGTAATTCGTGGATATTCGCCATTGCAACCGATGAAGTGGGAGGTGTTTTGGTAAAACAGGATTTTCTTTTTCTGTAAATGTGGCCGTTCTTCCGCAAGTTCTGCCTTCAGTTTTTCAAGTAATGAAGCGTAGGTAATATTCTCCTGTAATGGCTTTTCCTTTCTGAAGATAATCGATTAAAATAACTCCATGACTATTAAAAAAAAAAAAAAAAAAAAAAAAAACAGTCGCCATCACTTTCCTGGCAAAAAAAAAAGTTGTTGCCTATTTTGGAGTCGGTTCCCCCTTTGCAAAAAAGAAAAAAGATCAGTTTTTGCCCTTTTTGGAGCTTTTTTTAATTTTAATTTACGTCCTCCAACGTTGTCATATCGGACGATGAATGAAGTTGGTGAAATGATGCTCAAATGATTCCGGGGTCCATGGAGCTTAGAGTTACCTGACATTCGTCTTTAAGGATAAGGGAAAATCCCGGAAAAACCTTATCCAGGTAACTCACCCTGACCGAGATTCGAACTCGGGACCTCTTGAACGTGAGGCAGACATGCTACCACCTACGCTACAGAGGCGGGCTTTTTGGAGTCGGTTCCCCCTTTGCAGTCCACTGTTTGGACTGCATTTTTGTTTCGGGCGTATAATGATGTATCCAAGTTTCATCTGCAGTAATTAATCGGCGCCAAAACTCGGATTTATTGCGCCTAAACTGCGCCAACAGAGCATAGGAAATATTCATTCAAACACGTTTTTGGTCTAATGTGAGCAAACGCGGCATCCAACGGACGGACAGCTGTTTCATGTCTAAATGTTGATTTAATATGTAACAAACACGTTCTTTTGACATGTTCATAGCCCCTTCTATCTCTCTCGCTTTAATTCGGCAGTCGTCTAGCACCATTTGGTGCACTTTGGCGATTTTTTCGTCGGTAGTTGCAGTTTTTGGAGTCCCGAACGTTCATCGTTTGCCAAGCTCTTACGGCCACGTTTAAATTCAGCTGCCCAAAATGTCACTGTGGTAAATGGTGGTGCAGAGTCCCCATACACAGAATCCGACTCATCTTTGATTGATTTACTTAGGCATTTTGCCTTCAAAAATTATTTAATGACATTATATATGACATTATTATATAATGGCATTATTAATATTTAATACTCGATACTCGATTTTGTCCATTTTCATAAAATCACTTACATAAACTCACTCAAACGACTGTTACATAACAATTGAGCGTCCAAGATGGCTGAAACTTTGGTGAGTATCTGTCAACAGATGAACAACGAAATGCATTAGATTTTATTTACGAGTGCTGCCATCTTCATGTTGAGGTCGGAAACTTTTCAGACCACCCTCGTACATAGAGTGCAATCAGCTTAAGCAAAAGGAATAGAGAATTCATCTTTCCTGGTGTGCAATATGATAATTTGAGCCGCTGTGTCGATCAAAGACCAGAACTTGTTCTTCACGAGGGCCGGTTTTTTTTCAACCTCCGATAGACTATAAATAAAAGACAAGGTCATAGAAATAAATTATTTTATTACCAAAAGTTTTGTACACTTACGGTTACTTTTCAACATAATCACCGAAAAGATTGAGGCTTAAATATCCTACCTGTGGACAAGCTTTGCAATACCCTCTTCAAAAGAAAATACCGCCAATAAATTCAAATGATCATTGACGTTGTTTTGTAGTTGCATTCATTGTTGTGATTGTCGTTTTATTTCCGGTATGTTGTATTGGATCCAAGTTTCATCTCCAATAACAATTGATTTCAAAAAGTTCTTTTCTTCATCGTGATAACGGTCAAGGAAATTCAAAGCTGTTAACGGTCAAGCAAATTCAAAATAACGTCAATGCTCATTTGAAATCATTGGCGGCAACATTTTCTGAAGAGGATATTTCAAAACTTGTCCGCAAGTAAGATAAGTGCCTCTTCTTTTCGGTGATTATGTTGAACAGTAACCATAAGTGTACAAAACTTTTGGTAATAAAATAAATGTTTTCTATGAACTTGTCTTTTATTTATAGCCTGTCGGAGTTTGAAAAACAGGCCCTCGTGTACCTATTCAACGTCATCGGAAATGTCAGGAAGCTTTTCAAAAATATACGGCACTTCAGAACACCATTTAAATGAGAAAAAAAAAGCAATGTTACTTTTAACTTTCTGAAACATGGCTGAAATTATATTAAATAAAGATGTGCATTCTTAATATATTTATATTACAAAAATAAAAACACTTTTGAATTTTCTGGAAGTACGTGTGAAGTTCTCTTTATGGTAGACAATATACATTATTATACTGCACAAAAATGTACAATTTTTTGTGGTGTTAACCATTTTCGGGATAGTCTTGTTATTTGGACTTTGGAGAGTCGCTATTCTTTTTCTTTTTTTATCTGGTAGTCATGGAGTTTCAGAACCATTACTAGCGACAAGCATTTTACAACTTTCGACTGTAGCTTTATCAACTGTAATGCTGTTATACCTAAAGCAAATGTGTAAATGTTTATTACTTGAAGTTTCCTTGATTAGGGATGGAGGAATAAGCTATTTTAAGAATAACCTATGAAAAATTTAATGAATAAGGTCCCTGTATATATGTGTGTGCACACTCAAGTTGTTTGTATGACAAAAGTGTGTACCTATCCTGAATTTTCTGGAATGGCCTTTAAAGTCATGCAGACTTAAATTTATCAGAATAAATAAGCACAATAAATAGTGATTTTACAATCGCATATTAAATTCAGCGTTCATAGGAAAGAAATGATGGTTCAGTACGAGTTTATTACTAAACGTTTTGAGAAATCACTGCCGGAAAATAATGTTGATATGTCACAATTTCTATTTTTATTTTCAATTGTGTTCTTTTACAAGCCCACTGATCGGCAATAATACTTATATTTAAATAATTTCTTAGAAGTACCAAACGAAATATTATCTACAAACTGTTCTACGACTGAAAAAGCTGTATAACCGATAAATAATAATCCTTGTAAGCTAATCTGTTGCTCTGATGACCTTGCCAAATGTAATGTATTTATTATCCTCTAACATAGGTATTGTCGGAGATGAATAAATGAAATGTCCACAGAGCTTAGAGTTACCCGACATTCATAAGGGAAAACCCCGGAAGAATCCTTATCCTGATAGCTCACCCTTTGTTCAAACGAGCTTTTAAAGTGGTGACTACCGGTCAAAATTTTACCTACTGCTGGAATTAAATATTCCGATTCCCTCCTGCACGACTTTGTCGTCAGTAGTTCTACTGTATTCCGAAAGATAACGCGTGTGAAAGTTTCCACGCAAAATTGAACAATTGCTTTTACTCATCACACCACAACATATTTGTGTTTTTATCCAAAGTACATGCAGATAGCAAAATTAAACTAAGTTCTTTCGTTATCCAGGCAGTCAATACTGAAAGGACAGAAAAAAGGAAGTATTTGGAGAACAAAACTGAACAATTAGATGATGGACAGATCAGTCCATCTTCCGAGTGTCTTTATGTAGAGGATTTTCACTATATATGATTAATTGATTAAATGATTTTTAAATACACCAAGGGGATTGATTGGTTATTTCGGTTAATATCCTTAAAAGTCCGAAGTCTGTGTAAAGTGTGACGGAAATTCGTGCAGTTAAGCCACGGAGGGAATTGAATTATTTGAAAATTTGAGGGGCGACGTAATCAAAATCTCATTTTTGGGAGGAAATCGGTCGGACTGGTTGTAAAGTAACTACCTCTCTAAATCTTCGGGAAGGAAAACAGTTCGCAGTTTTGTCTTTACTGAGAGATTACTGACAGAATGTGTTTCTTACGTAACTTGTATCGCTGTAAATCTGTAGTCCGTAGGAGAAATCAACTTAAATTGCGTTTAAACATAGTTTGTAGCGTTTCCTATGGAATTTATTGTAGCATATGCATCCATGGGTGACTGGGCAAAATTGTATTAAGTTCAAAGTGAAATTATAACCAGCATAACACTTGCTATCGAAGTTAAACCCTTCTTGGGCGAGGAATGCAGCTACAGTTGAAGGGCATAATAGGTTTACCAACATTGTATTTTGTTGTAGCGTAAAACAAATGACGTTTGTGTTGCCTATCAGTTATTGGAAGCTTCTATGGCAATGGTGCTTTCTATTCCTGTGTAAGATATTGCACAGGAGAGAAATTGTGAGCACACTTATAGGTTCAAAATATATGTCTTAGTCTTAAACTTACAGCAAAAACGTTTACCGGAAGTTTGTCAGCAAGCAATGTTTCGACATAATTGTATGCTCTAACCAGCTTTAAATTTGTGCCCTAGTAAGCGTTTCACAAAGCTTTAAGCTACAATTTCTCACATGTTATATGGAATTTCCCAGGGTGTAAACATATCTTTTCAGGAAAAACAAGAAATCTCACCTTGTCAGTGCTCGAAGTTTAATACATAATTAAAAACCATTTAATTTAGGATCAAATTAAAAATATTTTCTTAGTAGAAAAATGTCTTCGAATCGCAGCTTTGCAATCTCGAAAAATGACTCGTGTAAACTTTCCGTTTTCTGAGTTAGGTGGGCCGTAGCAAAACTTATTATAAATACTATTTTCCAGTTTAAACGTCCCACTTTTTTAGGTGGCCACTGGAAAAATTAAACGTCAGAGTTCAATATGTTTTAATGCTCTGCTTAATTTGCGTTATCACTGTTGTAATAGTCCTACGCCGTGGCGTAGTGGGCTAAGGCGTTCTGCTTTGGTTCCCTGCCACGGAAGGCACCCGGGTTCGACCCCACCCTTGTGGTGCGGACCGGTGCCCACCGATGAGCAAATTGAGGAGCTACGCTAGGTAGCGAACCCTGATCTTGAAGACCAACATTTCGGCTGGAGGTGTCGAGATGCTGACTACATCTTCTCCCCGTATCGGTTGGATGATCAACATCTACCTTGCGTATGTGGGCGGAGGCCGACAGTCGCGTTAGCAGGCCTTGGCGTAGTAGGGGCTGTTGTGCCATCGGTTCACGTTTTTAACTTTTGTAGTAAGTAGGAGTTACATCCGCATGGCCGTTTCAGAAGTTCGGCAAACTATGTCGATGGCCTTCTAGCAAAGTACAACTGTCTGAAGAATGAATGCTGGCGGCCAACAATGGTAAGTCGCGTGAACGCAGATAAGTAGTACTACGTCACCATTCCCTGTACCGTCCGACAATTCTGGAATACAGAAGTTGAGTCTCTTACAGTGAACGGCTTCGAATCAAGTCAAATTGCAAACATCGACGCGCGAAATCACACTCTAACAAAGTAGAACATGAAATTCAACGTGTTACAATTTTGTAAAGAACAGAGATAAAAAGTCTAATTAATCCGTTAAATAATGCCATGAAAAGCAGAGTAACAGCTGTAGTGTAAAGTGAATAAATTGTGTTTAATATAGTGAAAGAGGTTCAAAGCGAGATTCAAAGCATATAGGACAAAAACCTTCAACACATGGTAAACCTCACCCACTTCCACACGATGTTTTTGAAAAAACGTGTTGTGCACAGAACTTTTCTCGCGGTTTACGAACAAAGAATAAAACTTCCTACAATAAGTAAATTCCTAAATGCCTTTAAAGAAGAGAACCCATTGAAAGTAAGGAGACATTCCGGCAAAAACTTAATGGAGATATCGATTTCGCAAATACAAAAATATCGGTCGTGTTATATACGCTGTCTTGATGTTTTGATGGTCAGACTGTACTGAACTATATTCCCGTCTTCTCTAAACCGAGTCATGCTACACCAACGACCTCCGCAAACTACACTCAGTTCGTCAGACAGGAACAAATACTTCCCAGTTTTGTTTTTTACACATTTTGTTTCAAATGTTTTATTTGTTTATCCACTAAGTAGAGCAAATGTTTTCACTACAGAGAGCTTTTCGACTCGGCAAGTCCTTTCACTATTCTACGAATTTAGAGATAGTGCTTGGGGATAACGTCGGAGCAAAACACATCGACTTTGGGAGAGAGGTAAACAAAATGTTGGGGGAATCCAACATTTCACTACTGACCCTCCAAGAGGTATTTCCAACATAGTACATACATAAATCAACTTCACTGACCCACCATTGTGTCTTTTCGACTGATATTCACCTACACCGAACTTTCAGCTCTTAGAATCCTGGGCCCATTCTTTTCATACATCATCACTGTACAACTACAGACATTTCCAGGATTTGGCGCAAAGCTAATATTGGAGGTAAAGCTTACTAATATCTTGCTAGTATAATCCTATACAAATCGTTCAGTTAGAAAATACGTTGGCACGGTTTATACTTCAGCTACGCAACTCCACGTATTTAATGGTTGTTTCACACAGAATCCACCAGAAAGTAAATTAAAGAGAAACATCTGAAACATACACGTGGAAGTTACATGTTGAGCGTAATACTACTACTTCTGGGAGTTTCCTAATGCCGCATAATGGTAACACAAATATATAAATCTTCAAGTATCTCAAAAACATTAAAATAAATTTACATATCAAGATGAGTGCGCATGTGGTTACGAGATATAAACGCGATATATTACGTACACCTGGCAACATTGTCGAAGCGGTCTTTTCTCTTCTTTTCTTCCTTTCTATTTTTTTTTCTCCTTTTCTTGACTCCCCCTTCCACGACTCTTTTTTCTTGTTTCCCTCCCCTTGCCCCGCTCCGAGATCCCTTTAGTGCGGGCCGCCGCGCGAGTTGTCAGGTCCGCCAAAGGAACAAGTATAGAGAGAGACAGAGAACTAGCTGTGCCCGTCAGAAGGGGCCGCCACATAATAGCTAGGCCAGCCAGCAAAGTTCAGTTCAGTCACAGAGAAGAGGACAGTGGGTTTGGATGTGGCGCAGTTGTACGTGTGTCAAGTGTTTGTGTGCTGTGTCCACCACGTGCGTGTTTCTTGTGTGATGCTCATCTCTTCAAGTGAAGTGAACTGTCAAATTGAATTTGTATGCAAGAGCAAAGTGTGCTAAAGCGGCAAATATATTTAGATAAACTGGAAAGAACCAGTAGCAGCGTTGCCACTCATTTGGGAGAGTAGTGATGTTTGTTCGGGGGACGATGTCGGACCCCCGGCGAACTGGGTGCTCTAGCTGACCAACATGTGTAGTGTGTAGTAGCAATAGTGCCTTTCGTAACCTTTCTTCCTCCTCACATGGCTGCCAACCTTGCCAAGTGGTGGAAGACCAAGATTCTTAATGGATATAGACAGTTTACAGGTATGTAATGCAAATTAATGCCAACAAAGAAGTATAAAATTATAAGAATTAGTTTGTGATTACAAAAGCTATTCAGATTTGCGATGGTCAGGATACTTGACTCATGCAAGTTTGCAGTATTTATGTGCAGTTGTCAAGGCATGTGGTGTCAAGGAAGCAGCTTAACTAATTATTTGCACATAATAGAATGTAAGTAAACAGTTTTGTTTTGAAAAGAAACTGACGGAGAATTAGAACGTAGGTTTATGGGTGTCCTACCATGATTTACCTAGCATATTTCTAGCATATTTCATCTGCGTAATTTATAAGTAGACTTCCGGATAATTCTGTCTCAAATCATAAGTACTTGTTATTTGAAATCACTCTATAAAACTGAAGTAACGGTCCGACTTCACACACCTTAATTTGATTATAGTAAACAAAAGGTGTGTGAAAGGGATTGGCAAACAGTCGATTGTAAATTAGAAGTGATCTTCAAATAGCCTTTATTATTAGATATTTGTTTTATCTTTCCGTTTCAGGAATAAATGTATGAATAACAGTAAGGGAAACCGAAAAGCTTTGCAGTCACTTGCGTATAAACAGAGCTCAATGGATGAATGAATCAAGCTGGGATTACGATGAACTTGACGCAACATAAAAATCCAACACAGAGCATTAAACGAAGTTATTTAGGGTTGACTTAATGTGACTTGTCTTAACGCACGAGAGTTTATCAATGTCAAACTTTTCCTTCGCATTACGTTAAGTGTGATGTCACATGGTAATTAGAACCAATCGCGTGAAGCAGTAGCACGAAGTAATAAAACAAGTACCAATCAAGAACCATTCCCGTTATGTTAAGTGCACCCTAATTAGGCCTAAAAGTAGCATTTCTTAACCTCAGCTCACATCCCGTTACATTAAATAAAATTTATCGTGACATAACCTAAAATTTCTAACACATTCTATTTTGGAGCTTAATTTAATGTGACGTAAAAATCTCTCCCGTTTATTAAATGGTAATTAGAAGCAATCGGTGTGAAGCAGCAGCCTGGTGTAATAAAGCAAATACCAAAAAAGTCAGTCCCATTACATTAAGTATATTCACGTTTAATTTAGCAGCATTCCTGCACTTCGTTGGGTCCCGTCATGTAATACCGTCATTGGTCTGGTTTTCACTAGATATTCGGATATTCTTTAGAACATGTCCCGCAAGAAATGTTGTCTAAGTCCAACATCGGAGGCACGCACGAGGGCTGACGGAACGAGAAAAATGAGTGATACAAATGTCACTATAACAGTTCAAGTAATGACTAAGTATAGTTCATTTTATAATTATATGGACTTAGTAACTAAGGTGTTCACACCAGTAAATCGAAACCAGCTCCTACCACGTGCTTTACTCCACGTGGAAATATTCTGATGCTTCTGATTGGCTAATGTTAGATATGTATAGATCTTTATTGAATGAAAGCGAGATAGCAACGTACTCTATTCCAGCCAATGAAGGAAAAATGTGGTATAAATTTATCCTGTCAGAGACATCAGAATATTTTCCCCCACGTGATAGGAGTTCGTTTAACTTCACTGCTGTGAACACCTTAGTTGCGATGTCAATCTAATTATAAAATGAACTGTAACTGCTTACCCAACTGCATTACTTAGAAATACATTAAAATGATGTATCTCTCGTATACCCCTCCTTAACTCAATTATGAATGCTTTTAAAAGTCGTAAAAGCGAAATACGTTTCAGTATTTAAACGTCATTATAATCGCTCCGGTAGAGTGGAAGTTGACAGAGTTGCGAGCTATGAATGTTTGAGTTGCCACCATCAGAATGCGTTGCGTGCCTTGGGTATTTGTATAGTAAACGATCTCCAAGCCAGACTTTTAGACTTGAGAAGAACCAGCCAGCATGCGCGCATGAACCAACTTTTTGTATCATTGTTCGTGCAACTTCTTCCTCCATTATTTGCAGTGCTTGTTGAGAAAGTAGTTAGGTGCTTTCAACATCTGAGTGAAGCAATTTCAGAAGGGGAAAGTTTATAGCAGAAATGTGAATTCCGGAATCCGTTCCATGTAATAAACTCACAAGCTAACTTGTAACAAGAAACACGAGTATGATACTGTAACAATTTGTTGAACCCTCCAAAGAAATTGGAAGCTGTGAGAGGATTATTAATGAGAAAATATAAACCAGTTTGAATAGCTCTTAAAATATACTAAAAAAGTTATCTGCAAAATGAACATTTAAGCCTCCTTGTATGAAATTACAACAATTCCAAGGTTATTTTAAATTTATCTAAGGAAAATTATCCCATATATAAAATAATTCCGTTGTAGATATAGTAATGAAACAATTCTAATGACATTTAAATAAGTTGAGTGAATGAATATATAGTTATTTGGTGGTGGAAAGCAATAACAGAGTGACATTTTAAATTCTCAATGAAAACATCAATATCAGTTCACATAATTGTCTAAATTAAGATCTTAACTATGTATAGTTACCTGAAAACATAAATTTTGACTGTTTTAATACGTCATTATGGAAGCCATTATTGAAATGGGATGTAATTTGAACGGTTTGAGATGAGTTTTAAATATGTGAAACACTCAATAAGGCATTTTTTCAAGGGATTTTGCTTTAGAATGAATTAATTTCAGCAGTGCGCTTACTAAGGAAAAGTAAAATTCAGACTATTCATTAAAGAATGTGATAATTGTGTTAAGTGCGTACAATATATATGCTGAAAAAATAGATAAATATTTTCAGGACTGCAGATGCGAGACCTAAGGACAGTAAATCACATCCAAATGGACATAAACAGCACACCCAACCTCCGATAAATCACTGGGTACTCTTAATGAGAATGGCAAATAATTTCTTCCAGGCGCGGGTGTAATCCCTTCAAAATGTACGTTGAAATTGTCCCCGCACAATAAAGTTTGTTATTAATTACTTACTTTATCATCAGCGACCGGTTTGTGTGTTTAATATGTGTTAAATAATACCATAATCAGGAGTAAGCTTAGTCAATACATAATGTTAGTGCGTTACAACTGTTCTACATAAAAAAGCACAGGGAGACAAAATACGATCGCAATGCAATGGATTTGAACTTTACTGAAAGTGTTTCTCCGAAATCCAACACAGGCATTTGTTATTAAGATAACATAGCATTCCTTACATCTTTGCTTCTGAACTGAGCGTACAAATGAAGGATTTTGCAGATTTGTTCCAACCACATTCCACTTGCTTTTTCAGGCTTTATTGCACCGACAGAGTATAGAAACCAAATAAATGCCAACACATATTTCGTACAAAACACAACTCATGAAATTATTGTATGAAGCCAGTAAAATTACTGGCAATATAATTATATTTCGCTTCTCAAATATACGCACGTCTCGTATTACCTACTTATGGAATAAGCATATAAAATGACATAAACTCGCACTTTTACGATGCGTTAAAAATCACCATACAAATACGAAATGGTTTCAAGCATGGATTGGAAAGAAAATAAAAGCCCAGCTGGAAGCAGGAACGTAATGTAAGAAATCTGTCTAGTACCAATCACAGATGTTTTTGGTAGATATCCCTCCAGGTGACCTCAGGCTTTAAGACAAAGGTCAACAGTAAATATCAGTATGAAAATGTGGTGAAAGGTTTTAAGGGGAACTGGGACAGGGTAAATGGCAGAAAATGAGGTTAAAGGACTGTAAGGAGCAACTGACTTGATATAAAATGTTTAACTTCTTTTGTTCTGAAACTAAGCTTTTATCCCAATACGCCATTAGGGCATTATTTAATGCATATTAAGCATGATTTTAAACAAATCGTCTTCTGGTGCTAAAGTAAATAATTAACATTAATTTAAACATGTGATAATGCTAATTTCCACAATTCCTTACATCGGAAATTTTCGGGAAAATACCTCTGTTTACCTTTATGTAAGATAACGTAATACTGCCAGATTTGTGACACACGTTGCTGTTACAAGAAAGGACGTGTCATCGATGGTCTCTGATCACAATTCACTAACGTTGAACTGCAGTCCTTGGACTTACTATGATTGATAATTGCTCCCTGAATACCAGTTTTCTTACATTTCCTCTTTATTACTCTTTCTAAAACAACTTTAGCAGAAGACGAACTTTGGAAGCACTTAGTATGTTTGTGTGACAACTTTTGTATGTCGCTCCAAATTCATAACAGTACATAGCAACAGGAAAAAAAAAGTTATTTATTTTCAAAAATTCTAAAAATTCTTCGAATTCTAAAAAGGCGGCCCTGTACCGTACACTGATCCGTGCTAACAGCGGAAAGGATGGTTATACCTAACCTCAAAAACAAGAAAAGTTAGAACCATGCAATGAATAATACGTGTTTTTTTAAGGACTAATGCACATTTAACGTTATTTAGCCCCACTGCAAATATTCTCCGATATGATTAGAGTTAGTATTTAATACTTATGTGAGTTGTTAGGAAGTTTTAATAATTAATCATAATTCTGTTTATTGATGTCTTAGCCATTCTTACGCATAATTAAACGGTTCCAGCTTCCTAATTTTTTATTTAAGTTATCTTCAATAGTTTCTGAGAAAACAAATCATATGTACTAGAAAATCCTTTCGCAGAAAAAGCCGTTCAAAGCAAAAATTTAGAAAACAAACTTGTATATTGCATTTGCAAAGAAAGAAGCGCACATACAGCACGGAGGTCGTTGAAGGCCGAACCGCTTTCAACTATTGCCATACCAGGACATTGTCTCGTACTGGTATATGTGATGGGATTCGTAAAAACAGTGGCACTTTAACTGTAGTATATATTATTTATTTATTTTAATGGTAGCCCTAATGCAAGCCTAGGGCGCTTGTAGGAAGAAAGAAACCACGCGACTTGAACACACAGAAGCTGCCATGGTTAACATTAATTCCAAATTTTAGGGTAAAAGTTCCCCTGGAAGATGGGTTAATATTTACCTCTACTCCAAAGTGTGCAGGAATCGTGCCAAGGTTCACAGAAAGTGGCAGATGCACAGAAGAGTCAAAATATCACTTTTGGGGCAACTTTGCCACGTTAGTCTTCCTTTAAAACCGCGGTTTACTATGAACGGTGTTGCTTGAAATGTTTTGTTAATATCATAGTACAAACCCGTTATACTGTAATTTGTATATTTACGTTGTGGAAATCAAAACGAATCAGCTAAGAGAAGGTGGGATGATGACAACCGTTGGTAATTTGATTTGTCAGTAGCGCCAAATAGAATCTGCTTAAGCGTATAAACAATAGCTAATACCGTGATGTTCATCAGATGTCAGGTATGCCTCTAGATGGCAGTTTCTGAATATAAGGCAAAGGAAGTTGCTGCTTCTAGATGTATGTATGTACTGGTAATAGTATTCCAAAGACCGGTTGCGTCAGTTTATTCTCAGCAGCGTCGACAAAAGGGAAACTACAGCATGCGCTCTACGTTTGGCATTGGTAACGTTTTTCAATGGCACGTTCAGAGAATTGAAATACAGCGGCGTAGTCATTTAAAAATGCTCACGTGCTGTATTTCATAAATGTAGAATGATTACAGTGTAAAAGGTAACACACGTACGCACCCGAGTGATTTTTTTTTCTCAATCCACTATGAAAATTCGCATTTGTAATTACTTTTAGTGTCATTTGATGTCGGTTGACATTTCTTAACTTATGGATTATACTTATTTCTTTACGGGCTGCGCACGTAGCTGTATTGATGAATGTAGTGCAGCCATATTAACTTTATCGCTCCAGTTAAGGCAATGCAGCAAACAATCCTGTTTGTCCCTAAATTAGGTATATAACTAAACTCCTAAAAATGCCATTCCTAGCCTAAACTTTAGCTAATTCTAATAGCTTTTTGTGGGATATCTTATTGAAAGGTCTGCTGAGCTGTCACAAATGCAGTGTCAGCATCCAGACTTTTACGCAGAATGGATAAATGAAGGCGTAGAGTTCGTCAACATGGTTAAATGTTATTTGTCAGCTAGTGTACAAAGTGCACGGAATGACTGCGAAGTGGTCAGCATATCCTTCAGTCATCAGCCCAGAGAACTCTGGTGTATGGTGCTGGTGAACTCTACGTGATCTGCAATTAAATAGAGGGCGTGTTTGCACCTCATTGTTGTTAGGGCGGTCATCCGCACCTTATCCGTTTCCACGTGGATCCAACGACCTTCTACGATTCGCCTCCCATGAAAGTTATCCTGTCTCGCACTCGTCGTTTTGAACTACTCATGTTCACTCTTGTATTATATTGGAGTTAATTGCTGCAACTGAAACAACCAGTTAGTTACGTCCCGTGAGCTCACATATTCACATGTCCGCCTGCCTCGGTAACGTAGAGGGTAGCGTGTCTGCCTCACGTTCAAAGAAGTCCCGATTTCGAATCTCTTTCAGGGTCAGTTACCTGGATAAGGTTTTTTTCCTTATCCTGATGGACGAATGTCGGGTAACACTAAGCTCCATGGACCCCGACCTCATTTGGGCATCACTTCACCCTTTTCATTCATCGCCCGATATGACTTTACGTTGGAGGACGTAAATTAAAAAAAAAAAAAGACATGTCCAACACTCCATGATGTCAGGTCGTGACTTATTTTCTGTGAAGTACTGAAACATTAACAACTTTGATTAGTTTTCCATCTCGAAACAGTTACTGTGGTAAACCTTTCTTGTCCAGTTCTGAAAACATGAGTAAACGAAAGTGCAACCTGTCTCAGCAATGATCAACATGGTAACTCGTGTAAACACAAACATATAAGTGATATTACGTCACCATTCCCTGTACCGTTCGGCAATATCTTATAGTGGACAGGTTCAAATCAGTGAAAATACAAGCACCGCCGCGCCAAGTCATGCCCTCATAAAGTCGAAAACTAATGTTACTGTTTTGTAAAGAAGAGAAATACAGTGCGATCCAAATAAACTGAACCATTTCAATAGGTCATAACTTTTGAACCAATAATAGGACACACGTGCAAACTTGGGAGAATATAATACACAATTGGGAAATTAAATTACACTATTTACATCTCAGAGAAAATGTTGAAGGTGTCCTCCACCAGCATCTATACATGTTTGCACTCAGTCTCACCATATTTTCTGAAGTTTTACGGAGAGTATCCTCGCCAGTGTTACTTATTTCGGTTCGAATGGATTCATTGAGAATGTCAATTATCCGTGGCCTATATTTTAGATAACCCCACAAGAAAAAATCCGGTGAGGCTAGGTCAGGGGATCTTGGGGGCCGCAGACCTTTTGAGATTATTCGATTATCAAAGAAACTGGTTACAAGTTCCATGGTGTCATTAGATGTATGGCACGTTGCTCTATCTTGCTGGAAATAACCTTCTCTGAATTTGATATCTTCCAACTGCTCCACAAATGTCTTGAAGATACCCATATAAACTTCAGTGTCTACAGTCGTATCATAGAAAATGGGACCAATGATCCATAGATGCTGGTGGAGGACACTTCCAAAGTTTTTTCTGACATGTAAATAGTGTAACGTA
The DNA here is from genome assembly GCA_030765055.1 of Mantis religiosa. Classification (NCBI taxonomy): domain Eukaryota; kingdom Metazoa; phylum Arthropoda; class Insecta; order Mantodea; family Mantidae; genus Mantis; species Mantis religiosa. The sequence goes on from CM060951.1 coordinate 147,433,465, forward strand.
ATCTCCCAATTGTGTATTATGTTCTCCCAAAGTTGATTGGTACAAAATTTATGGCACATTGAAGTGGTTCAGCTTTATATGGATCGCACTATATCAAACGTCTAATTATTTCGCGAAATAATGCTACAGCAACAGCAATGGGGAGAAATGAACGAGCTGTGCATACTATTGTGTCAAAGAGGTTCAAAATTAAAGCGTACGAGAGAAAACTTTCAACGCCTGGTAAACATCGCCCACATGCAAAAAGATTCGAACTCAAAGCGTTTGAAAATTTTGCTGTGTGCAGAACTTTTCTCGAATTTTACGAACAGAGAAGAGCAATTCCTGCAGTACGTAAACTCAAGAATGCTGTTAAAGAAAAAGTAAAGATCCTTTTGAAGGTAAGACACATTCTGGAGAATACTTAAAGGTATGTAATATGAACTTCACAAGGGAAAAAAATATACGTCGTGTTACGTACACTGTGCTGATGTTTTGCACCACACTATATTCACGCCTTCTCTGACCTCTCTACACCGTGCCATGTTACACCAGCAACCTCGTTCGTCAGACAGGTTATAGTTTGAAACTAACAGTGATAAGAGCAGAATTTTATTTTATAGCAGAGTGATTAAGATGATGCACCGTAAGCTTCCATCCTATTTCTGTTACTGGATGTTGTGGCCACTGTGATTGCAAACCTCTGCTTTATTGAGACAAACACTTTTAGCCTTCTTGGACAAAAAACGCATCAAGATGATTGCATATTCTTCGTTTCTCAACTAAGAAACCCTGCGCAAGACCAGGACATAACTCTAAGTGTCTGAGGCGACCTCATTTAGGGAAGAGACCAACCAAGGAAGATCGATGCAGTATTCGCTGTTGTCATGAGCATTTGCGAACAGTTGCTAAGTACAAACTGCAAGTCGGAAGAGGGGGGGAGTAAGAAAGTAAATGTAGCAACAACCAGAATTGTTCATCACTCTGTCGTTAGTGGGTGAGATAAGACTAAGACATGGTTTTCTGTTCGTACAACTCCCAACCCAGCAACAATTTGTAAATTTTCATCTAGCGGAGTGCATTAGAAATCTTCCTCGATTTTAGTCCATGCTAAAAGGGATTTTGTTAAAATAATTGTTGAAAACATTCCAAACCTGTATAGGAAGAATTAAATGACATTCAAGGGATATGACAAAATATTATTTATACTTATGGTACGACCTTGGCAAAGGGGAAAGACCCTTCTATGGTGCAAATAGTAACTTGCACTACTACATTATTTTTACTTGGCATGAACTGATCATGTAGTTCATGATGTAGTTTACTAAATGAGATGTTATACGTCAAGGTATAATGTATATATTTACGACATCCATAATCACACCTAAGCTTTTGAGTTTGATCTGTCACACAATATATCATTCACTCTAATGGTTTGAACAGACCTACATCACTCCATACTCTTAGACTAGATGTCCTAAATCATTGTTAATATGATGACAATACATATTTACCTCCAGAATATATCGTCCAACATAATCATAGCAATAGATTGAATTTCATACTCAATTATATCAAACCCCAGCACTTTTTAGAATGTGACCAATATTTTAATGAAATATATCTGTGAAATTTGGCAAAAATGAAAAATTTGTTTTTATTATTTGTATACTTATAGTTTGTAGTTTCATGCTTCACCTTTGGTTAGTATCGACGTTGTGCCATAGGTGAAATTCAATTTTTCTCAACTTATTTTTTATTATCTTTTTCATTTGAAAATTATTCTTGGATCAAAGTTGATAACTTATTAGCTTGAAATTTTCAGAAGAGTCAGGAATTACTTATTTAAAAATTATTGTAAACAATTAAAACATAAACAGAAACCTGAAATTATTTTCTATAACTGATTAAAAGAATTCACAAATTCAGAAGTATTTACATAACATATGTTTCTTCTAAACTAATTTAAACTGAGAAATTCAAGCTCGTTGTACACTGTGCTCAAATCAAAAATTTGGGAGCGGTACGACAAACCATAGGGCTCAAGGAGTGTTTCAGATTATCCTATCAAAAAGTGATTTTGAATAAAATGAATATATTAACAGCAGTTTAAAATAGCTCTTAAAATTTGAGTCCTGAGTATATGGTAAAAGAGTAAAAGCAATTAGAAAAAAAATAGGAGATTTGGATTTTTATAGCTACATTATCGTAAACCATGATTGAGGATTTGATATGGTAAGACATATAGCTCAACGTCCTGCCCACAGCAATAAGGTACTTACTTCTAAAGCAGTGTTAATTCTGACAGTTAAAGTTGGGAGGTAATGGCATTAGAATGAAGTGAATTAAAGAGTAATTTAAGTGATCATCCAATGAGGAAACAAAGCGGAGGAACAAATAAACTGGTTAAACTGTGTTCGTTCACAGCAGTGTTAGTGATTTAATTTCAAACACACTGTTACGCTTTGGGTATCTATAGTCCATTGTATAATTAGACTGACATTGCAACTAAGGTATTCACAGCAGTACTGCGAAACCTGCTCCTATCACGTGGGAAGATATTCTGGTGTGTGTTTGACGAACTCTACTCCAACCAACGAACCATCAGAGTATCTTCCCCACTTGGAGTTAATCATTGATAAGAATAGGTTTTACTTTACTGATGTCTGCATTTTTAATGGCATAGTTTTGACAGCCTACTCACGGTTTTTTGAAAATAATGGAATTCTTAAGTGTACGAATAATCCATTCAGTGACAATATATCATCTAAACGTTGAAAATAAACGACAGGAAAAAAAAAAAATTAAATGAAAATGAAATAAAAGTTGCATATAAATAACATCGTTTTAGTCTTAGAAACACGGCCTAAATGGGATTATAGAATAAACAAATAATACGTATCTATACTTTCTACTATTACTTGTGACTGACCCCGTTGATTTCACAATTTTCAACGTGTTGTATAGGCGTTTCCTTCGGATCAAGGAGCATTTTGCGAGTTCACTCAATAACAAAAGGTGTAATTATCATGCATAATAGTCGTATGCAGTAAAGAGCAATGCTAATGGAATGGTCGTGCATTTGAGGTTTTTGTACGGAACACAATTTGCAGGCTGCATTGAACAAGAAAAGTCAATTCTTCTGTTGTATCGGGTGGGAGGAAACACATTGCATAATAGTTACAGATCTCGCCATATACGAGCTTTCAACATGTCTGGAGATTTAAAGTTTGATTTTTTACCAACGTTGCAATTTAATATTCAAATGGTGCCTTAGTAACTTAAAATTGTAAGCTAAATATGTGCATTAACTCGAAATTAACTGAAATACCTTTTGTACTTCGTACTGAAATCAGTACTTTATAATATGTTACTTTAAGCCATGTACATTTAAAGAACAAAATTTAAACAGTGGAACATAAAAACTATAAAGCAAATTATCCACTTGTTTCACAATTACTGTTCAAATGTCGACCATTGTTGCAATTGCAAATTTCACACATCTCTTTACTCTGGCAAGCATTTTTTCGTTGTTGCTTATTTCTTCCATAACCATAAAATACTTTTGACAGGGTTTCAATATCAGCGCTTTCCAGACACTGCATCTTATACCTCCCAGGAGCAAAAGTCGAAAGATTCAGATCTGACGATCATGGAGGCCAGTATGCGGCTTCAATATCCATTTCACCTAAGAGGAAAACTGTATTTTAGTTAGATGATCACTGGTAATGTTTTGGCAGGGAACCTTGGTGGTATAGGTAATCCTGCAATATTCTGAGTGGTTTCGTATCCCTGAAAAAGGCTGGCAGCTCCTGTACATAATATGGACAGCAGTTCTCGAGTTTCATTTTCACTTTGCTGTGAATGTCAGTGCATTTTACAGTAGTTTTTTAAGAGCAATCAAAGTTTTCGTGGAGCTAATATGAAGTATCAGTTAGTCATCGATGTCTAAGCGAGACAAACTTTTAAAAGTTAAGGGCATTCCGTTGTTAAACTGCTCTTCTATAGACCAAATGTTTGCTATATGCGGCTCGGTTGTTGTAGACAGGATCGAATGCGTTAAGTCTGGAATTATTAGGATCCCCTTCCATGCTTGCGCACTTATCACCCGGCCCTGGTCTCATTCTTCCAGGAGTCACGTTAGAAGCATAAAGAGTACACTAGTTTCAGTTTGATAAGTACTGCTACTCCCAGATATGCTTACTAATAGGAGGGTTCGAAATAAGGGTACATGAAATAGCAATCTTATAAAAACGTCGACAGACTGCAAAAATAGGTGCAGAGTTAAATTTGAATACCACAAATCTATACCTTAGAAGTGATGGGGGCAATCGTCCTATTCCTGCCCGTCTCTGTAACGTGGTGATAGCGTGTCTGTACATTCAAAAGAGATCCTGGGTACGAATCTCGGTCTAGGTGAGTTATCTCGATAAAGTTTTTTCCCGGGTTTCCCCTTATCCTGAAAGATGACTGTCGGGTGACTCGAGCTCATTTGAGCATCATTTCACCCATTTCATTTATCTGGTAAATGCATATATATGTAGAAGCGGTCTGGGAGGCATTATTTAAACCAGAGAGAGACCAACTGCAAAAAAGTTGATCGTTTATCACAGATTGGCATAACGGCGCTTTGTCTTGCTGTAAGATGACCCATTTCACTCTTGACCGGCTATACTGTAGATAGAATGTCCGCTTAACCTCCGAAGCTGGCCGCAGTTTGCCTTGCGTAAGATGACCACCAGTTAGATCTGTCAAATTGGTGGCATTTTTGCTCACACGTGATTCGTTTTAAGTCATCTTCTCTACCATTTGCTTATACATACTAAATAGAGGGAGCATTGCATTTCACTCAAAAAAATCCAATCGAATAGCATTTTGAGGCCAATTAAAAGAAAGTAACTTCTAGGACAAAATCGTTTTTGCCCTGAATTTTATAACGTCAACTGTAAGAGATGACCAAAACCTTACCAGATGCAAAAATGTAGATTTTGTTGAAGCATATAAATTATGTTAAGTTCTCTGGATTTAACCCTGTTCTAAATATTCATTATTGAATTGAAGTTTCATATACTGGATATCCTAAAAGAATTTCGGCGCTTAATGAAATCACAAATAGGCCATGTATGAACTTATACGCACTTAAAGAAAAAAGACAGTATTACCTTTCAAACCAAGTATAAAAGACATCCTTAATGTTTCATTTCATTAAATATTAAAATATTAAACTTTAAAACACAAGTTCAGTTGTGAATAGTCTCGAACGTCTAGTCTCTCGTGATCATGCAAATTGAAATTCACTGAGAAACCCGTGATGTTTATTTGACTATACCATTAGTCTCTAATGCCCCTTTAGGATTGAAAATATTTCTGCAAACGTTTACTTTATCATAAAACATATTATAAGAGGAAGAAAAAAAATTATGCATTCACACTCATTAATTTCCCTAGGCGCTAGCATTTATCTTTATGTTGCTTCTACAAACTCTATCTTCCTATTTACTTTATAGTAACCGAGAAAAAGGTTTTCAGAATTACGTTCATTACACATTTCGTTTTAGACATACGAAAGCGAGTTAAAGATTTGAAAATATTAAACATTTCTGACCAATAACAATGGACATACTTCTAATTATTATTATATGTAGCAACTGTGTGTGATGTTGCAGCCTGAATCTATGTATTTAAAGTATTAAAATAAAATACAGTTTGGTTCCTGTATTGTAAACTTGTGTGTTCAATGTGGTCGCAATATAACCATAAGGTTAGACCCGAAAATATCTCAGAAGTAGCCAAAGTAACAGTAAATTATTTATATTTTAAATAAATGTACATCTTTTGTGTACTATGTTTTTGTTTATACTCTATCTTTTATGGTTGTGCAAACTAATTCAAATTATTTTCCAATTAAGAGGATTCTCAAATATTTCCCAGAAAATTCAAAATACACATTTTACTTGACCTATGCGTAGGTTAAATATATGGAACTTAATCCGAATTCTAAATAACGAATATATTTTCTATTTAAAGGGTAGCCTCTGTTGTAGGGATTTTACTCCGCAAATTGTTTTGCTTCTTTGGAAAATACTGAACTTGAATGCCAAGTTTTGGTAAATTTCTGAGCCGAATTATCACTCTGAACTGTATTGATTCTGTGCTGCGTTGATTTTTTATATTATACCCGTTGTGGACTGTTATTTTGTGAATTAGATGCTACAGAAAACGATCAAAAACTTTTTGTCGGGTGGGGTTGTTAAAATAAGTTTTCATAATTGGTATTATAATTAGTCTGCATATAGAATCCTACTTTAAGAGAATACCCCGGCTGTTCTTGTGAGAAACTGGGTATCCAAATGAGGAAACAACAACCCTTACCCTGGAGAATACGCCCAGTCTAGAGGATGTAATGCAGATGTTGGGAAGGGAAACTTCATCACGACGACGACGACGAGGGTAAATGCAGTTCCGACACCGATGTCTCTTGGGATCCTCGCATCCACGGAAGTACCGTTAGGAAAGATATTTGTCGCCTGACGGTTCCACCAGGCAACTAAAACAGGAAACAGAAGTCTGCAAGCGAACGGCGCCGATGTGTTGTTTATCATTTAACATGCAGTTATCATACACACCACGATAAAATCCTGTTTTGTCTAACAATAACGCTTCTAAAAAACTTTTTAGGTTTAGGAAAACTGCCTTATTTAAATGACCAAAACAAACATGGCTGATGTGAACATTTTTACTTGAATCACTGCCAGACAACTTGCTTACAAAAACGTACAATTTTGGGTCACTGCTACTATTATGAGGCATGTATTTTATGCCATTGCCATGATACAATTGCAAATAAAGTGCATATCAGTTTATGCCAGAGAAATGGCCTTAGTTCTGTAGTCTTCTTCCTGTACTATCTGTTGAAATGCAGTGAAGCCTTAGTTCGTGTTTATTGAAAGTGTGTCAAATCAAATTGGCTGCTGTATGGGATTTGAACCCGAGATTTCTGGATGCAAGCTGTTAGCACTGCTCGCATGAAATAACCACAGCAGAGGGTATCAACGAATTGCTGTATTATTTATGGCCATTTCTTTAAATTTACGATTTATTCATTACCAGTAACTGTATAATTAGAAATACTGGAAGACACTTCTATTAAAACACAGTTAAATCGTTCATTTGGCCTGTAAACTTCTCTACATGAGAGAGCGTTGAGGCGTATCGACCTTCATGGCGAGCGCTGCATTTGCTTGTTATCTTGTTTACTAGAAGAGCGATATATTAGTAACTTGGCGTACAGTATGTGACGAAACACAAATAGAGCACTTGGGAGCTGTATGTCTGATATGAAAGATTTGCCAATTAATTATTATATACGCAAATGTAAATTACCGTTGCAAGCACCTGTTTTGTGGCTTGACACAAAGCGACTCTAATTCCCTCATCTTTCTTGACACAATATTCAGTTATGCCATATATGATTTCTCGCGCCTGTCGATGTATTACACGTTGTGATTGGAACTGAACATCGTGTACGTACTTTGTATCGCCGTGTTACAGGTGCGATGGGCCTACGTAAGCAACTCCGTTCTTCACATATTTTCCTATACGCTTCCACGCTTTGGCATGGAAAATTGAGATACCTTTGGAGCTGTGCTTTAGGTGGTATATTCGAAGCAATCAATCGAACCTAAACTTGGCGAAGAGTAATCATTAGATGTAAACCCATTTTTTCCATAACACGAAAAATATAACATTACGTTCCACTTATAATGTAGAAATATTCAACATTTTGTATACCTACCAAGATGTGAACCGTCCGTGTGATGTAACACTTTCTAGAACATCTCTGGTGTTGCCATCTACCTGAAACAAAAAACAAATGAATGTGGGAGTTCAGTGGAACGACGGCAGCGAGTTATATATACGCCTATAATGTAGCTCAAGAGCTGGATTCTTTTTGTATTTTACTGGTAGGGTTTAATTCCATCTTTAATGGCATGTTTGTTTAAACGTTCACGACGTTTCTTGCACGCCAAAAGCGAGTAGATAAACATAAAAGAGTGGAACCTTTTTCTCTGCCATTCACATCCACATTTTTTCGCATCCTTTTGCATCTAATTTACTCTCTTTGTAAGTGTACATTATATGAAGTTACTTAAACTAGTTTTACGAGTATTTCACGCGGTTATAATGGATGGCCTCTATACTGTTTTATGTTTTGACAGAAATAACACGGTTTAATGGAATTGGTAGATTTATCGCAGTCAGATACGGCAATCAAACAAGACCCTGAACTGATCCATGTTATGCGTTAGAGATAAGCGATACCTATCCGATAGCCGTTAATAGTGTTTGAATATATACCGTGGAAATGTGTAGTTGGAAAAGTAATCATCCAGCATAATATAGAATTACAGAATTGGTCTTCAGACTTTGACGTGCACGTTTTGAATAATTGCGTTTATTGGTAAATTGGTAAATGATCAATAAGATCCAACAATCCTATTAATTAATAAAATAATAAAACAGGTATAGATTTACTGACTTAAAACGTGATATATGTAACTTATTGAAAGAATATAGATTTTAAAAATAAAATTTCTTAAACTACAGGATATATTTAAAAAAAAAACTTAGATGGGAAAACAAAATTGAAGTTTCTCAACATACGAGGGCTGTTCAATATTGTTCATCTTATTATATTCTGTTAGCTTAATGTGAAACAAACAGGTTGTGGTAGTTTCATTTTTGGTACTAGTGGTTCCCGCCTGTGAGAACCAGTTAAGTTCAGACATGTTCAGAATCCCTATCGCTGCAATGGATGTAACACGCCAGGAACAATATGCGGTTTGAAATTCTGCTTTCGTCTCAACAAATCTTCAGTTGAGGCCTATACAGTGTTACAGGAGGCCTATGGAGAGTCTGTTCTTCCCTATAGCACAGCTCGAAGGTGGTTTAAAATGTTTAAAGAGGGGAGACAATCAATTTCAAAGATGGACCCGGTGCTCCAGTTACTGCTCTTACGGAAGAAAACATCAACACTGCTGCTGCCATTGTGAGAGAGGATCAACGAGTTACCGTAAGATCATTTTCTGAAATATTGAACATTTCATTGGGTGCCACATTTCCGTGAAACAGGCTGGATGCTGCACCACGATAAAGCGCGGCCGCATATTGCCAATGTTGTTTCTGAATATCTTGCAAAAATCAACGTGAAGTGCATACCTCACCCTCCCTATAGTACGGATTTAGCCGCATGTGACTTTTTTCTATTCTCTAACCTGAAGAAACGCCTTCCTGGGAGGCATTATCCATCATCAGAAGCAGTGGTGAAGGCTGCGGAGGCGATTTTGAAGGATTTCTCAAAATGGTTTCCAGCATGTCTTTGAAGACTGGCAGAAACGCTGGGACAAGTGCATTGCATTCAGGGGAGACTATTTTGAGAAAATTGCGATCATGCTTTATTGAACAGCCCTCGTAACTTGAGACAGTGGTAATGTTACCTATTTCCGCTTAAGTAGATACCATTAAGAGCAGTTATCCTTAGGTATTTAATTATCTTCACATTCTTTCTATATTTGAGTAGTAACTTGTCAGCACTACTGAAAGAGGCAAAACTTTAAATGTTTTATCTTCTGCTTCTTTATTTTGGCTTTTAAGAAACACTAGACAAATCACGCTTTTACTCATTGGAAGTTGTCATGTTTGAACTAATATTTTAACAATTATTTACTTTGGAAGTAAATTTTCTTTTGAAAAATTGAAACACATCGTGAGTGTTAATATACCGCAATCCGCAAGCTCATCGTAAAATGCAGTGAAGTAATAGACTTCTATGACCACTAGAGTAAACCGCACATGCCAACATGAACGAGTTATTGGACGTATTCTCACCTCTAGTAAACACTTTGTTGACAAGTAGGGTAAGGGCGCCACATTTCGGATACCATTTTTATTTTTGGGGCATTCTACATGTTATAGTACATCAATAGATACGAAATTATGTGACAACGTTTTTTATTCATATTAGCTTACAGTCCCTTTAGTAAAAAAAAAAAAAAAAAAAAAAAAAAAAAAAAAAAAAAAAAAAAAAAAAAAAAAAAAAAAAAAAAGTAAGTTCACGTAAGACATAATGAAAACCATTAAAGAGCATTTGGATTAGGTTACAAAAATGGTGCCTAATTTCGGATATTTTTGTGGAGTGCGATAAGCCAGTTGAGTGTCTTTTCATAAAATCCCTGAAACATTTTTTTTCCAGCCATAGCGCTACTTGAATCAAATGGATGCTTTACATTATTGATCAAAGCTATGGAATGCCATTCGTCTAATATATTTCTTTCTAAGTCGAAAATAGCGATCATGCATAACCGTACAGTATGCAGCAAGTTCGGTTTCCAGTTTTTCACTAAGTGCGCTCTCTTTTCCGATGTTTATAGTCCACAAACTGTCAATATATTTCTGTTTGTGGTTTACATAATTCTCTAGTGTGGAGCGAGGTACGCCATACCATTTGGAAGTTTTTAAAAATCGCATTTTCTTCTCCTTGACGGCCTTTACTGCTTCTCTCATTGCTTCTTGTGACCACCTCCTTCTGCGCACTGGTGCCATCTGATGAACAAAATCTCTTTTAGATCGGTAAAATATTGTTTATTCCTAATTTCGGATATCCGAAATTACGATACCCTGTGGCATCCGAAATTAAGAATTCCGCCATATTGGATAAATAACAGCTTGGATTAAACATGACATAAGTAATTTCAAATGGTAATGCATATAAGAAAGCTATCATATACTAACATATTACAGGCAGTAATTACGTGATTTAGGGCCTTACCTTAAGCTCAAAAAATCGCTCTGAAAAGTGGTCTCCAAACACTCTGATCGTGAACAAAACAACTTACATTATGCTAACTTCATAATGGCTAGAGGTTCTCTGTGTTCACCTGGTACTTCCTCCTACTTGTTCACATGATTTCCGAGGGAGTGCAGTAGTTCACGCAGCAGAATATCTACCATCCGAAATTAGGCACCTATCCGAAATATGGTGTCCTTACCCTACTTAAGGCAGAAATAAAACTGACTTTGCAAACTTAGTGTAAGTGTCTCAGTTGGTTGATCCCGAAGCCGCAGGTTAAAATCGGTGTAAACCGATGTTTTTAAGCATATCCAGTGACTAATTCTGCTGGCATGTAAAAGAAATCCTGCAGGACGAAATTCCGGCGCACACTGTCACGTTGATATGCCGGAAATTGACTGCGGCGTTTAACGAACAAAAAATATCTAATATCTATTTCTCTCTCTTTCCCTCTCGAATACAAACCTATAAAGTGCAATATAGCTCAACATCCATTCAGTATAGAATCTGACCATTCCTTCATAATTACAGAATCACTAATGAGTAAATTCACACTTAAGCCCTTATTTAAACGAGAATGAGGGTATGTGAACAGTGGGACGCAGCTAGTTGGACTGAAGTACTGCTTTTCCACAGTAATTCCTAAAATAAAACCGCAGAAGACGCGTGGGCGCAGTATCAGTTCCACGTGGTACCTCTCATCAGCCGGCCGCTGGCTGCGCTGCTCTTCTCTGTCACTCCCTGTATCAGCTTGTTGCTCTCCGAGTGTCTGTAAGTCATTTAAATATACTCCTGTAATTGCCGTTTCGGAATCTGGACCAACATCCTTGACAGCATCGCGTAGCAAATGTGCTGTAATCTGTCTCTTTCTTTCTGTCCTCCCACATAGTTACAAAGGATCGTTCTAGTTTGAGACAAATTATATCAGCTATGAATCCATCTCGTAGACGTTATTTGTAAGCACCGAACTTTACACATTAATATTTATCTCAGTTATACATTTTATCATTAATAAGCCACACTTTTTTTTCTGGCCCTCATGTATGAAATGTATTTAGAGGTAATATTTACGCCAGTGTCCTTGGAGTCCCAGCACAAGAAGAAGGCATGCCGATCAAAGTTTTTGGGACACATTATTGTTGTGCAGGTGTCAACAACACGGTCGGGCAAGGTCATTCTTCCTAAGGTTGTACGTGCAGGTGGTGACGAAGAAGGTGGTCTGAATTTCAGGCAATTTAAGCTCTAGAACTTCCACAACTATTTCTATACCGCAACATCTAAATGACACGGTGATTTTGTGAATAGTGCAGCATAAGAGTATAATCGATTAGTGTATATCGATGTGGAAAAAATCGATTGAGCAAAGAAAAATGTATACTATTTTAAACGAGTCTAAAGCACCCCAACACTCCTTTCCAAGGTTTATGACGGTATTGACGTCGAAGTACTTTTGGAGATAAATCTCCATTACTTTACAGTGCTTTTAAATGTTTATAATAGACTTGACAGGTATACCTACAAATAATTTTCACAAATACTTAGTTTTATATCAATGCGCAACAATGATATTAACAAAACATGGGTATGGAACTATTTCAATTAGACAGTAATAACGAACACTGTGCAGAAAAACATTTTACCAGTAGTAAGTAATACAACACAAAATTTTAAAGAAACCCGTTATATTTATACACATATTTATACACCGATTGGAGTTTACAGAACTCAAATGTACGGTTTCCCATCGTCAGAACATGTTGCAGCATCCGAAAATGGACAATAACAACGTTATAGCTTTCTATAGTTTCGCGTATCGATGTTTAACAGTCAGAATGCGGATCGAATATCAGGTATGGAGAAGTACCATGACCTCACGGATATTAAATAAGAGCAGTTGAACCTCATTACTGAGAAGGGTCCGTCCAGGTCGTAAATAACTGTCGTTTTTCTCAGAACATGCTTATTAGGAAGACAGGGGTTGGTTTGCTTCAAACGTAAGGGCAGTGTTTGTACACTGAAGTGTTGAAAGATTGCGTGGTGACGGAGGCATTTGAATGTTAATTAAAATCTCATCCACTTTCAACAGGTCAAAGTAATTCATCATTGTGAAGTTAGGTGGAATTTAGCCACTGACGAACAGAAATACTACGAGAGAAGCAACATTGGAGGGATGTGTTGAAACGCAAGTATTTGAGTTGGCATCTTCAGGTAACAACACTTTGTACGCCCCCCCCCCCACAGTGATAGGAAAGTTAGATCCCATTCCACAAGAATACCCATAAGGAACACATTCCGGTAGCCAGATTGACAATTAATTTATTTCATGACAAAGAATCATTACAAATAATAAGGTTTCTAAATGTATTGTTCTTGTATTAGGCTGCATTCTTGATTTCAGATAGCAAGAGCAAATGACACTTATACTTCGATATACAAATATTGAAGTAAAGAAATATGTTGTTGCCAATTTCATCGAATTCCCAGAAGCCAGTACTTTAACAGGAAAACATCCATCAGACTATCTTTTAAGGTTCCTGATTAATTCGGTTTAGATTGCTCAGATCGAGGTTACGACAAAGGCGTCAATGTTCAAGCCACATACTTGCTACCATTTAAATAATTGCAGAAACAGTAAATAATCCTAAAATTAAATGTCAAGACAGTTTTCATTAACAGCACATAAACATGATATTTATGCATTTTTTGTCATTATCGAGGCGTGATATTACATGTTATTTGCTATTAATGGTATAAAAACACTTCTGTCATAAGATAGGCAACAGGGACTTAAGCTTTTGAATAAGTTTTACAATATGGCTCACCTCAGCAGTTTTGAGCTTAAATAAAATGTCTAAATTACCATAAAATTCTTCCTAGGTATTCTGAATGATTAGGAGAAATCGAATGAGTTATGAACTAATCAGTGTACAATCACTGTCCACAAGTTCTGCAGTTCAAATATTGTTATCCAATAGTGGATAATGTAATAGAAAGCTTTAAATTTGGCCTTAAACAGTTAAGAAAGTTAAAGGCATTTTTCTTTACCTGAAATTCAAAGTGTGGTTGATGAACATCGTAAAACATGTTTAAGATATGGTTTTTCGAATGGAAAGATTTTCCGTTAATTATGATGATAAACCTTTCTCAGAATTAAAAGACAGAGAATTTATTCCTTGAACAGTAACAATTGTGAGTGCAGAAAAGTTTTTGTAGGTTTTTTTTTGTGTAATTTACGTCCTCCAACGTTGTCATATCGGACGATGAATGAAATGGGTGTAGTGATGCTCAAATGAGTCCGGGGTCCATGGAGCTTAGAGTTACCCGACATTCGTCTATCAGGATAAGGGAAAACCCCGCTAAAACCTTAACCAGGTAACTCACCCTAACCGAGATTAAAACTCGGGACCTCTTGAACGTGAGGCATACTACCATCTACGCTACCAAAGCGGGCATAAGTTAATTGAGAGCAAGTAATTCTCAAGACATGATATTTACTAGCAACCGTATCAGCAGTACAATATGTACATTGTAGCTAAATGTGTAATATGTAATTCCAAATTTTGCCAAAAAGAAGTCAGTACAGCAGTTAGATTTCTACTTCAGTTCGTTCTTATGAAAGTATATAGTGTTAAAATTAAGTCTTGATTGTGTGGTAAATAATTTAAAGATGTATTCAAATAAAAGACCGTGAGAATAAAAAGGTTAACTTCAGCTATTATGTTTGGAAATGTAATACTCAAAGAGGACTCTTTTCTTTAAAATGCCTACAGTGGCCTTTCTATTTTGTCACGTTCTACTTATTACATATTATAACAAGATTGTTTGTTAGGCAGGGATTGTGCATAATAATTAAAATTAACGGCAGTGTTTACTACATGTCATTCAGAGATTATGCGACACGTGTGGTTATGACCTTGGCCTTGGAGCTAAGCGGCACGGCGTGTCAGCTGATGCATTGTTGTGGGCGCCAGTTTTATGCATACTACAACACTTGTTATGTCGGAGCGTTGCTATAAATTGGTCCACGACATTTATCCCGCAAGCCCCTAGATATAGACCATAGTCTTCTACTTGAAGTAATTGATCCTGGTAGTTCTGAGTAGACACTCCGTGATCGTTGCAGGTGTTTTGAAACTTTTTGTTTTAGTTGATGAGAATCCAGCTTGCCGAAAATGCGGAGCATTTGTAAGAGTTTCTTCTACAATTAAAAAAACAGTTAAAAATACTAGCACTACTAATATACTACTTTAAAGCGTTGTCCCTATTCCTTTGTTTCTCGCGGTGCCGTGAGAAGAATATAGAATTTTGAAATCACTAAATGGAGAGCCGTTTTTAAACATCTCACTGTCTAACCCTTTTAGGTTTGCCTAGAACACTATTGTAACTAAACGATTTGTGCAAACCTTTCTGGAGTAACCTAAAGTAGATGAAGAGGTAAGTTTAGGAAAAACTGTTTGTAGAAATTACTACAAACAGAGGATAACGATAGAGAAAACCGCAGATTTTCGTACTGGGTCTCAGAATCGCTAACGGCTTCTTTCCTGGTTACAGGCGCCAACTTTTTCCTACGGTCATTAAACAAATGCATACACATTTTCGGCTCATTATTTTGTGGTTCAAGCTCGCCATTCCTCTGAATCCAAGAAGTTGTTCAACGTTCGTTCCTGGAGATTGCTGCTCAGATATGGACAACCAACCAGAACGCATACGTATATTAAACATGGCGATTTATTTTGACTAGCTCATTAAAGATGTTATTCGGCCCATTTAAAGTGTCATTCCGACCATTGAGCCTAACGTATTTTATTTAATAATATGTAAGGTTGTCTGTTCTATTTTAAAACAGCTCATGTCCGGAAAACTGAGCAACTGTGTGTAGTATTTGAGTAGCCTTGGCTTCCCGCAGAGCACGAATCACGTGGACACATTTATAACAAATGTAATAAGCAGTTAAATGTTTCTGACAAGTTCTATTTCATAAGTTTCGAGGGTTATTAACATAATATAAACTCAATTATAGTTTTTCAAAGCGAGGCAGCTAAAGTAATTTATTAACGAGAAAAATAAAGGGAATATTCTTATGAAATTGTAACTGGCTTGTTAGATAATTGCTCAAGCGAATTATGTATTATTTAAAACTTTTAGTGAGTCACCTAGACAAGAATAGATAAACTGAAAGTTCTATTGCTTCATAAAGCACTGTTTTTTATTTAACAACTTTTGATTACTTAAAATTATCTAGGTTTCAAGCATCGTAGATTTTTAATTCGTTTGATACAGGCTGCTTCCGCGATACCTACATATCTATGTAAATTGGGGAGAGATTAAGCTGACTGACCTAGTTTTTAAACAGTTTTGGACGCCCTTTTTGACTTTACAGAAGCGCATCACCCCTCCCGTTCTAATTTTGAAATACGACTCGAAACTTATGACATGCATTCCTTTCCCTTGACTTCAACACATCGTAATTCTGAAACGCAAGAAAAAAATTATAATAATGTTAAAGGCAAGTAGAATGATTTATTTATTTATTTATTTATTTATTTATTTATTTATTTATTCATTCATTCATTCATTTAAAGTACGAAATCACTTATCGGCCATACCGGACTGAGCTTGCCCTTATACGACTAAAATAACAAAATAAAATAACATTGTAATAGTTCGCAAACCTGTTTACAAGATAAAGTTCCTAGGATAACCATCCTTATAAAATGGTAAACTTTATGTTAAAGAATGTGATGAGTTTTGAGTGTTTTCAGTTTTGAAATAATTTTATGTTTAAATGACCAGTATATTACAGTCGTTCGATTGACAATGTCTGATTGAGATTTTAATTTAATGTAGCGGTAATTGATAATTGGTATTGCGTAATTTGAAGCTGTTGAACCTCATTCAGACTAAGATATGCAGAAGTTTATTAACAAAAGGGAAGTTGTTCTGTTTTACTTAAACCTCGTGATTTAGTTATATTTAAACATTAAATGAAATATGTGTACCATAAGTGGTATTTTACTATTCTACAGTAGTATGGAATATATATCAAAATGCTTAAAATGTTAATTGCTAATTAAAACATAACCTTGGAGTAAAAATAATCCACCAAAGTATTTCTATAATTGTTATACATGTGAGTTTATCTTTGTGCGGGTTTCCAAATACGCGCGTTCCTCTCGGTATGAATGAGTAGTGTTCCCGGACAAACTGGCGTGCTGAGCTGCAGTGTGGCAACGCTGCAACTCGTAGTAAAATGTTCGGGAGGGGGTCTTTCAGCAGTCGGCAGACCGGCATCCCAGCTGCTCTTCGCTCGCTTGACACCACATTTCGAAACTGTGGGCATTGTCTCGGCAATTGCTGGGCCCCTACATTCTTCATTTTCCAGGTATCGTCAAGAAATGTAGAACGTTGCTGTAAAGGTTGAAATGAATGACGTTCACTGTTATTCCAGGATTGTAAACATTATCAATGACTGCTGCATCACTAACTTCTCATCCTTGACTTAGGTTATGGTTATCAATTCCAAGATAAAAAAATACAGCATATTTCTCTCTGGAATCTCAGCAAGAGAATCATCTCTAAATTTAATTCTCATAAATTTGAAACATCTGCGTATCTTATATGTTAGCAAATTATTTATGTTTTGTTGAAAACGTATTTCTCTCATCTGACCTGTGAGTATTTAATAATGGGAAATACAAACCCTTTCCAAGGTTAGTTATCGATCATATTAAAAATAAAAAGCGTAATGTTGCTTTGTTTCATGTTCATCAACAGTTCTTAACCATTTAGAGAGGCAATTTCAAGAAACAATTCACTGTCATCTGTAATAGTATATCTTTCTTGAGTACAACATATAATTTTAAAAAATTTCCCCACTTGGTTCTTTAGAAAAAAGTATAAATACAACTAACTCATATGGTCATTGCTCGGTTATTTGCGAAACCAGCTCTTATCACGTGGTTTACTCCACGTGGTGGAGATACTCTGATATCTGTGATTGGCCAAAGTTAGATATGAACCAATTCCTACTGGATAGAAGGGGGATAGCAACGAACTCTACGCCATTTTATACGTATTCTTTCGCCGTGTCAACTTTATTTTTTGCTTTATTTAATTGTATAAACAGGTTGCTTATTACTAGGTCCGGAATTCGATGACATAAAATATTAAATTGACCTTAAAATGGTGACTTTATTATTTTAAAATTGATTGGAAATGACCTAAAAATAAATAATTAAAATTGCCTTTATTTGTTGATCATCTTCCATATTTTACTTTATCACTGAATACTGAATTAGAATACGTTACAAAACACCTTTTGTGAATTTTCACATTTGAAGGACTGCGTATTGTCAGCTATTAATAGAGAAGCTTCGTATAGTATCATCGGATGGTACTAGAGCACGCTTAAAGCTTGCAAGTTTTCTGCTTTTCTTCATCTTCAGGGAATTCTTCTTCGGTGATGACTTGAGTGATGGTAGCGTGTGTGCCTCGCGTTCAAGAGGTCCCGAGTTTGAATCTCGGTCAGGGTGAGTTACCTGGATAAGTTTTCTCCGGGGTTTTCCCTTATCCTGAAAGAAGAATGTCGGGTAACTCTAAGCTCTACGGACCCTGAGTTCATTTGAGCATCATTTTACCCATTCCATTCATCGTCTGATATGACATAAAGTTGGAGGACGTAAATTGCAATAATAATAATAATAATAATAATAATAATAATAATAATAATAATAATAATAATAATAATAATAATAATAATAATAATAATAATAATAATAATAATAATAATAATAATAATAATAATAATAATAATAATAATAATAATAATAATAATAATAATAATAATAATAATAATAATAATAATAATAATAATAATAATAATAATAATAATAATAATAATAATAATAATAATAATAATAATAATAATAATAATAATAATAATAATAATAATAATAATAATAATAATAATAATAATTAATAAATAAATAAATAAATAAATTACCTGACAATACATTAGCAATCTTGTAATTGTATCATATCCATTATTGTTGACACAGTTTGCACTTTAGTAAAGCCTAGTTTGGCCACTACACCTTCCAAACAACTTGCAACAGGATTCAAATTCTATTTGTTTTTCCTTTTGATACTTCCAACACTACGTTTTGCTGTGTGAAAACTATGCTGTAAGAACAGCGATGGCGCACCCTCAAACGTAGCAGGTAGATTTACTCCACATTCCTTTAGATGGCCTAGTCTGTCTTAAAATAGACATAAACCGTTTAGTTGGACATATTAACCTGTGGTTGTCGATCCAAGTATGTAACAAAATATTAATAGAGGAGCCACATTCCAATCGATAGGCAAGGCTTTTTTAGATTTTGAGGTTATGTAGTTGATTTTAGTAATATAATTTAATCAGAAAACCTGAATAAAACTGATTTTATTTCTTAAAATAACTTACGAGCTGTAAAAGATGCATTATGTGATAAAAACCTCTAAATGTGCAGAAAAATAATCCCTAAAATTGGTTTAATTTCACTCTAAATGTTATGAGCCACAATCCTCAGTAAAATGTTGACCAGTTTCTCTGTTTTCATTTGTTGCCCCACATACGTTTTCAGCTGAAATCAGTGTTTGTTAATTTTTTCTGGTGTAGCTTACGACTTATCCTAAAAACTTGCTTTGCATATACATTTTCGTTGGTTTTTTACTCCATTGTCAGTCTTTTCACAATTAACGCATCATCCATGTAGTATATTTTAAATGTTTCATATACTTAGTGCCTATAGCTGAACACCTACTAGATAAGGCCAGTTAGCATTGGCTGCAAACGAAACAGGTGTAGGAGAAAACGATAAAGGTTTTGAACTTTTGAAAGAAGTGGATCCAACATTTAAGGATATGACAAACTAGTAATTGCCATTGAGTTATTTACAACTTGTATGTGAAGCAAGGAAGGAACTTCTTTCACATACAATTACAATGCAACTTGTAATATGGGTATTGTATAAGGAGATAGTTATAATACCACTACGAAAAAGCTATGTTTATATAATTCTGTTGTTAAAAACTAAAACTGTTGTCTAAATAAGTGCAACACATTTTGGATTTAAATATTTTACAAACGAAAGCTTAACAGTTCAAAATCAGTCAGTATGTTACGATATAAAGAGTTTAGATTAGATTTTGTGTTCAGTGAGTTCACTTGTAGCCACAAAAGCCTGTGAACATTGAACATGTCCAGAAGTATACAGTTTAATAGCATATATACTTGAAAATTGAACATAAGAGACACGTTATACACAAACAATACGAAAAACAAGTCAGCGATAGTTAATTATACGTGATACAAAATCAAACACTTTTAGTTTTATAATTTTTTATCAACTTTCACTTGGTTTTCACCACTATGTCTCGACATTTGCAATGGGTACCATTTGTTGCCATTTCTTCAGTACATATACATTTAAATTTGTTTTGAACAGGCACCAAAGGTAAATTGGCAATGATTTGTCATTGGAACGGTTAGATACTACTAACAGCTACATAAATATTGTCAGGATCTTCAGAAGATCTACAGATTAACAGAGTAGGTACTTCAGCAGCATTTTTAAAAGGACTAAAATTATCAACGTTTCCTTTCAGATATTTAGGAAGAACGCCAAATATTTTGATGGTTTCATAACGCACACCTTTCTAGAAGCAAGAAAGTTTACCGCTAAAATGTTGGAATGTTACACTTTTGCCTAGTGTTTATTCTATGAAAATCATCGTTATAAATGAGGCCCAATTTGCATACAAAGAATTTTAGGATCGAGAATATATACATGCAAGGAAGGGTTAGTATCTTCAATTTAAATTATTAAAAATGCTATCTCCCTATACTATCCTCTAATATGTAACTCTATGGTACAGTAAACCAAGATGTACCCGAGCAGATGCATCGATACCGACACAGCGGAGTGGTAGCGTTGAGTAAGCGCGTGCTGGCGCCTGCCTGGCAGTCGTCCTCTAAACTTGGCCCATATAGCTTGCTCTCGCTCGCACGCCCGCGCATTCACATGTGCGATTAACAATCCTATTTACTCCCCCTCGAAAGCAAACAATTCAGGAACGAATGCCGATTAGTCACACTGCCAAGAATTAAGGGTAACAATATTTCAGAGAAAGTTTCTGGTCATTCGCCAAGAGTTCATATAAGGTCATCAGCAGAAATAGCGTTGTCCTCTTTACCATTCATTAGTTCACTCATTCATATATAGCGTGGAAGACTGGTGAAATCCAATTTAAAAAAAAATTAGTGTGTCTATAGCTTATTACCGAGTATAACATTAATATTACCAAAGTTTACTTTCCTGTCTACGTCATTTATTGCAGAACAGGCACACTTAAAAAGAGAGTAGCGATTGTCAAATGTTTAAACCTGGACGCTACATGCTAGCCTTAAATTTACGTATTTTTTCCATGCAGTCGCGCAGAGACAACTGAAAATCTCCAGGACTTGAAAAGAACGAGCATTGGAACAATACTAATAGTAACACATCTCGAAAACTGTTGATGCCAAAAAAAAGCTATTTGTTTTAAAGAGACCAGTAAATTTTGTGTAGTATTTTCATTGACAGCCTAACTTTATTTGTTACCTAAAATTTCTTTAGATTGAAGATCACTTCCAGAGACTATTCACATAAAATACAATATATATGTTGCATTTATTGTAAAAATCTTTAATATATTATGTTTAAATAAAAATATTTAGAACCGCCTTAGAGAAAATAAAACTTTCGAAAAGTTTTACTGTAGAAATGATAATTTGGGATGTGAGATCTTCTTCAAAATCTTCGTGTCCTATTTTTATTAAATCCTGAACTTATCTGTCAAGTTTCGTATTTAACTGACTTTTCGTTATTGAGTCATATTGTGGGCAATCTTTTTTTTTAAATTCAGTTTTGGGTTCAGGGGAAAGTATATTTTCAGGAAATGTCAACACCAAATTTTTTGATATAATGCAGTACGTACTCTACTTACTACAAGGACGTAATAAACAAAAGTGAATTGAAGGGGGCCGTGATTACTTAAACAACATATTTTGAGGTACCTGAGAACGTAATATATATTTATTGCAAATCATTTCTTCCACACTAGCCGTGTGTAGATTAAGGTTTGAATGAGTAGAGCCAGACTGAAAAATTCAATGTCATAGCCGGGATTTGAATTTCTCAGTCGTGGCTCTACTCATACAAATATATTTATTTGGTTTCAGTGTAAATTAATTTCTCTTCATTGTTCTATAACTGAGTTAAACACAGTTGAACTTAATTTATACGTATATCAAGGGAAAGATTACTTATAACTCACAATTACTTACAAATGAGGTGTTGATAATGCATCATTTTTAATGTAATGCGCTGGGCCTGCATGTATAAAACTTGACAAACAGTAAAGGTATGTATGAAGAACATTATTTTGAAATTGGTCAGAATCAGTGCAACTTTTCGCACTGATATAATGCCTACATAGCGTGCAAGAAGTCCCGAGTTCGAATCTGGGTCAAGGTGAGTTATGTGGATAAGTTTTTTTCGGGGTTTTCCGTCATTGATGACCTAAGTTGGAAGTAATTTCGGTTTTGGTTTTGTCTATTAAGTGCCACCTCTGCTCTGAATTTTACTTTCCGATCTGGCGTATAACATTTCTTTTTTCTTTTCTCAATGTCTGATTAAAACAACTGAAAGACAAAACTGCTGTTGAACAGTAAACATCAGATACCGAAAATTTCTTTACTTCTCATTCGGTAGCACTGTCTTTTGCTTCAGTGGCCGAAAGCCGGCCTCTCAACTTGCAACTTTGTCAGCAGCGATAAGGAAAATGCGTTTCGAGTTTGTTTCAAGACAGCGCATGCCGTATGTTCATTTAATTACGTAAAACTTAGTTGTACGAATGCGAATTACATATAAATACATTATGTATAAATAAGGTTCTATTAACATGTTTCTAAATTACCTTTTTTTCCGGGATTTGCAAATATTTACGTATAAATAGGAGTTACATATAATGGGTTACGTTTAAAGCATGTTCAACTGTAATACGTATATCCTTTGACAGAAAACCTTGATAAAGTCAGCAAATACATCGCATTTTAACGTTAATTGTTTTACGGTATTTCATTCTATGATCTGATGCGTAGTACAGACAATGGAACACCTCACAGCCCACTGCACATTGGTCCGTAAAATATATATCTACCGCAAATAGCTAGCCCATGCAGCGAAGCCGCCAAAGACAAAAACACATGGCCGTAACCACGGCAACCTCAGCAACAGGTTTCTCTCCAGCTGACTGATGCTCTCTTGTACAATTACTGCTTGCTCGAGGTACACAAGCACCGTTTTCGCTTCAAAATGCTTCACTATGAAGTGGTTTCTACTTAGACCTCTGGCCCGGTTTCATGTTACACATGCTTTTGTTATTGCTTCGTCATGCTCGTGGGGAAGAAGCAAGCGGCAGTACAAAAAGTGAGGTGAGCCAAACAGCACCGAACTTCTTTCGTTGCTTATTCTTCTCTGTAGAAGTCGTAACAGTTTGCAGTTAATGGCTGATCTCATTATATGTGTTGTCTATATTTACAACCCAGAGGCACGTTTTAAAGTGAATAATAATAATAATAATAATAATAATAATAATAATAATAATAATAATAATAATAATAATAATAATAATAATAATAATAATAATAATAATAATAATAATAATAATAATAATAATAATAATAATAATAATAATAATAATAATAATAACAATAACAATAACAATAACAATAACAATAACAATAATTATAATAATTATAATAATTATAATAATTATAATAATTATAATAATTATAATAATTATAATAATTATAATAATTATAATAATTATAATAATTATAATAATTATAATAATTATAATAATTATAATAATTATAATAATTATAATAATAATTATAATAATAATAATAATAATAATTATAATAATAATTATAATAATAATAATTATAATAATAATAATAATTATAATAATAATAATTATAATAATAATAATAATTATAATAATAATAATAATAATAATAATTATAATAATAATAATAATAATAATAATAATAATAATAATAATAATAATAATTATAATAATAATAATAATAATTATAATAATAATAATAATTATAATAATAATAATTATAATAATAATAATAATAATAATAATAATTATAATAATAATAATAATAATAATAATAATAATAATAATAATAATAATAATAATAATAATAATAATAATAATAATAATAATAATAATAATAATAATAATAATAATAATAATAATAATAATAATAATAATAATAATAATAATAATAATAATAATAATAATAATAATAATAATAATAATAATAATAATAATAATAATAATAATAATAATAATAATAATGAGGTTGTACATACTTTGTTATTGTTCTTTAATGTACCTTTATATTTTCTTGTTATTCTCTCGTTATAAATCGCTGTTTACTCCGTAATGCAAATGCGGAATTTTGGAAACTGATTACTTGTTTGCCCTACCGATGTAAGGTACCTAGTTGACATACATATCATTACATTGTAAGCCTATCATGATACATTAGAATTGAATGTTAATTGTCAAAATTCTAATACTCCAGTTAACGTAATTAATATTTTTATTGATATTATCCATCATATTGTATATATTATGTTTTGATGGATATATAGATTACAATATTTTTTAAATTTAATTTCTTAGTTACTGAGTGTATCCTTTCCTTCAGTATTTTCTTCGCTCTGGAACTGCTATAATGCTTCAGTTGGAACATTTAGTACATTAAAAGTACAAATTTTCAGGATTATATGTAATTTTAATGATAGGTTTGAAGGATTGATACACGTTTTACTGATTTTAATAGTGCTACTCTTACAGGAGAATGTAACTACTTATTTATTTTGCAAGGTTTCCAACTAATGGAACTGAGAACCAGTCCAGCTAAACCTTTCCATGTCTTTCTCCTCTCTGGAATTTAATAATTAAAAAGTACATTTGAGTTTGTACAAAATAAGTTTTATTCCTTAAGCTTTATTGCAGTTGGTCGTATAGGAACAAGCAGCTACATGAAAATAAACGTTATCCTTATTAACATTCAGCATTTGTTACTAAAATATTGCAAGCACATCTTCTAGAACGCAAGTAGCTAATTGATTGAAAAGTAAGATTGTGATTAAGTACCTATATGATTAAATCGGAATAAAAGAAACCTTTTAATTTGTTTTTATTTCTCAACATAATCTCCAAAAAGGCTACTGTATATGTCATATAGGTGTTCTAATTTAATTACACCTTCTCTGTTGTGCGATCTATTATGGTCATCAAAATAGCTGTATACGGCATCAATGACCTCCTCGTTGCTGCGAAATCTTCGACCTCCAAGAAATTTTTCGAGGTTTTGGAACAGGTGATAGTCACTGGGTGCTAGATCTGGTGGATGTTCAAGCAATTCCAACTTTAATTCGCACATTTTTCCCACTGCAATGACTAAACGATGGGCCGGATAATTAATAAATTAAAATAATTAATAAAAATAATTCCCTATGTATCCCAGAAAACACTCGTCATAACCTTATTAGCTGACCAAATTGACTTTGCCTTTTTTGGAGTTGGTTCACCTGGCACAATCCACTGTTTTGACTGATTTACTTTCTGAAGTATAGTGATGTATCCAAGTTTTAACCATGGTAATAAGCCAAAAATTCACTGGGAATTTTACGGTAGAGCTCCAAATTCTTAACAAACAATTTTTCTTTGCAACTTTTGACCAGATGTCAACAGATGCGGCACCTCTTGCACATACTTTGTGAAAGCCCAAAACATTACTTAAAATATTACCTGCACGTTCTTTTGATATGTTTACAGCGTATGCTATCTCAAGTAACTTTAATATGCGGTCTTCCAGTGCTAAACAATGACTTTTTTCAATGATCGCTGGAGTTGTGACTTCTGCAGCGCGTCGAAAGCGAGGCTCATCACTGGTGCTTGTACGTCCCATTTTAAACTCTGCAAATCACCTTTTAATCATTGAATATGAAGCGACAGAGTGTTTCAATGCACTGTCCATTTCCTCCTGTATTGCTTAGGCGTCAAACCTTTCAAATGGAAGTATTTAATCTCTGCTTGTTTTTCCAAACCCTCAATTTTCGTAAAATCTCTACATTTGTCTTGTTTAAAATGCTGTATTTAAAAAAAACTAAACAAGCTACAGCGTTAAATATTGAATAGCATCATAAATTGACACAAGTAAATGACGTTTTTCGGGGCTGGCCCCGTAGCTTAGTCGGTTGAGCACCTGCCTGTCGTGCAAGGGGTTCCGGGTTCGATTCCCGGCTGGGGTGGGGATTTTTCTTCAACCAAGATGATTCCTCATCTTCTCCAGAGTCTGTAAGTATGTGCGTGTGTGTGAGAGATCTAATGATTAAAACCCAACGAATACGAGTTAATACCTTCGGTATGTTCCAAAGGAGAACGGCCGCCGATATCACCATTAGAGTTAAGGGCGGGGTATAAATGGAACAAATAGTATATGATCTATAATCTAAATTTCTGTAACAACAGTGCCTCTCCAACTGAGTGCTGTTGCATAACCGTATCTATCTACTACGTACGGCAGGCATACTTTTAGTTATGTACATAATGCTTGGCGGGTATTGTCGGTTTATTATCAGCACAGCGAGCACTTGCGGTTAGATAAACAAACTTGTCGGCAAGAAGAAAGCGAGTGTGGTGTGTATTTGTGTTTGATAAACCAACCGGGTATCTTCTTTCTATACGGTGTTACAAAACTCTACTCACCTAGGAATCGCAGGAGTATTGTTTCTCGCTCCAGAGAAGCGGCTTCTGGGAGACCGCAGGACGATAAATCGTTTTAAAACAAATAAACCTTCCATACACAATCAGATTGTGACGATAGGCAGATCATTTTAACAATAAACCAAGGACCACCGTTTAGTCTAGTAGGGGTAAACCAACTTGTTTAGTGCTCTAAAAGTACCTAGTTCGAATTTCGACAAAGACGAAGTCATCTGGGTAGGATTCTTAACGTATTTAATCAGTCCTTAATTGCCTCACATTTAGAAATGAACTTGATGTAAACACTGACACTCTAGTTGCGTATACCGTGATACGCGGGGAATGAAACCATAGCAAAACATATTGTAGTACCTTAAAATAAGTATTTGGCCTTTATGTATAGCTTTCCAAGAAATATGTTAATCATACATAGTCGAAATTTCTGATTAATATGAATTAGTACAACTAAGGAAGCCTGTAGCTTCTGTTTAATTCTGTGTGCATTCCATGATATGTGCATAACTACAGTGTTTTGTTTACGTAAAGTCCGTGGACTGTTTGGACTTACGGATACACACGTATCTTTAGCATTGTTTACAAAACGCATCAACCCTATTTACAAGTAAAGGTTACTTTAATGTAAAGACAACAGCGTCGCAAGTCCAAACCTGTAGTGACATCACTCACAAAATTTGAGTTTTTTGGCAACTGGTGTGATTACAGCGCTCCTAGTGACCCAACTTCTAGCGGAATGGTTTTAACCAAGCAAACTGCTTTGTAATTTTTGTTTAAAAACTACGTGTTAAGCTAAATTATTGTGAATAACAATAATATCGGACGATCAGACGTGTAGCACTATTAATTTTACTAATGGTAAGAAAAATATACCACATTTATCCTTTCGATTTCCGAAAGACCCAGCAAAATGATTTCATAACACATTTAAATGTAAATACAGCAATTAATATTATTTGTCCAATCGTGGTTAACATCATTTATGAACGAAAACAACGGTTTAGATTAGAGCAAATATTATACACCTGAAAGTAATTAATGCTTTTGTGTTTATCGTGGCATGTATTTTACTAATGTGAAATATTAAATGTGCTCTATGATTTGTGAGCAATTGAAGAATGTTTTCCAAAGCAATATGACAATCAAACCAATATATTTTGTTATATATTGCACTTAGTAGTAATCCAGCAAAAGTGCTCAGAGTTCGAATCTCGGTCAGGGTGAGTTATCTACATAAGGTTTGTTTCCAGCGTCTTTCTTAATTTTTTTATCAGATCGGTCAGCAATAATACATGCTTTGCAGATCTGGAAGAACAGATACAAAAAATATATATAGTAATAACATTGTAGAGGTAGGACAGTGTGCCTCATTTGAACTAATACAAATATGACACTGAACTAATAAAATGGTATACATACTTCAGTAGTGAGAATTTACACACCAGAAAAGAATAGAAAAGCAAATGTGGAACAGTAGATCATTCAGAAGTAGAAGTCATCACTGTAAAGCAGGTCCTGTGGTACTCGCTTTAGTCGCGTTGGCCGGCGACTTCGGACGTCGATTTTATATGTCACAGCTCCTGGAACGTGGCGTAGATTGTAGAAGAAGCGTCGCAATCTCTCGCATGAAATGGTGGAAAGAAGACATTAGTGGCGATTCGCAGGAATCGACTCTGGACGACCTGTAGGATGCCTCAGGTGACAAATACTCCTTTATTCTGAAAGATGAATGTCGCGTATAACTCTGTGGACCCTAGACTTGTATGAGTATCAATTCAGCTATTTCATTCATCGTATGAGTATCAATTCAGCTATTTCATTCATCGTATGAGTATCAATTCAGCTATTTCATTCATCGACTGGCATAACTTAATGTTGAAGAACGTAAATTAAAAAAAAAAAATCTACAAGTTCACGTAGACCTTCCTTACTGTATATATTATACAGTATTTTAAACTTTCCAGCTTGCCCTTCTTTTGGTATATAATACTTCAATAACTCGTGTCTGTAAGACACTCAATGAAATAATTAAAATATGGTCAAATAAGCTTGGGGTGTAGTGAGCTGAAAGTTACCTCATATTTGGCGTAGTAGCATAACAAACAATGGTCTCATACATATTTCGTTAGGTACAGTCCATTTTATATTTAGACTGACATAAAAAATTAAGGTATTCACAGCAGGAAAGCGAAACAATCACCTAATTTAGCCCGCCTCGGTAGCGTAGATGGCAGCGTGTCTGCCTCACGTTCAAGAGGTCCCGAGTTCGAATCTCGGTCAGGGTGAGTTACCTGGATAAGGTTTTTTCGAGGTTTTCCCTTATCTTTCAAGACGAATGTCGGGTAACTCTGAGCTCCATGCACCCTGGACTCATTTGAGCATCATTTCACCCAATTCATTCACCATCCGATGTGACTTAACGTTGGAGGACGTAAATTAAAAAAAAAAAGCCTACTTTACTCCACGTGAGCAAAATATTCTGATGTATCTGATAGGCTGAAGATATGAATCAATTCCTACCGATGGAAGCAGGGTAGCAACCAACTTTACTGCGGCCAGGGAGGGATATGAGAGACAGGAGTGTGAAGCGATAAGAACGTGAAGTGTAGTGGATCTCAATATGCTTGACTTTTTTTTGTAGTGTTTAACGTCTGCTTTTACTACGCGGCACCGCAGGCGGCGACACATGATACATGAGATGAAGATTGGAGCACCGGTCGAATGACGGCGGGGGAAACCGGAACAACCGGAGAAAACCCGCCCCAGCGCCGTGTTTCCACCACAAATCTCACATGCGGTCACCTGGGATCGAATCCGGCTAGCATGTTGGATTCTGTTCTTTGTATGACCATGGTAAACATACATGTTCTTTGTATGACCATGGTAAACATACAAATGACAACTTTAGTCTAAATAACAACAAATATATTGAAATGGTTACACCACGAAATATTTGCCAGACAAAAATGTTGCATTAACGAAATTACATTTTTGTCTATACCGTACGGTTTAATCACATGTTTCCAATATGGGACACTCGTAGAAATGGATAAGAGCATTTTTAAGTAATACAGAGCGCTCGTTTTGTAACATATTTGCTATTGTGCTGTACTTCTCTTATTGGTTCACTGAAAGTTCCACCTCTGAACAGAGAGTTTTTATGTACGATAGGTACTTATCTAAAAATCAAATCATGCTGACAAGGGTGTATACAAATTTCAGGAGACATTTCCTGGTATTACAGAGCTAAATAGAGATGGTGATAGAGTGCAATTATTACATCTAGGACATGAGATCGCTAAACCCTTACCCTAAAAGCAAAAATAATAGTTATGTTCTAATGGAGAAAAAAAATTAACGAAATTGGATGCATCATTGTTATTCTCTCTAAAGAAATTTCTAAGACTTGTACGGATGTGGGTGTCTCAGAACCCTTTGTTTAGACGCCTCTTACAATAAACTAGTGGTCAGTTCAGCTTATGTACTATTACTCAGGAATATTTAATGCAAGAATTTTAGAATGGTAATCTCTTGGAGTGAACCGGGCCGTGCATAAAACGGCCTCTCTCTTAAAAGAAAAGAAAAAATCTAAGTGAAAATCTATTTGCGGTGAATGAATTTCCTGAAAATTTATAATTATTATGTTTGCATTTTTTAATTTTCTTTTTTTAATCATGTGTACAAACCATGCGTCATCATACTAAAATTAATAAAACTAATAATTACTTATTAGTAAAAGCCTAAGCACATGCTTTCGTAATAAAGTTTTGCACCTATAAAATATCAACTCTATATATTAAGGAGGAAATGCGCTAAAAAGTGTGCTGAGTCATTAGCAGTGAAAGTTTGGTAAAATTAGCAGAGCATGTTCGATGCTGCTATTCTAACATTGTGTTAAAGCACACTTATTAAAACACTTACCTATTGTTTACAGGAAGTGTGAAACAGCATAGCAGAGGCACAAGCATCGTATTTAATTTGTATTAAAGATTACATGGTACGTAGTGCTACCCGTCAAATATGTAATCTAGGTTTATTACTTAAATCTTGCTTTGAATTCCCTTTCGGTATAGAACTCGGTCCCTCCGCGGTCGTTTCACCCTGTGTGTAGGCATTATCACATTATTTCTTTGTCCTATCCCTGCAGTTCGTGTATAATAATGGTAACGATCCAAGTTACAATGGCAATAATGAATGGACACGAGGTTAAACCCACCCTCCCTGTGTTCTTAGATTTGCTTACCGTCTGGAGCTTCTATTCTATTAGCATTTTACCGTCGTAAACTCCGACCACCCATGTGGAGGGAGGGGGGGGGGGTTGCTAAGAATGACA
Organism: Mantis religiosa; assembly: GCA_030765055.1. Lineage (NCBI taxonomy): Eukaryota > Metazoa > Arthropoda > Insecta > Mantodea > Mantidae > Mantis > Mantis religiosa. Next base: position 147,464,517 of record CM060951.1, read on the forward strand.
CCGCAGATCACAAACTGCAATCCTAAACCATCGAGTAGCATAACCCCGTGGTAGCGAGTGAGGCCTGCATGCGGGAGGTCCGAAGTTGTTTCCTGTATAGGTACCACATATTCTGCCCTTCGGCTTCATCCTGGTTGATTCGCAAATGCCTAGAATGTTCTGTTCTACTACAGTTTCCTTCTAAAGTTCCAGTTTTCACGACGTCATAGGTACCGAACGGACTATACCTACTTCAGGAGAGAGCATTATCCTGGAACCAGAGGGAGGCCTGGTTGCAAGAGTCGTTCATCGTACCTCAAGTAGCGAGTCCGGTCTTCTAGTAAGGAAGTGGTTGTTGGATTTCATCCGCTTCTCTTGGGGTGTCTATAACTGGCTGTAATATAGGCATTTAAATTTTGCAAACGACCCTGAATTCAGCATTCCCTGGATCTCAGTATCTCTGCTACCCATAATTTTGCCAGCAAATTATTTCCATCGGTTTTTAAAGTTTCCATTTTTTAATTGTTGCGTTTATATCTCGCCTTTAAATGCAATGTTCATATTAGCAGCGGTTTACTTTTGGAATGTCTATGTTTATCTGTGTGTTTTGTACATTAGACACACACACACACACACACACACACACACACACACACACACACACACACACACACACACACACACACACACACACACACACACACACACACACACTGGCCGCGCTGTGGCTCAGTGGTTAGACCGCTTGGCTCTCACCAAGGCGGACCGGGTTCGATCCCAGGCGACCGCAAAGTGAGATTTGTAGTGGACAACACGTTGCTGGGGCGGGTTTTCTCCGGGATCTCCGGTTTCCCCCGCCATCTCATTCCACCGGTGCTCCATCTTCATCTCATGTATCATCAGTGTCATCGCCTGCGGTGCCGTATGTAGTAAAAGCGGACGTTAAACACTACACATTTCATTTCATTTCACACACATACATTTACAGGCTCTGGGGAGTGTAGGGAATAAACGTGTCTAGAGAAAAATTCCCAACTACCCCTCTTCAAACTGGAATCAAACCCGGGACCCCTCACACAACTCAGGGATTCACATGACTGAGTTACCGTTTTATGAAGGATTACTTTAAGCGTCAATACTTGCATGTTAACTTAGCTTCGTAAACACGCTTCTGTGTAGTAAAGTTGGCAGAAATAAGTTTCTCACTTCTTGGTGTAGCTGAAGATTTCCATTGCATTATTTCCTCTTCTGTTTTTATCTTTACTATTCCCTTTTCCACTTCACTATTCCGCTTACCAAGGTTCTTATCTCAGCCAGCAGGACCCTTAAAATTTTCCAAATGTAACAACTGGCCTGATGATTTGCTTTAGTAGTAAACGGATAAAAAAATAAGTGAGATTACTATATATTTTGTAACGACAGGGAGAAGGGACAAATCTGTGGAAAATGCTTGGACACTTCTTGGATATAAAAGCAATTATTCAACGGACTTGATTCCAACATACCAGATACATAGAGTCGCTGTGTTGCATAACATGCACACGTTACATACTCCAATTAAAATATGCCACAATCTCTGGTGGGTATCATAAAACGCCTCTTGTTGATAAACATTATTAGTTGAGCGTGTCTCTCTTTGAGGCTGCCGACTCAGATAACATTTTTATTGTTACGGTTGATGATGCGAACCGCCAGTAATTGTCCACTCCTGAAACACTATGAATGGACCACCTACCGACTTCCGGTTTATCTACATGTTTGTGCTAGTTTGATGTTTTAAAGCGCCGAAATGAGGTTTAAGTTTACACTGATGGTATTTCATAAACACTTTATCTCTGTAAAATAAGCTGGCTTTCCAGTTGTGAATGGCCTTCATGTATCCAAACATCCTCACCGTCAACTTCTTTCTATTCTTCACTTTCTATTCTTCTTTCTTCTAAACGGAGTAGGCGATGCCTGTTCCAACTTCACATATTATCTTTCTATTTTGTGAAGATGTTAAGAAGTAGTGTTTCTTTCTAGTAGCCTACCAGCCTCTAGTTAAACCTCTATACCAGGACAGTAAACTGTGATTTTGTGGTTTTTGTTCCCTACAAAGTTGCCCTCCTCATAACTGACGAGTCTCTTCTATCAATCTTAATTTCTTCCCCCCAGCTCTTCCCATCCAGCAAGCTGGAAAACTAGACTTCCCTGGAACGGGCGTCTGGATGATTGGGTACCGAACCCTTCTACCGTGACAAGGTGAGGCCCACTAGAGGCGTTATTAACACTGGAAATAGAGTACGAAAAGCTAAAAACCTTACAGAAGAATTTAAACAAGAAGTTGCTTGTCACAGTTAACTCAAAGCAGGGACTGGGAGAACAACGTTAGAAATATAGTAACCAGAATGAAATCACATGTTATGATGCACTTTTATAGCATCAAAATAACACATGAAGGTGACGTAAGCAGTAAAAGTCTCAGTCATTTACAATTTACACTTCCCTTATAAGGTTGAAATTACAGCAGGAGGTAGGTGATACAAATTCTTGCATGTAAATTACAGTTCCCTTATAAACAAAAAAGCTTATTTTATTTTTAGAAATAAAAAGTGTGTAAATGAAAACGAAATATCCTAAAGTACTGTAGATGTGTGACAGAATTTAAGCTCTGCATACGTTTGGGAAATAATAAAATCACCACCAATCTTGATACAACTGCATGAGAAAAGATTTAAGTCATCATACAAAATGTAGGATCTACAAGTCCCCAGGAGCTTTAAATAAGGAGATGAAACTAACGAGTAACCGTAAGTTGAAAGTAAAGAAAAAACAGTTACGCTGGTGTAATAACAAAGCTGAGGGGTGTTACAATCATTTTAAGACAGAGAGTGTTTGCCCACTGCAGCAAGTCTAATGTAGACTAGTATTTAAGAAAACACACGACCAGCCGCATTCATTGTCTTAAAAAACATAAAAACTCCTTTACCTAGAATAAAAGAGATCTTACAAGCTTATATGGAAGCTACATGTAGATTTGTTGAAGGTGCACTGTAAGAGAAAAAAAGCGAACAAAACAAACGGTACAAAGCTAAAATGCTACTTCGGCTGTTTTAGGAAGAATCAAGGATACGACCAGCAGCAACTGAAATAAAGATTTGTAAATCATTCAAAGGAGTTGCAGTATTAATACACTAGTGAAGGCGCCCGCCTCGGTAGCGCAGATGGTAGCGTGTCTGCCTCACGCTTAAGAGGTCCCGAGCTCGAATATGGGTTAGGGTGAGTTACTTGGATAAGCGTTTTTTCGGGGTTTTCCCTTATCCTAATAGACGAATGTCAGGCAACTCTAAGCTCCATGGACCCCGGACTTATTTGAGCATCATTTCACCCATTTCATTGATTGGCCGATATGGCAACGTTGGAGGACGTAAATTAAAAAAAAAATAGTGAAGACAACTTCTTAAAAGGGAAAAAAAAATGATTTTGATAATTCTGGGAATTAGGCTTCCCAACTACACTGACTACGGGATGGAAACTGTGTCTTTACGGAGCGAAAGCTACAGCCAAGAACTATTACCAAATGTAACTTTAAGAAAGAAATGGAGAAAAAGAGAGACGACTTGTAGTAGATGCGTATTTATACGACTTGAGTTACACTCTAGCACAAATATTACTGCACTTCTAAACCTTACCAGGAACATAGTTACAAATGGGACACGCCGTAGAACAAGAGGGTACATAGTAATCTTCCAAAATGTTCATATAATTTACATGGTTTTTTTTTTTTTTTTTTTTTTTTTTTTTGAAATTTACGTCCGCCCCAACGTTAAGTTTATCGGACGGTGAATGAATTGGGTATAATGGTGCTCAAATGATTCCAGGGTCCATGGAGTTTAGAGTTACCCGACATTCGTCTTGAAGGATAAGGGAAAACCCCGGGAAAAAACCTTACCCAGGTAACTCACCCTTACCGAGATTCGAACTCGGGACCTCTTGAACGTGAGGCAGACATGCTACCATCTACGCTACCGAGGCGGGCATAATTTACATGATATGATATAAAAGTATGTTATATGATTTTCTAGCCTCAGTTTTCAGTACTTCGACTTAAGTGTATTCTTCTAGTATTCTGTACAGACGTCTCAGTTTAAATTGTCCATGTCTTTAATGAATTGCTATGCAACGACAAAGCTGTCAGTCCGTATGCCCCCACTAGGCTGCTCACCTCTTCGTTTAAGAAATAGTTACCTTCCAACATAATTAGTTGTCTTCGGCATTGTCACAAAAATCTTCAATAGTGTAAAAACTTTCACAGAATGTGCCTTCCAAATTGTTCTCAGTCATGAACACCAGCACTAGAGCAGTTAACGTACATAAGCATGTAAACTATCTCAGTTCAAAATCTTAACATAATCGTGAATGAATACGCTTCAAAAGTTTCGTATGTAGTAAAAGCGGGCGTTAAACACTTCACATTTCATTTTTTTTAATTGCCTTTATGGGAACACCATATTGTAATTTCTGAAAACATAAAGACAATAATAAGGTGTCTGGAATCTTAAAACAGTATTTGTCTTGTACCAGATACCGTTGTATCACATACTTATTGCAATTTTCCTCACCTATGGCATCTAATTTTATTTCCCGATAGTGTTGTATGTTCGAAAATTTTATCAAGCGTGTCCACGTATTCTCCTTCTAACAAAATGCAATAACAAAATTGCAATAAGTGCAATAATTGAAACAGATGCTGTTTGTTACTTCGACAGTTGGTTACTACCTTTAGTCAGGCAAAGGCGACGTTTCGATAATTAGAGAAAAATTAATGTGAGATAGACATAGGGAGAAAATAGACGATTAAATAACGAAAGCGAGTTAGAGAAAATTACGGAAATATATGGTAATGAAAATTGAGAGTGCAATGGCGGAGATAAGTTGTGAAGAAGAGCAAAGAGGGAAGAGAAAAATGTAAGGGTCACCATATACAATATAACCACGGTGTTAAGCTCTATAGGACCTCAAGTTAATTTTAATTTACTCCAGTTAAAGGAAAATTGTGATATATTTAAATATAACTAAATGCAGTTAATAAGTTTACACACACACACACACACACACACACACACACACACACACACACACACACACACACACACACACACACACACACACACACACACACACACACACACACACACACACACACACACACACACACACACACACACACACACACACACACACACACACACACACACACACACACACACACACACACACACACACACACACACACACACACACACACACACACACACACACACACACACACACACACACACACACACACACACACACACACACACACACACACACACACACACACACACACACACACACACACACACACACACACACACACACACACACACACACACACACACACACACACACACACACACACACACACACACACACACACACACACACACACACACACACACACACACACACACACACACACACACACACACACACACACACACACACACACACACACACACACACACACACACACACACACACACACACACACACACACACACACACACACACACACACACACACACACACACACACACACACACACACACACACACACACACACACACACACACACACACACACACACACACACACACACACACACACACACACACACACACACACACACACACACACACACACACACACACACACACACACACACACACACACACACACACACACACACACACACACACACACACACACACACACACACACACACACACACACACACACACACACACACACACACACACACACACACACACACACACACACACACACACACACACACACACACACACACACACACACACACACACACACACACACACACACACACACACACACACACACACACACACACACACACACACACACACACACACACACACACACACACACACACACACACACACACACACACACACACACACACACACACACACACACACACACACACACACACACACACACACACACACACACACACACACACACACACACACACACACACACACACCTTTGGCCTTTGGAATGGAACGGATTTAGGCAAAAACTAAAAACTGAATGTTATATTCGAATTAGGAGCCCTCTTTCTTGAGCAGTAATGCCAGACTATTTGCTTTGGTATTGTATTTGCTCCACATAAACTATCGAGGATTCTCTATGCTTGAAATTAGTTGAAAATAGTTTTCATTAATCTTGCTTCTCAGTTCAAATGTTTGACGTATCTAACGCAGATTTTTTGCCAATGACCTTTCCAATCTTCTGGTTGAATTGTTGGGGGGAATAGTCCAGTATCAGTTTATATATATATAAAGCTTTTGATATATGGACTTGATAACCCCAGAAGAAAATATTCCTAAAATTAATGTAGTTAATAACCCATTGTTTCATTAGAGGTACAGAGCTATTTAACTAAAACTGTAAAGTGTGGAGATACCTTAGGTTTCATTGTTAAGGGCACAGAACCCGGCTCCTTCTTTATAATAAATAGAGTCAAGTATACGGAATTAGTGTCTTTACATAAATATTTTCTCCATTTTAGCGTCTTCAAAACCTTGTTTTCATCAGTGATGAGTACAGATAACGCATCTTCAATGCATTCTGAAATGCATGCTGTAGTCTATGGAATTAACAGAAGTCCAGAAGCGCTCAATGTCCGGCAGAATTTCATCGGCTCATGATCTATTTTCTTAATTTGCTCTTCTATGCCGTTGCGGCACTTTTCCGACATAGACTGCAACAAAACCTTTCGGATGTCTTGATATGTCATTAAATACCGTGAATAAGTTCAATGGTGGTTAAGAATTGAATCCAGCTCTGATGTAAAGTTTATTGTCGAACATTCCTTCTCGTCGTAACTGGGAGTACAAGCTCAAATACACCACAGAACGTTGCTTTGTCGATCATTTTCAGTCCTAATTCTGTATTAATTTGGTATCTGGAATGTTCTTGCTTGATGGCGTTTTGTTTAAGCTGACTGACGTCGCCGAAACCAGTTTTGGTCCATGTTCCAATTTCGCCCGAAGAGCCAGCTAGGCAAACAGAAAAGTAAATTGGTGACTTAACAACACAACCATTCATGGGTATATATGTACATTTTTATTGCACTTCCTGTTCACCTCCTTTCCACAGTGGGATTTTGGGACTAATTTATTGTCTGGAACCGGCTTATCCATCACGTTTTCACACGAATCATCTAAGAATGGAGTTTCACTTTCTTGCGCAGTTGAAGTTACACTGAATAAATCACAATGTAGACAACAATAATAGCAAGTGCTCTGCACTAGTTCTTGAAGTCTTCCGTATTGACGAGCATATCATCTTTGTTCTTATTGCTTATTTCTAAGTCCATGGTTTTATAAAAATGGTCCAAATACAACCTGGTGGAGTTGCATTGCACCATTTCAAACAGTGGCCAATCGCTGATGGCTGTGGTGAACTTAGTATGCCAAACTTTGTGAATGAGCGAACTCAAGGCCATATCTAACACAAGCGAGGCTTTCCTCTTCTCCATGCACGTTTCGATGTACGTACTTACCATTGCAATTGTGGACAATTTCCTAAAGCAATGCCATGATATACCTCGGGCTGTAGAACGTACCTCATTTGTAGATTATTTTCGAAAAAATAGCTGTAGTTTTAAGTTCCTAAAAATATTTTTTGTTATTTTCAGAAGTATTATGTAAAACTGTTAGGTGTGCAAATGCCAGTTACCGCAGGGTCAAGTGTAAGAACAGCATAAACGCATTGTCTGAAGAATAGTGCTATAAAATTTGAAATATGAAAAACTTTCAGCAATTTCACTAAATCGGCCGGAAAACCCCCGTTTTTCTGGGACATATTATTGCCCAGCAACTCAGATATTGCACACATGATACGCATGAGCTGCAAATGCTGAAGTTCTGATCAGGTTTTAATTTTTTAAAATGACTCAACGATATTCAGTAAAAAAGTTAAAGTATTGACATCACAATAAAATGTATACTTTGAATATTTTGCGAATAGTAAAATAAACTATGTATAATTTTGTTGAAATTTTCAACAGTCATTTAAAGTGCTGTCATCACTCAATTCCTTCCAACAATATCTTGTAAAGAGCATGAAATTTCAACGCTTGCAAATGGCGACACGCTTTTTAAAGATTTAACTTTGCTTCCGGTATTCCCTAGGTACTTACAACTTATATTCCCTTTGTAGCTATAACTAAACATATAATGAAGTCATTTCTTCGAACGTTTATTTGTTTAACGTGACTTAGATAAAAGTAATTACTGTAAGAATATTTTGTAGAATATGTAAAAATAAATAGTACTTAATATCAGCTGCTTTGTTTAAAGAGTGCGGATGGATTTTTTTTTTTTTTTTTTGCGTAAAAATCTTTAGCTGGCTTTCTTTGGAGCGGAACTAAAGCCGGTGCTCCCCTGTCTTAGATTTACCTCATACCTGATAAAGAGGCCTCTGAGTAAAATTAAGCAGTCTTTTATACCCAATATAGAACTAGACGTGGGAACTACAGCAGTTAAAGGGCGTCCATAAATAAAAAGTAAATTTCAAATTATAAAAAATTTCATGGTTTCTAACTCGATTGTGTAATTTCAAAACTTTGAAAGAGTTCTATTGTTAAGTTTTTTCTTTCTACCCCTGTATTTCGTTTGATAAGTTCTTGTAGATAACATTAGGTGACATTTCTAATCCTTGCAGTTTATAAATGTTTTTAATAATTTGTCACATACTGCTATATCTAAATTATACGCAAGTCTTGTAAATTTCATGCTGACATGCGGATATCTTTAAATCTCTACGAAGGCACATTTTATTTTACTTTTATTTTAATCAACTGTTTGCACACGATGCATAAATAAATTTTGTAAATAAAAATGCTAAAACATCAAGACTCAAAACTGACATTTAGAAGTTCTTCCAGTCTTCTGGCTGTTTGAAAAAAAGTTTTCTCGCGTTTCCTTAAAAATAATATTTATAGCAATTTATCTTTGCTCAAGTTAATTAGTGATATCTTGAGCAGTTGAAGAATATAGCACAAACCACGTAGCAGTGTTTAAGTATGAGATTATGTTGACAGTTTGAAGAAGGTTCATTACAAATTACATCTTATGAAGCACTTGAAGCGGTCAGAAACAGAAGTTGGTAAGTCATTGTTTTAAAATTGTGCAGGAGAGCTGCTCAAAGTTTTCAAAGGTAATTTTAAGTATCAAAATAATATTACAAATGAAAGAATTTTATGTGATGGGTACGTTTAGAGGTACAAAGTACTGTGTTGAAGTGTTTCTCACGGTTTGACATATTTATCATGTGTGAGAGGATATTTTATTATTAGGACTTAACAGCTTCTGATTCTTAATGTTAGAGTTTATATATGTAGCCATTGATAAACTATTACTTTATTTTCACCAATATACTTCTACTATGGACTATTCTAGTATGCACTTCATGCATTAACATACAATATTAGCATCAAAACATCACTCCATTTCTACTACATCATCTTCATCACTTCCATTTGTCAGTGTGTCATAAAATATGGTACCTTCAGATAGAGTAACATGTTCTGGCAGTGAACGAACGTGATATTTTGCCTTCTTAATCTTCCGAAGCCTACCTGCTGTGTTGTTCGCACTATCACATGCGTTATGTAAGGCTTGCAACCTCACTACTCTCCCCAAAAGAGATAAAGTGAGGAAGACATTGTGTGACGAACTTCTGGTACACATCCTCTTTGGAAATACACTCCGGAATATAGTGAATTCACGAATGCTTCTTACAAGGACATGGTCGAGGGCATCTTTGAAGTCAAAAACTTGCAACAACTGGAGTACCATCATGTTCCCCGTTATCGGTCAGTGGACGTTTGATATGGACATCAATGGGCTTCTTCTGTAGTGAATCTTTGATCAGTTTCACCCATATGGAAGGAAGACTATCCATTGATCGTTTCTTCTCATTATTGCCAAAAATTCTGTCAATAAGCATGAAAGAGTGCCCTGGTATTGGAAAGTACAGATAAGCTTTCTGAAAGCGCCTTGAAGATTGTCTAAACATGTCTAATGCCTAAATGTCTAATCTAAAATGTATCAACTGAGCTTGGGGGCACAGAGTAGTTGCACCACCAAACAGCTAATGCGGCAGCTACTTGACTTAACATCTAACTCGAAAAGGCTGACTTTTATTTCTGAAATTGATGCCCATTTAACATGCCAGGGTTATAATATGTTCGACCTAACATCTTCTGATCCAAAAATCTTTTAGTGCTATTACAGAACTGCTGTTCAGAGTGCTTATTGTGTGTTTAACAGGACTTAACAACTTCTGAATCTGAGTGGATTTGTAATGTGCTAAAGTCATAGTTGAGTAAAAGGTACTGACAATCAGGCCGTGTACTGTTGGGTATTTAAATTGCCACGTGTTGACGCGTTAAAGGACTTTGAAAGCAAAAGTGATATAGCTTAACATATTTAACCAAAATTCAGCTACGAGTTACATTCATGCGTTGGAAATGTGCAACTTTACTATGGTGTATTATAAAATACACACAAAGCGGTTGTTTGTAATCGAGCTGTTGTAAAAAGTCGTAAACCAAAAACAAAATTACAAGTGACCCAACAGTCTGCTGACTATAAATAAATAATTTTAAGCATTAGAGAATATGCTTGGCAATCACTTCAGATAGGCATTTATTAACTTGTGTACAAATATAATAATAATAATAATAATAATAATAATAATAATAATAATAATAATAATAATAATAATAATAATAATAATAATAATAATAATAATAATAATAATAATAATAATAATAATAATAATAATAATAATAATAATAATAATAATAATAATAATAATAATAATAATAATAATAATAATAATAATAATAATAATAATAATAATAATAATAAACATGCGTTTAGATAATTAATAAAAATAGCTAAAACTTCCGCCAAAAAAAAAATAAAAATACATGAAATAGTATTCCTTTTACTGGCACCAGGTGAATGATCCATATACCCAAAATTCAATGCCCCCTTTCTTTTAAGAAGACATGGCAACGGTTCCGCGTACATGTGGCAACATAGGCGGCGGCGAACCTCTGTTTTGAAGGGGCCTTCCTTTATGTTGTTCTGAGGAACAAGAAACGTGCCGTGGGCTTTTTTTTTTTCTTTCTTTCTTTAACTACTTCTAGCGGAGTAGGAGGAGGAGGAGCAAAGAACCTTGCTTTCATCTCGCCCTCCATCTTCTGACATCATCACGAGCATAGCCCTTGATAACGTGCGTGTAAAACCATGCGGATAGAAGTAGTCGTTCGAAAAATGATCGTCGCCTCCTTCATTAGTCGCTGTAGGCCGTGGTGAACACCTACTCATTACTTGTGCTCTTCACGAAATAGCTGAGGAAAACATAGCAAAATGGTGCAGCACAGAACACATGTTTCACTAAATGAACTTCTGTTATATATCCTTACCGCCCGTCTTGTCTTTTTTTCTTTCTGCCTCTCCCTCTTAACAGGATATTAAATGTGCAGAACTCGTAACCCACTGTATCAGAATCTAAGATCTGACTGAAAGCTTTATACGATATAGATGCGTGTATCCTAACTTTTACAGGTGTACTTTCACATAAATTATTACTTTCTGTGAAGTGTTGTAAATTTCAAAGTACAAAATGACAGTTCTCAGTCGGTAGAGCACCTGCCTGCCGTGCTAGGGGTCCCGGGTTCGATTCCCGGTGGTGGGGGTGGGGATTTTTCTCCGACCAAGATAATTCCCCATCTTCCCCAGAGTCTGGAAGTATGAATGAGAGTGTGAATGTGTGCGTGATGTAATGATTAAAAACCAAAGGATAACGAGTTGACACCTTCAGTATGTTCCAAAGGAGAACGGCCGCCGATATGACCATAGCAGTTAAAGGCGGGGTATAAATGGAACAAGGAAAAAAAAATGACAGTTGCCTCATAGGTATTATGTGTTCTAAAAAGGAAATTCCAAGTAATAAGACGGCATTAAGGAATAAAATTTCAAGACACAGTAGCTATACGAGGTACGTCCAGAAAGTAAGTTCCATTTGGTAATAAAATTAAATTGTGTATAGATACAGAAAAAATATCTATTGCACAAAATTATACAACTCTTAAACTACTTTTCCACATAACTGCCGAAATTTTGCAGGCATTTGTCATAGTGAGGCACAAGGTTTTGTATACCTTCTTCATAGAAGTTTGCCGCCTGTGTCTTCAACCAGTTGGAAACATTTTCTTTCAGCTCTTCGTCATTGCTGAAGTGTCGCCCGCCAAGGAAAGATTTGAGATGCAAAAACAAATGAAAGTCGCTGGGAGCGAGGTCAAGGCTGTACGGGGGGGGGGTCAAGCACGTCCCAGCCAAATCCCTGTAGGATGTTTTTCGTCGCATTTGTAGTGTGTGGTCGTGCGTTGTCGTGAAGAAACACAACACCTTTTGACATCGCAAATTTTCCGACAAATTTCAATTGGTTTCACTTTCCTAGCATTCAGAAAGCGAATCATAGATCTGATTTCACAATCGGCGGGATTTTCAATCAACACCGACGTTGTAAACAAGCACAAAAAAGAGTACGTGGCTGACAGCGATCTCACAATGACGCACGTTTCTTCTCCTTGATACAGAGCGTCTACCGCACATGTAGGGAACTGCGATCGCAGCACTGCAGCGGAGATAAATAGAAATAGAACTTAATTTCTGGACGCCCTTTATATTACAGAATTTCTTTAGAAGCCTGATTCATACTGTATATTCCACAGATTAGCAATGAATTTAAAATAAAATCTTTAGGTTTTCTTAATCTGACTGCATAATGAAATATTTCGGAGGAAAATTGGTGTGAAACTGTTGTTGACACCAATGTGGGTGGATTTACAACTTATCTTCTTCCTTATATAAACGAAACAGTGTGTAAATAAATAGCAGACGTGATAGTTGACTTCTTTGACATAATTGAGATATAAACTTGGAATGCTGAAGCAATATTGAAAGTTGTACATTATTTTAATTGTTGAAGCAGCCCGAAATAGGTTAAACCGAATCGAAAAGGTGTCACCAGTCGATTGGTATTTCTGCTTAGGTTATGAGCCCCAGTTTACTTACCGAGGGGAATGACTCAGGCGGTCTCAACTATAGTCCGCATTCGGGAAGTTCGGGTTCGATTGTCGTGGCCGATCTACATCATCCATGGAGTTTTCTTGGGTCGCTGGGCGACCAGGCTAATTGCATCCTTCAAATTTCCTTCCCTTCATTTCATCTCCATTATCATTTCACATCGTCTCTCATCTGGTGGTCTCTTTCAGGGTAGAATTGTCGCGAGTGTCTCGGCGGTGCAAGCAGAATGATATGCTCTAAGCAAAACTTCCTCTTCCGGTAGGTCGGTCTCCCAACGCGGTCTGTAGTGGAGCTGTTTCCGAAAAACAGCAGGGTGGGATAAATACAGCCGTCCTGGCTTCGTAATCTGTAACCTGGTTCCTCTTTTTAGTCTTCCACAGCCGTTTTGTTTAAAGGTCATGCCCACCCTGTGATTCCACAGGGTGGTAGTGCATACGCCACTGACGCGCGTTAACCCCGCAGGGAAGACTACCGAATAACCTCGGTGGGGCCGCTGGTGATCTAGCACACCAACTACTCGCTCTGCAGGCTAGTACCCGGGACTTCTTAGGCAACCCTCTGCCCCTTCCGGGCGGCCGAAGCCTGGCCGGAGGCACCCAATCTCCTATGTGTATCGGGAACCACTGCCTCCTAGAGACCTACCCAATCCGAACTGCTCCCACATGGGAGGGGCTGGAACGTTCGGCCCGAGGTTACTCTAGTAACGTCAGAGATACCACGAGTGCTCGGGGTCCGCAGCGCCCGCACCACGGCAACTGAAGGGGTCGGATCCACTCAGTAGGGTGGGATGTCTGCTGTCATGGCCTGCCGGGGAGCTTCCAACCGGTAAATTGTAGGGACCCTGCCTTCTGCACTGTCGTGGTTCCTTGGGATGGCTGCCTCTGTCTCCACTCGCCTCATCCCTCCTCCCACTGGTGCCCCACTTGGGGGTACAGGTACAATAGACACGTTTGGACCTCCGTGCCAAATACCCTCCGTAAAGTAGTCCAGTCCAAGTTTCTTTTGGGAATTACCAACTTCGAGGAATTTTTGCCCAAATGATATAGATTCCATGTTGGGTATTTACGAGAACTTAATCTCTGTTTATACAATAGTTGATCAAAGCAAAATTAAATTGAACTTCATTAATAGTGTATGTTCTTTCACAGAACCCCTGTGTAGGGTAAGGTTTGGCTAGGTGGAGTCAGACTGAAAATGTAGATGCCATAGCCGGGATTTGAACCACGGATCTCCCGGTCTCCATCCGGTTGCTCTTAAAACATTGAAGTCCATTTTGGATATTGCATGAATGAATTCAGAAAAAACAAGAAAAAAACTATATACTGCTTTCGTTGTGGTTATTACTACTCCAATTTCTTTTGTTTATTTTTTTTCCTCACGTTAACGATTATACGTTGCACATCCCGAAACGGTTCAGTTCGGCATGACACCAAAGTTTGGTTATATAAAGTGACACATCACTGTTAGCCCTCCTTGAGATTGTTTGTAGCTATTTCTATAACTTACTTAAATCGCCAGTACGGAAACAGCATGCCTGCAGCATTTGCTCAATTTGCCTGATCACTGGAACTCTGGGATGTAGCAAGGAAGTGGAACTAACTCCGAGGCAATAGAGTAACGAACTGCCAGTTCCAAAAAGCGGAGCTACTTCACTCTTCCAAGGAGTGACCAGCTGAACATAGTTCGAGCCGTTACCTTCTCTCAGGAGGAGCACGCCCCCTGTTCATTTCCGGCTATAAATAACTTGGAGCGTCTCCCTTGGGATAGACATGATATCCTACTGGAACAATGTACTAAGCAGTCCATATAGTCGCTCTTAGAAAGCGAATCTATTGCTCACATCTGTTGTAACAAGCACTTCAGTACCAAGTACCTCTACATCTACATTTTTTGTTCCTGATACACTACATGCGTTTGTACTGTTCTTTTAATTTTTGTTTTTATCTTTGGGAAGAGCCCATTTGGCCATCGGAGGGAATCTATTTGCTCTGTTGGCGAACATATACATGATACACATGCACATGATACCCATGCCCGAGGCGGGACTCGAACCCGCAGCCCTCTGCGCGACGGTTGTTCCAAGTTTTCCTCTTAAGCATCGACGAGCTTACACCTCTCATCTCTCTTAACAATGTGTTCTTTATTATTCTGTTCCTCATAGCAAATTTATTGTTTTAGACACTTTCTTTCTACTGGTGTTTTAGCCACATTTACAAAATAATCACTTCTATACTTGCTGAGATGTGTAAACAAATGAAAGCAGTACTAGGAGTTTTAATACCTAATTTATTTTACAGTATGTTGAGTATAGCAGATTCATTAATATGAAAGAAAACAGAAAAACTCTGTATCTCTCCCTCTTACACACACACACACACACACACACACACACACACACACACACACACACACACACACACACACACACACACACACACACACACACACACACAAAGTATTCTTTCTTGTATGTATTCAGAAGTGCTTATCACTATTCACCTAGGAAGAGCTAAGTTTGATATAAAAAGGAGCTGATATAAATTACAATATTTACCTTATAAAATGCATCCACTTAAAATAAAAAAAAAACATTCAAGCATTCTTCATTTTCTTTAGCATTATTGTGACTGTGTTATTTTATTAATGAATAAGATAGCATAAAATTCGAAGAATTATATACCCGCAGTAAAAAATTTTAAAATATTCACCTACAATTTTACTCAATATGAAATTTCTGTAGAACCGCTCTAGTTTCTCTCGCTAAGGGTTTTCGATTTTCCTCAATACCCATAACTGGCGAATGCCTGGGAGGTATCCTAAACTTAGGTGTGGAACATTCCTCACAGAAATATCCTTCCTCAATTGTCATCCATTTCATGTACTCCACGAATCACGCCCTGTAGTGATGTATGCAGTAAGATCAGGCGATAAATGCTACTTTCAAGGGGGGGGGGATCCTCTGTATTCGAAAAAGTCAACCTAAACTTAACAATCTAGTTTAATTTCTATGATATTTAATTTATTTCACTTCGTTTGACTGTAAAATGAGGAAGAGAACAAATTCCACAACAGATAAATACAGGTGCTTTCTCTGAAGTACATACTTTCTAATCGCGTATTTCCCACATCAAGGGTAACAAAAACAAGTCCTTTGGCGGACCTTAGCTTATACGGCAGAACTATAACATGGTTTAATTCTATCCGCAAGATTTATGCCGCAGTATATTAGTTAAAAGTGAGCATTTGAACAGTTAATACTAGTAAAGTACCTTCCCAAGTTTCCTTTTGGAATTAATTGCAGCCAAAGTCGGTCGCAAGACTACGATGTAATTAAGCAAATGATGATGCACAAGCCCTGTCTTGTAGTGTGACCTTGAAACAGCCCGTCCGGCCGACCAACCGACCGACAGACCGGCCACCTGAGGTTTGTTATTACCGGCGGCTTGTAATTACTATGCGGCATACTGCATGTATTTGTTAACCATTTATCATGGCTATGCCCAGTGACGTCACGGTACTCAGAGACGCCACCAAAACGAGACCACATTCTTCCTTTCAATGGGTGCATTGTTTAAGAAGTGGAGGCATGTCAAGACTAAGGCTGTGAAAACATGCTGCCAAAATTCTCAGTTTATTCTCTTTGGAGTCGGTTTATTGCTGCGGTCTGGTTATTTATTCACAAATCTGAGAAACCCTATAATGTATGCCGTGTATTTATATATACATGGCATTCTTACGAAATCTTGTTTCTATCTTATGTTATTCGAGATGAAGCTAGCAGAAATATTTTTATTACAGGTTCAGTTGTAGCTAGAAAGGGCATACAGGAAACTAAATCGACACTCATATGTTTCACAAGAGAGGCCGACATAAGTATTCTAGCGTAAACATATTTATTACTTATTTTAAAGCTACACAGAGTAAGCATACGTAAATACAACTGGTACAAAATAAACTTGAATCTTCCATTAAACATATAAACTCCTAAATAGCAACTGAAACTAATTTGCACTACAAGGAGAAATAAAATGGTTAGTTTGCATCTGGACATAAGTATTCGAACAGAGAACAGCTACTATTTAGTTATCTTCCCCTTTCGTTGGATTACTGCTGAAAATCGTTTGGGCATTGCCTGTATGTGTTGTTTAGTGACTGCAGAGTCCACATTTCTCCACTCTGAAGAAGTTCTTTCAGATGGTACTTGCTTCTGATGTGATGCTTCCTCACACGCTCCTCGAGTTCCTTCCAGATGTTCTGTATAGGATTTAAATCTGGAGATTGGGGCGGTGTCTTCAAAGTGTGTGGAGTGTTGCACACGATCCAAAGCCTTACAATTTCAGCAGTATGCTTCGGATCATTGTCCTGCTGGAAGTAATAATCATGCCCTAATCACAGCTTCTCTGCACTCTTTTTAAGATTGTTTTCACGAATCCTCTTGTATTCAAATTTGTCCATGATCCCATCTATGAACACCAGTTCCCCAAAGCCAGAGGAAGCTATACAGCCACCACGCTACTGCCACCATGTTTCACTGTAGCTACCATGTTCTTAGGTTCCCATTCTGTATTTGGCAGTCACACTTTAAGACGTCCATCACTCTTGTATAAGCAGAATTTGCTCTCGTCTGACCAGAGAACCTTATCCCAGAATTCTGTTGGTTTCATCACCTACTGTTTAGCAAATTCTATACGCCTTTTCTTATTCACCTTATTAACATTTAGTTTCTTCCTAGGAAAGCGGGCACGGTACACAATACTATTTAAAACCCCTTCAACTGTTCTTGTGTGAACCACAGTGCCAGAATATTGCTCAAGGCATCCTCTAATCTCAGATGCAGTGACTCTCGCATTCTGCTTCATTTTTATTATTTGGCTCCTGTCTCTGGTGGTGAGTTTAGAAGGAGCGCCATTTCTAGATTTATTTACAACAGTATTTGTGTGTTTGAGGCGTTGAACTATGCAGAACATGGTAGTTTTGCTTCTGTTAATTGTTTTGGCAATTTCAGAGAGAGATTTGTTTTGTTTCCACATATTTATCACGACATTCCACTCCGCTACCGTTGTCTCCTTACCTTTACGTCCCATAATACCTGTGAGTTCACAATCGGCTGAATAACTTTGGGCACACTGTCTCGAGGCATTGCATAAACACAACTGCTATGTGGTAGGGGCGTGTAGAGTACGTCCAACCACCTTTCTCTCTGTTCGATTGGGTACGTTCGAATACTTATCTCCTCCAATAAGAGGGACAATAGAATACAGTACAGATTGTGTAATAAATACATGCAAAGTGATATTTCAAATATTGTTTCCGAGACACAAAAGGTTAATGTTTACATGTTTAACAATTCAACGCTGCCAAATAAATATTACAGTATTTATAGTACGTGCAATGTTATATGTTATATTATTCGAATGTTTCTGTACGTCTTGGAATTCGATGCTCTCTCTGCTACATTGCAAGAAAAAATTGCACACTGACAGCGCTTTTAGAAATGACAAAATTAATTGAAAATCTCAAACAATAATAACGATCTCCGAAATTGCTGCGGACACAAAATAAGTTATCTGAAATTAATTATGTGCTTTAAAGAGTTCTACATTTTCTGTATGCTAACTTTTGCTTGTCTGTTTACCCGTTATACAAAATAATTCAAATCTGGCTCCAAATAATGCTTCACAGACTATTGTCGAAAATACAAAATAGATTTAACTTATATAATTTTTATTTTAAACATTGTAAATGTTATTATATTTTAAGTTTCTTATTTAACAGATCCTTTGTTTGAGCTATGTTGTTCGCAGATTCAGGGATTTCTAAAACTGTTTAAGTGCAGTTTAACATTCTAATATATAAATTAAATAAAAATTAAAAATCTTTCCACATTTTTTATCAAAATCTAAATCTGTTATGCATTTACATAACTCTCCGTCGTTCAACAGGCCATTCGTGTATTTACGTAATGCTAAACTGTGCACACATTTGCAGAAATGATTTTGTTGTATATTTTCTTGTAGGCACAAGTGGATAAAGGGTTGTCTTAGCGCAACAGTAGCATAGCTGCTTACCAAGCGGGAAGACCGGGTTCGATTCCGGTACCGTTGGGAATTTCTCCCCCCTGGGAGACCTGGTCTGGGGGGGGGGGCATTCGAGGAGCTACTTGGGGGAAATGTATGGCCTCTGGTTGCTATGACCCTGTTCACCGGCTGGGAAGGTCTAGGGACGTCAACTATACACCGCGGTGGGCATTGTGTCGTTCGGCTGGTAGTGGGCTGTTCGGCAACGGAGTTTTAGTTCACAAGACAATTCAGTACGATTAAGCATGATCGCAAGTAATAAAAATATGTCGGAAATGGTTAACGTCACATGCCCGCTTCGGTAGCGTAGATGGTAACGTGTCTGCCTCACGTTCAAGAGGTCCCGAGTTCGAATCTCGGTCAGGGTGAGTTACTGGATAAGGTTTTTCCGGGGCTTCCCTTATCCTGAAAGACGAATGTCGGGTAGCTCTAAGCTCCATGGACCCCGGACTCATTTGAGCACCATTTCATTCATCATCCGATATGACTTAACATTGGAGGACGTAAATTAAAAAAAAAAATAACATAAATTGTATGATTTAATGATTGTGTAGTAAGGTTTTGTCTTTCCTCACATTTAACAATTTCTAAAAAATAATTCAGAATAAAAAGGAGTTCAGAGGTTATTCCCAGGAATTTCAAAATGCTTAGTTTGTCATGCTTGAACATTTGCCGCTTTAATAAATATTTTTAAAACCATTTCCTCTGAGGAAACAAAACATAATTGGAGGTTTTCTATGTAAAGGAAATATATGCATCGAAATATTGGACAGAATAGAATATGATGAATAGAAAATGACGGCGAAAAGGAATGTAAACAATCAAAACTTAAGGATATATTTTGCAATTTGCGGCTTCCAAATAAATTTTACGCAAATATTTTAACAAAAGAATGCGTTCTTAATTTTAGACTCCTATACACTGTCTCAAACTAGAAGGATCGTGTTGTAAACAAACAGGAGGTGAGACAGTGAGACAATTCATAGCTATCTATATAAAAACTATTAATTTCCCTTCAACAAGCATCTGTATCTTTCTCACACCTCCCATAAATGTTTTCAACAGGAACTTTTTAATTTAGACCTATTATAATTTGAAACATGTTTCTTGCTCGTGCTGGTTTCGTTAGAACTTCAGATGGTCACGTGAGTTTAGAATTAATCCATAGGGAACCCTGGTACTTTATAGGTGTGAATGTTTGCTGTATTTTGGGTGCAATGATTTCCTTCATATTCCTAATATCCCTGCAGATGGTGTTTGTGTTTTGGGAGATGATTAACACAGCATATTTCCGTTGGATCAAGGATAAATTAGCCCGAGATTAATTTGTGCATAATTTAATAAAGCATGCTTGTAGAATAATACGAGCACTTTAAACAGGGAAGAACACCAGTACTTTCCGTTACACATTATGACGTTTATAAACAATCTGTGTGCCGTAATTAGTTTAGGGATCGGGGCCTCTACCCGAACGTTAATTTTCAGGTAATTGCTTTTAATCGCGTGTTGCAGGTCTTTCCTTTTGTCCTTTGAGGTTCGCCGCTCCACCACGCTTCGACTCCCGCGTGCCCCACTATCACCCTGCCATCTGCCGCTTGTAAGCCAAACAACTCAGATTTAATGAGCCCCATTCGCCTTTGTGTGTTACATACACCGGCCAGCAGCTGTACTCGGGCGGCGTACCAGTTGCAATTTCCTTTCACTTTCTGTCATTTACCTGAGACACTGTCGGCAGATGTAGGTATCTCCTCAAAACTTAACGTTCACATGACTTTCTCTGCGTACCGCCGTTTTTAAATATTACTTTTACAAATAATTCTTAGGGAAGCTAGTAATTCTATTTCGTTATAATCGATAAATAGCTATAGTTACATTTCACACTCTGTTATAGATACAAAGGAAATGCCGATAGTCAACTGTTAGAAACTGGATGTTACATGCTACTGTTAAAATTCCACACTCTTTCCATACAATCACAAGAAGAAAAACCTGTCCATCAGACTTTAAAAGAAAGTATTGTACAACTGGAACCATTTATAACGAATATCCTAGAATTGTATAACAAAAATTATTAGAAATAAATTGCATGTTTTAAACAGAACTACATTTTTCATCTATTGGTAACGCAGTACAGGACTTCATAGGAGAGAATTCATGTTTTATTTTCCATGTAAATCTCTTTAATTTGTGGCATTTTCATCTAAATCTTAGAGCCATTTTGAGAAAATCGGACTTAAAAAAAAGGTTTTCCATATAAGTGTAGCTTGGGGTTTGTTTAAATACTACATTTGGTATTTACCCAACCTTTCTGTTGACAGAGGGCTCCTCCCCGCATTTTCTCTCATAATATTAGTGTAGATGCAGCATTACAAGCAGCATTAATCTTTGCCCCTTTCTTTAGTTTTCCATTTTTCTTTTCAAATACTTTCAAGTTCGATTTTTAACAGCTTTTTTGTAAGACTTCTATTGCAATTCTTACGCAATTTTGGATTTTCAGAGAGTAAATGTGCCCAAAATATGCACTGCTTTACTTTCTACATCTACTATAAGATTATGGGAGGTCACAAGAATATCATGCATAAGATCGAGTAAAAGAGAAGCAGGTAAAGCAAATAATAATAAAGATAATGTTATGCGTGTACGTGACGAGCCAGCGAAATCATGTCCATATGACAGCGTATCAAAGGTTGGCTATCTGACTTCGTCCATTCCAAACATTCTCCTTTTAGAATTTATGGTATGCTATATTCTTGCCGCTTTCTTTACAGCTCTATAATGTTGTTCCACATGTTTGACTACACTCACATGAGTTTCTATACCCTCTATTATTTATTAACTATTATTACGAGTTTGTTTTTTCAATCGAGATTACACTTTGCAAGTTTCGTTATAGAAACAAAATAACGATAGTCAAATGTTTCAGAAGTGAATGTGTATGCCTTCCTTAAAACTTCATAGTTTTCTATGCAATCGCAAGGGATAACTAAATGTTCTCAATACTAAAAACAAATGGCAAAAGTGTTGCACAAATCGAACGTTTATAACGAATATCTCGAAAATGGCTGATGAAACAGAAAAAAAGGCTGTTTGAAATAAATTTGAGAATTTTAAAGAGATCTGCATTTCTTGTTCAGTGCGTTTTCGCTTACTGCTTAAGGTTTAATTGTTGTATAAAATCCATATAGAATTTTTTGAAAATGAAGAGGCTATTCCCCAAAAATGTAACAAATTTATTTTATTTATCATGTGTATATGTTTAATATATAGTAATTTCATCAGCACAATTAGCTATTTTAAGAACATAAGAAAAATTCGAAAAACTTCCACTGAAAAGATAGTTTGAGGTTACAGATTACTCTGAAAAACTTCGTGTTTTGTATTTTCAAGATATTGAACTTAAGTAACAGACATTTATTCAAGTATTCGTTTTTAAGTTCTGCTGTTTACATACATACACACACCACATGGACCTATCATTGAAGAAAAAAATGTTTCATTCAGGAGTCTCAAAAATTGTGAAATAACGATATCGAAGTTTTGGGTGGAATGCAATACCCTCTCCACCTACATGTGTGGTAGGAAAAGCAGGTAGACATGTTTATTGCACAACAGTATAAACAAACAATGCTAATTAATTGTTTGTTTGTTTGTTTTGTCTTTTGGCAATTATTTCATCATTGAACGCTTCTCTTCCATATGGCCACAGGCTATATATTTTCAAAAACTGTATACGCAATTTATATTTTATATTCATATGACCAAGTTTCAAACCGCTTTCGTTGGATATGGATATCAGAGGACACTTTTTGGCGCTTTATTGTAAATATAGCACTTTTTTTTTTTATGAATTCGAGCCCAGAGTGTTCAGGGGGAAGTTTAACATGTTCCAAAATTGAGTTGTTTTAGGATAACTGAAGATTTATCAATAATATTTTGGACCTGATTTTCAGAACCCGAATACATTTGAATTGTAGAAGCTGACAAAAATGGTGAGCTGCCCTTATTTCAATCTGTTTTTTCAACCCCTAATACGCAAATCACATTATCTACGAGTGGTGTGCTTGTGCAATAGAACCAAACAAAATTATAAGTTGCATTACGAGTTTAAAAATCTATTCCTACTATATCTTCAACCACTTATTTAAAATTTACTCATGTTCAAAATACTACAGAAGTTGGCAAAAATTATATGTTGCATTATGACTTCCAAAAGCTTACATACTTCGTTTTCACGCCCTTGTGTGCAAATTATGACTTATTAAGCAATTCTGGACAAAACGTTGGACATCTACGATTTAGGTGCAAGTAACCGTTACGTACTAATTACAACTTTCAAAAATCACTCTTATACTTATTTTCAGTCACGTGCTTATAGAATGTAACAGTCGCGTTCAAGTTAAAACACCACCTGTTTTTGTTCAAGACTGGGATCATATAGGGACTTCTGTTTTTTTTTTTTTTTTTTTTTTTTTTTAAATACACATGGACTTTGTGTACGAGTGACAGATGGCAGCATTGTACAAGGCATCCACGGCCTCACACCAGCCGGTCTGACGACATGATCTAGCGAGTGGAGAACGTTGTTTTGGAGGATCGCCGATTGAGCATCTTCAGATCTTCATGCAGGATTGTGTACACAGATCCCACGGAAATGCCTATTTTGGAGGCGATGTCTGCAACTTTCTTGGTTTGTTGTCACACGATGTTGTGCCTTCATTGAACTGTCGCATCCAGGACACATCAAATACTTCCATGGTACCATCACTACACGCCTCACTCAACTGGCGATGAATTTCAATAGGTGGCACAGCAGGAAAATGGAGAAAACGAATGATTACATGATGTTCTTGCAATGAAAACGTCGCCATTTTAAGTATCAAACACATTCCTAACTCTCGTCGTGAGTGTAAACAAAATATTTTTTCTTTCTTTTACTAGGTTGTAAAAACACTTTCTGAAACTTACTTATATACTGGTATGTTTTGGGCATCAAAAGATGCTGCCACCCACAGTTCTTGCAATTAAATACATGATATTCTTTCCCGGATTTAACATCCAGCTATACTACCCTATGATCTGGGAAACTATACTCTCCGTAAGAAAATTCATGGTATATGATGCGACTCTTTCACATTTTACTGATTGCCTACTTTCTCGCCATGTTAAACGTTTCCTAGCGCCAGAATGCGCTAGTGTGGCAGTTCACCAGTCTTTTTTTTTTTCTTTCGAGTTTTGATTCTGGTATTGTTATAAGTACGCCATCGTTTGCGATGTTTACCTTTTTGTTGGTATCGTAATAACTTTTATATTTGTATAGACACATGCGTCAATGAATTTTTTGCACGCCGTTAAGAACTGCAGTCATGCGGGAGAGAAATTAAATGTGTATGGCATCCAATAAAATAATATATATGTAATTGAGCCCTTACAGAGATCAATAAATGCCATCAATAAACAACTAGTAATACATAAGGATCGATTTGCTAATAAGGCTTTAAATATTACGCTTTAATTTATTCAATAATCTAAAAATACGCCATGCATTAATTTATTAATAATCTTAAAGTTACTGCAGTTCTTGAGCTGTATTAAAGGTCTCTGAATGAGAATGGGTTTGAGTTTTGTTTCCATTTCTCTTTAACATTAAGCTTACAACTGCGTCTCTGGAACATTTATTTATGTACTAGTAAAACAAGATGGAAGAGAAAGAAACTGTAAGGAAGGCCATGAGGTAGGTGGTAACTTTGATTCATAAAGTGCAGTAAAACTAGCGAATTGTAGCAGCCACGAAACCGGTTTGCTGCAGCTGATAATTGGGAATAATTAAAGTGTAGCAGTGTTAAACCCGAGCTGCTACGATCAGCTGAGGATGGATCATTGGGAAGGACGAAAGGCTATTTCCGCACTCTTCCGAACTTGCCAAGTTTCGGAGGCAAGGCCGGCTAAACGTAGGTGTAAGCGCATAACTTCTCTTCCTTCCTCTCTTTCCTGCTTCGGTCGCTTTCTTTGGCCTCCGCAGTGAGAGAGAGGGAGGGAGGGAGAAAGAGAACGTAACATCTTTCGGTATTGTGTAGACATAAAGAGAACTCACCATATTACATTCACATGTTCTTCTTTGCCCACTATTATTTATTTTATAATGCTTCTGCAAACTATTCTTACAGAAGCTTATCTTTACTGCGTTGTTCCAGTAAGCAGGGGAGGTATTGTATTCCATTCAACATTCTACACCCAGATTTCACCGGAAAACTGTTTTGTGACTCCTTGAATAATAAATAGTATATTCGGTACTAAGAACAGGTTGTTAATGCATATCCAAGCATTCACGATCTGATAAGTAACGTACAGTTCGTGATTAATCAGTTATATTTTGCAACACTTCAAAAACCTGCAAAAAGCAGTCCACGAGAGAAACAGGGAAACTACTAGTTGATTCCTCAAACTTCCAACGACTGCCCTTGCGATTTATTTATGGTCATCGCAAAGGCCAAACGCGCGGGAAATTGTGGGCGCTTAAAATCAAAAGGCAAATCCTCTGGGATCATCGGCATATGTGGGTTCAAGATATCTTCTCTTTTGTACTTTCCCTTGATGATTGTTGCCTCGACGTTATTCGTTAGCTTTTTCACAGTTTCCATTGTACAGTCGTAGTTGGTTAATATTACGCAGCATGATCACAACAGATGCTACTTTTAATTTTAAATTGTGAGGTGGGAGTCCAGGCAATTCTAATGAATTTAAAAACTCTGTGAGATAGATGACTACGTCATTCTGGTTTATAGCTGTGTCAACTGATTTGTACGAAAACAACTCCGGAAGAAAATTCTGTATGGTCGCATTGAGATCATCGACATCTGCAATTTTTGCCGCCAATATTGCTCGTTCACTCAGCCAAAAAACACGGGTCTGGGAAATGACAGAAATCTGTGGGTAATGGAATTAATACGATCGAGGTGTCAATGGCGACTTTATGTCGGGGACCAGTGAAATATCTTTGAAGACTGACAAGGAGTGAAATATCTTTGTACTTTGTAATGCTTTCGTTTGTTGAAAATAAAATAAGGTGTGTTCCATAAAAGTTTGCGTGTGTACTTTTATATTTAGTTAATAACGCGGTCCATTATCACTTCAGATTTTCTTCTCACCTTTTAAAACTTCCTTGGACTTACACATAAATTTCAAAACCAAAATCAGGCAAATCGGTTCATACAAACGTGAAATGTGAACAAATGAAAAGCTACACCTAAACTATATGGGCAAAGCCTTCCTGTCCGCTCTTTTGTTAATGAATTAATTGAGGTAACATATGTCTTGCTTGTTAAGTTGTTTATGTAGCCGAATTAAATCTTTCAATTTTTTATGGCTGTTATGTAATAAAAATGAGTGACATTGCTATTTAAGAAGCTGCGGTCCTAGAGTGTATAAATAATTCATATGTTTGTATATTTTGTTAAGGATTCATTAGTAACCTATTTTTAGATTACTGTGCTCTGGGTGTTAGGTCACTTCCTTACTGGTGCCTAAGTATTGATGACCAGTAAAATTAGAACCATATCATCAGCTCAGAGGTCGTTGAAGGCTGAAAAAGGCCTTCGGCTATAGCCATATCGGAACATTGTCTGTTACTGGCATTAAGTGTGGATTTTAAATGACGGTGGGTAGAGGGTGGCACATTTGCGGTTATGGTTTTTTAAGTCTAAATATATCCTTTTTAGTATAAATAAAACTAGAACCGTAAGTATTAATGACGTGTTTCATTCTTGTTGGCATGGCAATTGACAGATGAATTGGAAATTTAGCTTACATAACCAAATACGTATTAACAATGATTAATCCATAATGAAGTAATGCAAAAACTATACTTTTAGAAAAGCAAAATCAATTATATGGTAGATGTGTGCGTTATAGTAAGATAACTGACAGAATTAAAAAAAAAATGTTATTTTATAAATTGCATGGTGTGGAGTATTTGAAGCAGTTTAAAAATGTAATAACTATCACACCGAAATTTTAATCCATCTTATTTTTATAACTTATAAGTAACACAGAAAATACATTTTTAACTAAATTTACTTAAAACTTTTTTAAGTGCTAATTTTCCTAGAAAGGTTTAATTGTTGGACTTATACCAAAGAATCATAGGATTGCAATTTGCAATAAGGGTATGCAGAAAGAGGCTTCTTACCCCTCTCTTCAATCCCGTGCATGCTGTAGTAAGTTTTGTGTACGATAATGCGTGCAGGACCACCAATGTGAAGGGGACCATGTTCATTTACCAGATGGAATGCTACCTGGCTCCAGTCCCTCAATGGGAGGAAGAAACTGCTTTCACAAGGACTGTACCCCTCATTAGTTCAATTCATTAATCGTCACAGGTTTCGGAAGTTGTTTCAAATATACGTTATAATATGGGAGTCATTCTTCTTTTTATTTATTAATAGTAATCATTTACTCAGCCCACAGAAGTGGCCTCTCTTCCGGCTAATGATGCATTTTACATTAGGAGACTAGCCACAGTTGTTAATTATTGATTAAAATCACTGTTTGTTGCATTCACATGACGTTCTGAGCCCTCTTATCATTTTTAGTCGTTATAAAATATTCCTACGACAGCTTATTTTTCTATTTTATTTTAATAGAAAGAACCTTTGCATTTAGCGATAGTCAACTGGTTCAAGAATTGGACGCTATTATGCTGGCGAGGACCAATTGAATGTCGACACACTAGTATTAAATAATTCGAACCACTACTAACGGATACGTCAAAAGATTGTTGCCACAAGTTATTCGAATTAAATTGTCTTAAATAGATCTACCTCCCTATTTTCTACCGCTTAGCGTTTACCAAGTTATACTAGATCATACAAAAATCTTTATGAATAGACTTCGCTGGCTATTCTTATAAGGTTCGAAGACGTACATTTTATTTTTTTGTGTAAATATATTTAATATATGTATTTGAGCAAAAATCTACCTACGTGGTAGAGGAAGTAAAATCAAATTAGTTTTCGGAGTTGCAGTTTAAATAAATGCATCGGATCTATTCAATACAAGGTACTTACTGTGCATAAAATTGCATTTGATAAGTTAATTGGACATAAATTCAGTAAATTCTCTTCGATTACAAAACTATTTTGAGAACAATTGAATGAATATTTTACATTTTAGAATAGTAATAATTAAACCATTTGAAATACGCAAGGAAAATGAGCATAACTGCTTGCTTCTGTATAGAAAACATACATTTTTGTGCTGATTTAAACTTCATATTTTTGAAACTACAAGTATTGTCCACTAACGCAAAGTAAGTCCCTGAGAGGAATGTGCCACCCTTACACAGTGGGACAAGGACAGCGAACGTGTGTGACAGAGAACGCATGCTACACAAGGATTAGAACCGTTGAAAAAACATGCGCCTTTTTCATTCAGTGCACTAAAACCGAGAAGATTTATTCACAAAAATAGAAGCGTCAGATTGTTTCTGAATGGTCTGTAACTGAACTGACATGGGGTTTTAAATCTATCCAGGGAGGGTGTGGAAAGCTTCTCCAACTCCCATGCGTCTCAAGCCCCGTAGACTTTCTTTGCTGTGATAAACTGTACATATGTTGAACGGTTCTTGTGTAAATTCAATGTCTCCATATTAACTAAAATTAAATTGCAGTCGTTTGCAGTAATTTTAAGAAGCTTAAAATAATATTAGTCTTATTTCAACCTCTTGCATACAAATCATTACAGATGTGAACAAAACTGTGGACGCTTATTACTTTAGAATCTTTAAAAACATTGCGCTATTAACTTCAAACACTACACTCAAATATAGCATGGTTTGTTGGATTTGGATAATTATATGTGTATATGAGAATATCACAGTTAACTTTTAAGATTTTCCTCTAATTCCAATATTAATTCCTTATTCCTTACATAAAGATATCACTGTTTAGCCCATCAGGACAAAGATTTGACACATATACATGTTTAGGATAGTAATAACTGAGTGCCTTGCAGCTTTAAACAATTAACTCCCTCTTTACATACAAATCTAAACTATGAAATTCGTACGATAACCAGGAGCTTAAGCTTGAAACTTGATGAAATATTTTGGTCACGATGTTTAATAATATCAAAAGGAGCGCAACTCATGTAATAAATAATTCTATTACATTACTCGCTTTCCTGTAAAGTAGTACAAGATACATAGATCAGGATTACTTTTGTTGATGTTATATGCACACATCTTTAATTTCTTATGTATATATTTTAAAAACAATCAGACATTGTGAAATACAGGTAAGATAATTGGACCAGTGAGTCGAAAAGTCAGTCAGTCATCTGCATTTCCTGTCACATCCTAACTAAATGTGTAAAACAAATGAATTCCTTGCAGAGGTCATAGGAACAAACAGAATGCTGTATAATCTCTATATACTCGTAGTTTGTTAAAATATATTGCGGGAGAAGTTATTTTCTAACTCTGACGAGTGTCTTTGAAAATTGGCTTCCTAGCAATATTACACACAGAACTTTACTTTGAAACAGTTATTTTAGGTTTAATTTTATTTAACATTAATTTGTGATTGTATTGGATAGAAAACGAGATTTAAGATAACAAGTGAAAGTGTGAAAGTAATCTGATAAATAGAAGAAAAGAAAATTGAATTTTAATCATGATTTTAATAACAACAAAATTAATGTACATCTAGAAAAAAATATTTTGAGTGTCAAATAGTGTGAAAAAGTGATTTGAAAGAAAAATTATAGAAATATTCCTAAATACTCGTACATTTACCACGAACTTAATTTTAATTGGATGTGACGTGGACCAATAGAAAGACGTTCATAAGTCTGCAGAAAGGACGTGGTACATAAAGCATAGCGAAAGCTACATAATTGTTCTTAAAACTATATAATATCGACGTTCACCAAAGTTATTATTTGTTAATTGTTTAAAAGAGTTATTTCAAAAGGTTTTAATTAAATTAAATGCCATTTAAAAGAGAAAGTTGTAGAAATTATTTCACCACTACAAATGTAACATACAGTTACATACGGCTTCCCAACACTTTTAAACACATAGTTCATTTTATTTACAAAGTGAACCTTTTATTAAATAGAAAAGGCACAAGCCCTTTTCTGTAATGTAATATTTGGCCATAATTCTATTATAAATCAAGTATGGTAGGCGTTATTATTTATCACATAATAAAAATGGCATATGAAGAAATGCGTTTGACGAATATGCTATTTGTGTATGTATATATTGAGAATTGGGTATTATATTTACTGTAATTCAAATGACACGTGCGTGTGTGCGCGTGTGTGCGTGTGTGCGCGTGTGTGCGTGCGTGTGTGCGCGCGTGTGTGCGTGCGCGTGCGTGTGCGTGCGTGTGTGTGTAAATTAAGATACTACGACAGAGAGAAGTTATTGCACTGCACCCGGAAATTCGATCTATGTGTGCGTAAGTATGAACGGCATAGCTAAAAATGATAAATTGGTTAACTACCAATTTGGTCTGCAAATTCAGTGTCTACTAAGAATTCGGCACCAGGATTTTCAAGAAAATTCTCGCACCCCAGTTTTCGTTGAAATATTAGTTTTATATTCTCAGAAACGAGTTTGATTGAAATATCATACGTTGTATATATTTATGTAACAAATAAAATGCGTTTTAGGAAGAGCCTGAGAAGTTATCATTCTGAATGACTAGTATCATTAGTAAAAGGTATAGAGACATATACATAATTGTATATACGCACACAACTTATTCAAATAATTTTTTACGTTAACCACTTTCGAGACATTCTGCGGTATTGATTGGATATGTATATATCCAATATATATATTGGATATATATATATATAACCTATCAAATGTGATTATGGTATCCGTTTATAGTTATCTACAACGAATATGTAGTTGAATATTGAAGATTTATCCGATTATAAAGAAATAGGTATTTTGTGCGAATAGATTGTAGAAGAGTGAGTAGGGAAAATAATGTAATGTGACCCATGATGCCATCTACATTTGATGTAAATACCCGACTTTACATAAACTTCATTCCTAAAAGCGCGTAAAAGTTACCTTTTATTACCACGAAAAAGATATATTAGTAACCTATGTAAATAGATAACGTTTTCAATCTCGTCTATTTGGTCAAAGTAAACTGTTGGGAAGGAAGTAAGTTAAAAACATGCTTTTCTTTATTCTAAAACGCTGTTCAAGAAGGCCATCGCTTTGCAGTACTTTGTTTCGCTAGCACAAAGAAACAATTGAAGGTAATGTGGGATGGGGATGTTTGAACCAGCCGACATCTGCCCGCTCTGCCGGAAATAAACCGGTACTAGGGAAGTCCTCCCTGCCTCGCCTGACATTCCACTCGTGATACCATGTGGTGGTGGGTGACCCGGCCACGGAACTGGTGGGATCAGAGTTCGAAAACAAGACTTGCGCTGTAGGAATAAACCTTGGCTGCAAATACAACATTGTGCATGTGAGAAAGTGTAGGTGGCAAGCGTAGGCTGTACCAAGCTGCAGTGGTCCTGAGTTCTAGCTTAGACAGGCTGGTGTGTGTGTGTGTGTGTGTGTGTGTGTGTGTGTGTGTGTGTGTGTGTGTGTGTGTGTGTGTGTGTGTGTGTGTGTGTGTTTGTGTGTGTGGACTGGCAGACTTGCCCAACCCATCATTACACAGCCTTAATTTCATTACCCACCTCCCTCTGTCTCACTTTTTATTTATTTTTATTTTTACTTTAGAAACATCAGCACAGGGAATTTAGATCATTGAGATGTTCTAATTATAATGAGGATAGATTATAAGGTATATTTTCTGTTCAGCATTCTTTTCTGATTATCCAACATACATATATAATGCATGCATACACATTCTCTCTTCATGTTACTGTATGTAGTTGTATATCATCTCTAACCTGAGAATTATTAGCGTATACACTGTGGAAATGAACCCGCAGCTGTAGTCTTCAGCACTTCACAGATACTATCCGTTCTTGTATCAAAGAATCAACAATTCGCTCACACCGACCTAGACCTCATCTATACTACCTACGCATATTATTCACCTAATCAGAGAAAAGCATCGCATCCGAAGGCAGTGGCAACGAGTAAGACATCCTAGTCTACGCAGAAAGCTTAACAGCCTCATTCGTACCGTTAGGCAAGAGCTAGAACAGCATCGTCTTAATTCTTACCGAACCTATCTGTCTTCTTTATCCTCTAGTGACTGTTCCCTTTGGTACGAAACCAAAAGAATTCTACGAGAACCAACTTCAGTACCATCGCTGCATGTTGATAATAAGAGACTCATAGACTCTCAATCAAAATGCAATGCTCTTGCCTTGATTATGAAAATATATTTACTACAAATAACATCGTTGATGGTAAAGCCGCTTCTGATATTGAACATGAACTGTATGTACATAAAAACAAACCTGAAGTACAAATATAATTTTACACACATCGCCGAAAGAGCTATCCCACTTCATCATAAATCTTACTATAAAAAAATCACCAGAACATGACCTCAAACCGAACATAGTACTAAATAAACTTACAATGAAAACACTTGTTTACCTGACAGAAATCTTTAACTCCTCTCTAAGAATTGGCTACTTCCCTCGTTCATGGAAAATAGCAAAATAATGGTTTTCCACAAACCTCAAAACCGAAACATCTTCCATCAAGTTATTGGCCATCTACAAAAACAACATTATACCATCGTATCTATTTGGCTTTCGTCCTCTGCATTCTACAACTCATCAATTACTAAGAGTTACTGAAAACATCATAAAAGAATTTGAAAAGAAACAGTATACCCTGCCACTTTTCTAGATATAGCCCAAGCTTTCGATACTGTATGGCACACTGGTTTACTGGTAAAACTATATAGAATTGGACTCCCAGATTATCTGATCAGAATGATTGAAAGTTTTATCTCACAGCGCCAATTGTTAGTGCGAGTAGACAGTTACAAATCCGATCTTCGACCAATAGCAGCGGCAGTTCCACAAGGATCAATTCTGGCACCACTATTATTCAGTATATTCATGCACGACTTTCCAAATACAAATCCCACATCCAAAGTCATGTATGCCGATGGCACCGTTATTTTCTATTCGCATCCAGACTTAAGTACTGCAATCAACAGGCTACAAATATCATTAAATATGTTATCTAAGTGGTTCAAAATGTGGCGAGTAGTATTAAATATTAATAAAACGGAAACGAAAATATTCTCCTTAAGATCTTATCAAAATCCACCCCTCCCCCATTGTATCTGCTGGGAAAACAACTAACACGAAAGCCTCCAGAAACCCCAGTCAAATATTTAGGCGTAATGCTTGACACTAAATTAACCTGGAACTCTCGTATATCTTACATTTTCACACTAGCCAGTTCTAGAATTAAAAAGCTGTACCCATTGCTACAGAAGAAATTACAGCTTGGTCTGGAGTGCTGAATATTGATCTACAAGTATCATATACGCCCCATAATTTCTTACGCTGCTCCTGTATGGGGTGCAGCCAGCAAAACCCACATTCATCGACTTCAGGTTATACAAAACAAATTTCTCCGCAGTATTACAAAGGCTCCATGGTTCATTAGAAATGATCAACTCCATCAGGTGGTTCAAAATGTGGCGAGTAGTATTAAATATTAATAAAACGGAAACGAAAATATTCTCCTTAAGATCTTATCAAAATCCACCCCTCCCCCATTGTATCTACTGGGAAAACAACTAACACGAAAGCCTCCAGAAACCCCAGTCAAATATTTAGGCGTAATGCTTGACACTAAATTAACCTGGAACTCTCGTATATCTTACATTTTCACACTAGCCAGTTCTAGAATTAAAAAGCTGTACCCATTGCTACAGAAGAAATTACAGCTTGGTCTGGAGTGCTGAATATTGATCTACAAGTATCATATACGCCCCATAATTTCTTACGCTGCTCCTGTATGGGGTGCAGCCAGCAAAACCCACATTCATCGACTTCAGGTTATACAAAACAAATTTCTCCGCAGTATTACAAAGGCTCCATGGTTCATTAGAAATGATCAACTCCATCAGGAACTTGGTATTCTTCCCATCTTCGTTAGATTATCCGAAGTACCAGACGCTGTAACCTATGACATTGGACGGCGAAACTTCAAAAGGACTAGATTGACAAGGAAACTGCCTCAAGACATCCTACTCACTGATTCAGAATATAGCGACTTTTCTCACTAATTCAAAGTATATCCTCTATTTTTCTCATAACACCACTGATCATAATCTAGCCTCGCATATCTAACCTCTCTTTTCAATTGTTATCCATCTTATTTAATGGTATTGTGTGTGTTATCCTGTTATATACCTTGTCTTTTATTAAATGTGTTCTTAATTGTTTACTGTTTATGTTATACATTTATCACCTATTGTATATGTTAGAGGACAGCAATTCCTCAGTTGTTAATTTGTATGCAGTACTCACGTAATTTATCAATGGCTTGTATAGCAATACTGCTGATCAGCCAAATAAGGAATTAAAAAAAAGCAGCTGTAGTCGGCCCTCCTAGCCATGGTCGTTAGAGCGTATGTCTCTAGCGCTCCGCCGCGTAGACGGTCGCGGGTTCGAGTCCCGCCTTGGGCGTGGGTGTTCTGTGTATGTGTCTGTGTCTTGTGTATATGCGTACCACTATAGAACAAAATATGCCTTCGATGGCCAAATGAGTTCTTCCTCAAAGGCCAAAGAAAAAATGGCAGCCGATTCTTTCACTTCAATCATGAGGTTTACTTTCACATTACTTATACACAATATAAGGGTCTTTAATACACGGAAGTGCGTCCGCCTCTGTAGTAAAATACTCAAAATGAGTCCAGGGTCCATAAGAGCTTAGTTACTTGACATTTACCTTTAAGGACAAGGGTAAACCTCGGAAAGAACCTTTTCCAGATGACTCACCTTAACCGAGATTTGAACTTGAGACTTCTTGAACTTGCGGCAGACACGCTACCACCACGCAACAGAGGAGAATCATGTGAATGGAACACAGTAGAGTTTTATAAATAGTGACAACTTATGAACTTCATGTTTCTCTCACGTAACATAAACGTGTTAACATTCAGCAGAGTTATTGAACTCATCGATGCATTGTCAATAAGGCTTAGCTACACGTCAGCAATGTGATTCATAGTTGGCGATGAAAATGTTGGAAGTGGGACATTTCTACGTCGAAAGGACAAAAAAAGAAACCTTGGACCATTGAAAGAGGACTAGCGGTAAGCATTGGGGAATGCCAAGGACAACCACTCAGCGTTATTCCGCTGAGGCCAATTATCTCACGTGCAGTTAAGTACTGATAAAGCTGCCAGATACGTCGTAGCATCGTTCAATAAATAAGCACGAGGCGGCCCTTTTGATATACACCATTCGTCCTTGGAGGAGGTTCCTTACTACCGAGATTTTGTCTCGAGGTTCAATGAAAGCACAACCTATCACCTGTTTTAAATCAGTCACTGTGATTTTAGAACGGCGTTACTTTGCTGTGATCTGTTCTGCATTTGCATTGAAGAAACCATAAGCGTTACTGATTATCTGCTCTTTCTCACATTGTTTTCGAAAGTTAGGTGCTGAAAACAAGAACTTCATCCTTCATTTTTGTTTAATATTGCAAAATAAGGTTTATTAGAAAAGCAATTTCTTTTCAGAACTATTTATGATACACTATGAAAAGTGAAGACTTTTTTTTCGAGTCAGAACGCCAAGTGTAGTAATTTTACTAGCGAAATAAAATCACTTTTAAAATATATTGTCATATACTATTTTTAGGCTGTCCTGAATATTAAATTATAAAGTATCCAGCTGAAAGCTATGGGGAAATAATTACAGTATAAATTCGAACATGGCAAAGGTGAGCACATGTCCGCTTATATTTTGTTTGTTATTGTTGGGCTTTCGTTGTTTGACCTTCATAGACCAGAGTTGACAACATGGCCACTTATACAATAACATTCTATACTATTTAGAAGGCTGTGACAAAAGCATATCAACATATTAAGTACTGCAGTAATGTTGTTATTGTTTTGATATTGTGATGTGAATTGTGCAGTTGTCACATTTTGTAAAATTAATTACCTGTGCAGATGAAGTTGCATTGGTATCGATTACAGTTTATTAACTGCTTGGACTGCAAACAGCTGAATTCTTAGAACAATCTATTTCGGGATCTTTCAAACAATTCTCCACCACATTATTTTCATTGCGAGAAAGAAAGATGACTTTAACAATTTTCTTTCATTGAGAGTTATAGCTATTTTTAAATTTAGTATGAGTGACCCGTGTTGGAAACTACATTAGATATACAGATTTTCAAGAACAATTGAACTATAATTTTAAGGAGACTGGAAGTACTCGATCCTACCAATGTCAAATTGGTGACCTTTATCTGGAAATTTTAAAATATTTAGTGAATTTTTCTAGGCATGCCCGCGCCGTGGTCGACTCTTACCAAGGCGGCGCGAGTTCGACCCTTGGTGACCGCAAAGTGAGATTTATGGCGGATAAAATGGCGCTGGGACGGGCTTTCTCCGGGACCTCCGGTTTTCCCCGCCATCATTCCATCAATTGCTCCATCATTCCTATCATTTATTTCACACTCATATTTATTATTCGCTTCTCTCGTTCTCATCCCAGGCGTTGGGCTGGGCCCTCAACCATGGCTCCTCTTATCAGGCTCAGTACTTCGGCTTCCCTCGTCCCGACTTTCCTGGATAGTGGAATCCATGTGCCTTAACACCGGTATCGTGATGGGAGGAAAAATAATTTTTCAAGGCATGTTCAGTAGTACTTTTTACAGTTGATTATTGAAAAGTATTCAGATGTTCTTTTACTTCAAGAGAAATAATGATAATTTAATGTAATTCATAATTTGTTTGAAAACATAATGGTTATTAAATTAAGAAAACTTTTACCTGAAAATATATGTATAAAATAAATATTATTTATTTATTTTTGTTTTACGTCTAAATTTTCTATAAGGATATTGAGTAAAATGTCGCATGTCTGAGATATTCACATGACAAATAGAATGTGTATCTTACATTTTCTGTATAAAGTTATGAATTCCATTTACTCTAAATGTATTTAATATCATTTTGCATAGTGGTGCACCTAAGAAATACCAAATTTTATTTCATAATAACTACTGTAGATATCTTCAAAGCTTACAATTTATGATGACCTCTGTAGTTGAGCGCCCTTATACTCATCACTCACTCACTCATTCGACTGTTTACCGCGATATCATAGAGTGTATTAATTTCAAGGTCACCACATATAGTGACCCGCTTTTAAACGTTTGTTTATTTTTTTTAATTTACGTGCTTTAACTTTTTAAGTCATATCGGACGATGAATGGACTGGGTCAAATGATGCTCAAATGGGTCCAGGGTCCATGGAGCTTAGAGTTACCCAACATTCATCTTTTAGGATAAGGAAAATCCCCGGAAAATACCTTATCCAGGTAACTCACTCTGACCGAGATTCGAACTCGGGACGTCTTGAACGTGAGGCAGACACGCTACCATCTACGCTACCGAGGTGGGCCAAACGTTTGTTTACGATTCCTTTATTATTCATAAGGAATCTTTCTGCAAATGCTTGTGCTAACATGAAATAGGTGAAGAATAAGACTTTTTTTACGAATATTTATATAGAAACATGAAAATTGCAGATATAAGCCATCAAATTTCTCTTAATGATATTCAGATATAAATAGTACGTTGCGTTACTAAATAGATTCTCTGTAGGAGTAAGGAAGTGTTTTTCCAGGAAGGCCAGCAGAACCCGGAGAGTAAGTACAAGATATTGTCCCTTCTATATAAGGGAAGAATTATCTCTGCTCTCATACCCACATTAATTTTCGCAACTTCAAAGTCAGGGTCCCACAACTTAATAATTTTTTAAAAACCTGACAACATTTTACGTGCACAGAATGCCTTTTTATGTTCATATTTTCGCGCAAAATGTCACCGCTTAACGCAAGCCCAGTT
Source organism: Mantis religiosa (assembly GCA_030765055.1). Classification (NCBI taxonomy): domain Eukaryota; kingdom Metazoa; phylum Arthropoda; class Insecta; order Mantodea; family Mantidae; genus Mantis; species Mantis religiosa. The sequence continues at coordinate 147,502,860 of CM060951.1, forward strand.
CAAAGGGCGCTACAAACGTTTTGATGTTAGCATTTATAATAGGCACCCAGCTTTACTTAATGCTCTCAAGGGCCTATAGCGCAGCTTGTGTTTTTAAGTACTTGCCCTCTTCTGGTGAACCTTACAACTGTTCTCCCTCCTCCCCTCTGCATATCCAACACAGTGTCGTACTTGGTACCTTTTTCAACATAAGATATTTGAATTTTCCTTGTAATCACATCCCTTAAGTAATTGAATATTTTAGTTATCTTGTTTTCCCCATTACGTAATTTAAAATTATCTAAATTTCAATGCTAAATTAAGCAGTTTAATACCAGTTTTCTTTGGAACTAACCAAGATAAAATGAGTGTTTCCTGGTAAACACAGCAGTAAATTTTAGTTAATTGATGGAAATTAATCATTTCTCCACACTGGCCGTATATAGGCTAAGATATTTGATGGATAGAGTCAACATGAAAAATCAAATATCTTAGCCTATATACGGCTAGTGTGGAGAAATGATTAATTTCCATCAATTAACTAAAATAATAAGAGTTAAATGATGAAGCCTGGGTCTTAAGTACTTACAATAGTAAGTCGCCACGAACGGTGTATCTCGGATGCGAGAGCCCCTAGTGGTCTACCGGGGAAATATACGAGTCAACTGGAGAATTCAATGTCAGGAAGGCACGTTGGCCATGGTAGCTCAAAGGTTAAGAGCGACTGGACGGAAACCAGTAGATCCGTGGTTCAAATCCCGGCCATGGCATTGGATTTTTCATGTTGACTCTATCCATCAAATATCTTAGCCTATATACGGCTAGTGTGGAGAAATGATTAATTTCCATCAATTAACTAAAATAATAAGAGTTAAATGATGAAGCCTGGGTCTTAAGTACTTACAATAGTAAGTCGCCACGAACGGTGTATCTCGGATGCGAGAGCCCCTAGTGGTCTACCGGGGAAATATACGAGTCAACTGGAGAATTCAATGTCAGGAAGGCACGTTGGCCATGGTAGCTCAAAGGTTAAGAGCGACTGGACGGAAACCAGTAGATCCGTGGTTCAAATCCCGGCCATGGCATTGGATTTTTCATGTTGACTCTATCCATCAAATATCTTAGCCTATATACGGCTAGTGTGGAGAAATGATTAATTTCCATCAATTAACTAAAATAATAAGAGTTAAATGATGAAGCCTGGGTCTTAAGTACTTACAATAGTAAGTCGCCACGAACGGTGTATCTCGGATGCGAGAGCCCCTAGTGGTCTACCGGGGAAATATACGAGTCAACTGGAGAATTCAATGTCAGGAAGGCACGTTGGCCATGGTAGCTCAAAGGTTAAGAGCGACTGGACGGAAACCAGTAGATCCGTGGTTCAAATCCCGGCCATGGCATTGGATTTTTCATGTTGACTCTATCCATCAAACAGCAGTAAATTGTAAACACAACATATCCTTTTAAAGCTCTATGTATTTTAGATGTTTGCATTTTCAGAACTTGTCAACCAATACCTGCAATGTTGGTAAATTTCATGACGTGTAAAATAGTCTAGCAGTTGTATTAAAATGGACATCCCCCTCCTTAAAAATTCAGTTAAACACCATTAAGCCCTGTGTATTAATAGTTTTGGCTACCATCATTGGATGTACACATGTTCGAGCCCAATCAGAGAGATGTGATCTATATATTGTACGATTGCTCACTCAGCATCACGATACATTTGAGGAGTTGCGATAGGTCAAGAGAACCAGCATTCCGTCTGGGGGAAGCATTGTGCTTACCGCCAGTGTTCAAATCTTTTGGATGATCGTGCCGTGCGCATGTGGGTGTGAGACCGATAATATGACTGGTCGGCTTAGACATTATTTTAAATGCTAATAACCTCGGAGCAGAAAGAAATGCTGACAGAGATTGAACAGAAAATGCTTTCAGGATATGCGATGTAATTTAAATCAAACCCCGATGTAAATAGTTACCTTTATGTCATGCTAGAAATACAGTAATCTTTACTCCAACAAATTCCACGTTCTACTACACTTGTTGCGATACCTAGTTAATAATCTGGCGGTGGCTTCCATATCTCTGTCGCAAACCATTATTTTAAATGGGAAGATAGAAATGGTGTATTCAAATATGTCTTGCATGCGCATAGATATTTTCACGTGATCAACAGTAAAAACAATAATAGATGAAAAAACATTCTTTGTAAATAAAATACTTTTAAAAACCATATAAAGTTTAAAAGCGCTAGAAACATAGATCAGAAACAAAAGTATCATTATCTAGACCAAAGGAAATAAAATTATGGAATTCCTTTTTGATTCCTAGAGGTTGAATCCTTCCTTATACGTTGCGTTGGCACATAAGCGGCTTTTACACTGGGGTTTAATGCTGATCTGCAAGATTTTCACTTATTTTATTTTTGGTTCTTAACGTTGGAGTTTGTTCTTTTGGGTTTTAAACTAAGCAGCCAGTATTCAGCAATCTCGTCTAGTGTCTTGCCAATTTCCGATTTTCTTGCCGCAGGAGATACTTGGTGACTATAGGTTTCTTGGTTAAGCAACAGAAATCCGTTCTTTAATGTAAGACAAAACCGGAAGCCGGATAGATTTTATCAATAGGTTTTAATGAAATTCTCCCATTGATGTCATGATTGCACTGTTAACCTAGCAACTTAATGATTGAGACTTCTGAATATGAAGGCTATGACAATAAGTTCAGCATCTTTCAAGTATGCCAATTACGAAGATTTCAAGAAAAGCATACTTGTTGTTATTCGTTTGAATTTTGTAATAAGTAGATATAGTTGCCAAACGAGAAATCGTTGTTCACTTTTTTATAATTTTCTTCTGGTTATGCAAATAGAACTGAATTTGAAAGCTATTGCATAGTGACCGGTCCTTTAAGCCAACTGTATTCCATAACTTCTCTTAGATTTGTAAAACAATGTAATTTCTACAGATGCCTTTCGGGATTAACATGAACTATATAGAGAAATGAGTGTTTATAAGTAAAGAAAGTCACGTGAGTGCAACAGCAAATGTTTTCAACGAGACTGTGCGGCAGCTCATACGGCTTATGGATAAGAACAGATACAGATGGCAGGATTTGTGACTCCTTCGATCTCCAAAGGTTTTATCTCAGGGTTAAATTAAAAATAATGTATAGACAAAAATCCTGTAAGATTTGAAACAAAATCTCCACAAAGTAATAGCCAAGAAGTGCCAAAAATGTACGAAAAGCTATCGTGGTAATTTTCAGTACCTCTTTTCTTAAATTTAATTTGATAAATGGAGTGCTTTAATAAAGGAAATTGTGATATGTTTGAATCGTCATCAATTTGCTAGTTAAAGATTTAATGAGCGTATCTTTTAGTACACTCAGTTGTATTGGATAGGCGTCTCTCCTCGATATAATACAACAAACTGTTCGGACGGCACTACTTAGTTACTTTTCAGCTTTTTATCTATACAACATTGCTTCTACTTATATCTAGGTGCATATAAACATGTCGATTAAAACAGAAGTGCTTGCTGCGGTACTATTGCACAAATGATAAAAGCCATATGTTGTGAAAGGCATGTGATGGGTATAAGCGGCAACATGGCGCTATAGTGGAGCCAGACCAGTTCGCCGGACGGACGGACGAGCCAGGAACCAGTTTCTAAAGAAAAAGAACCGCCGCCGCCGTCGCCGCCGCGGCGCAATGAGGTGGAGATAATACAAAACCGAAAGTTATGTCGGCCAGTTGAAGTTTTGGTAAATCTCTCTCCCCAGGAGGGGAGGGAGGAGGGGGCAACCTATTAGGCCTTAGTTGTTTGTGTTTCACAAGGATGATAGGTCAACGACTCTACACCGCCATTAGGAATACTCCATTTTATAATTAGATTGGCTACTGGATGGAACGAACTCTATGTCAGCCATTCATCCAGTACGAATCGGTCTATATCGGACACATCTCCACGAGATGGAGCTGGTTTCGCTTTTCTATTGTGAATACCTTAGTTGCAATTTCATCTAATTATAAAAAGGACTACATTTATCTGATTCTAGTGCTTGATATCTATCTTACATCTTCAATATTGACATAATTTCTCAGAGTATTATTGGAGTTCTAACTTAATGTAGTTAGGGGGCGGCCTGTTAGCCTACCCCTGAGTGTTATTGTTCTTATTGTACTGTTACCTTCTTTTCACTCTGATATGTAAAGCATCGTACTGCTGATCGATCAATAAAAATTATAAAAAAAAATTATCTTATATATGCCACATATGTAGCGTAGGTGGTAGCGTATCTGCCTTACGTTCAAGAGGTCCCAAGTTTGAATCTCGGTCAGGGTGAGTTATCTGGATAAGGTTTTACCTGAGGTTACCCTTATCCTGGAAGATGAATGTTCGGTAACTAAGCTCTATACCGAGCGGGATGGCTCAGAAGGTTTCGTCTGTGTCCCGCATTCGGGAAGCCCGGATTCGATTCCCGTGGCCGACCTACCTGACCTATGGATTTTTGGAGTTTTTCCGGGTCGACAGGTGAATGCTGTGTAAGTTAACTACATCCCCCAAATTTGGTGTCCCTCTATTTCATCTCCATTATCATTTCACATCGTCTGTTATCTGGTGGCCTCTTTCAGGGTAGAAGTGTCGGTGAGAGTCTTGGCGGTGCATGGCAGGATAATATGCTCTGAGTAAACCACTTTCTCCTCCGGTAAGACGGTTGCCGGTCTCCGAACCTGATGCTGTGAGTAAGTGGGGATGTCGTTGCCCTGGCCTACCGGGTAGGTTTCCATCCAAGTAAAATGTAGGGATCATGCCATCTGCACTTTCGTGACTCCTTGGAACGGCCTGTCTCCTGTCGCCTCATCCCTCCTCCTAAGGATGCCTCTCTTGGGGCATAGGCACAATAGATCAGTGACGAATCCCCTCCGTAGTAACCTTAATCCTAAACTAAGCTCTATGGACCCTGGACTCGTTTGAAACATCATTTCATTCATTTCATCCATTTTCCTATATCACGTAACGTTGTATATATAATAATTAATAATAATTAATGTGTTTGATAGTTTTCCTATTTAATTATGGACTCCGAGATGTACTAGTTCTTAACATGGAGATTCCCGTATCAGTTTCGGTCAAGGTCGAACTGGTTTTTTTTTTCTTTCTTTCCGTTGTGTAAACTACATAATGATGTGACTCATTCATTTTACTATTTACACATATATTTGACAGGCAAGTCGGAGACGCGTTTCAGCTTATACGTAAACAGTACATCTCTTGCACTTGACGTTTGCGTGCATCACGTTGACGTCGAAATCAGAGAATAGTCGATTTTTTTGTTGACCTTGCACAGTCCCGCATAAACACTCATGATACTAAAGCTCACATAAGAACCGTAGTCCGCGTCGGGACTTGAAACCCTGTCCCTCATGCCTTGAAATACCAAAGCCAAACAACATGGCCATAATGACCCATATGCTAATGTCCAGTTTTAAAGAAAAAAGGTCTAATGTAGGTTTAACACAGGCTTATTTAATATACTTTACTCGTTGTTTATATACATGCGCTGGGCCCGTCTCGGTAGCGTAGATGGTAGCATGTCTGCCTCACGTTTAAGAGGTACCGAGTTCGAATCTCGGTCAGAGTGAGTTACCGGGATAAGGATTTTCCCGAGGTTTTCCCTTATCCTTAAAGACGAATGTTGGTAGTTCTAAGCTCCATGGACCCTGAACACATTTGAGCATCATTTCACCCATTTCATTCACCGTCCGATATGAATATATAGTATTTTGTGTATGTATTGTATGCACTGTGATTAGTCAACATTTATATAGAGTGATTTCAAGCTAAATTTAGCAGTTCATCCGTTTAAGTTACGCTTTAGTTTTTATTAGTGTCGAGCTCATACGTAAAAAAATGAATTAAAAATGAAGATTTAAAAATGTTCCATGAAGTGCAGCACTTCAACAGGGAAAAGGTTATTTGACAAAAGAAAAGAAAAACAATGTTAATGAAGGTATCACAGGATATTTATAGAAAATGGAAGGCAGGAATCGTGAGAGCTATTGCAGAAAATAGAAATATAACATAATAGTCATGTGGTTTGGATGGAAGGAGATTGCGTGAAAATTTCGCCTTGCATCTTAATGCTGTTCTTGTAGAATACAAGGTTAATTACCCACACCACGCACTTTCTCTTAGTACTGATCGATTACATCTAGGTGTACATTAGTCATAGATCTGCCTAGTCCAAGTTTAGGCAGAAAAATGACATCTCTCAGTTTGTACCCTGACAATGAGGTGCGTAATTCGAACTAGTGCAGGTTCAATCGGTGATCAGTACAATCTCAGACGAGATTTTGTAGCTGTTTCTATCGTCGAACGTTGCACGACATAGATCCTGAACTTCTTGAAGGCATGTTGCATTTAATTACTACGAAGGAACATAAAAAATTTACTTGGAAATCTCACACGGCTTTATTTACTTATTAAAGCATATAGTATTTATTATTATATGATCTTTTTTTAATTTACGTTCAGTGCTCTCATATCGGACGATGGGTGTAACGAAGCTCATATAAGCTCAGAGTCCATAAAGTTTAGAGTTACACGACATTCATCTTTCAGGATAAGGCAAAGCCCCGGAAAAAGCTTACCCAGATAACTCACCGTGACCGAGATGCGAACTCGTGACCTCTTACACTACCACCTACGCTACAGAGATTAGTTTATCAATAAAATTAAGATTACCTGTTAAGACAGATTTTACGTGTAATATCATGGGTGTTTATAAAGGCGTGAAACCTCAGGGTATATCTGTCTCTTTTCTCGCCTCCCATATATTTACATCAGGATCGTTGTAGTTTGAAAGAGACTATAGCCCGAGTGGGGATTCTATTGACACCCTGTAGGAATTCTGCCCACAATTCATGCACAATTTTGAGAACGAATGTAGTTTTTAAAACACCACACACACTCACTCTACTGGTGCCATAGGGAACTTCAAACTTGGTTGCTTATAAAGACCTGCGCGTTTGTTTTACTGATTTTCCCAATGTGTGACTGGCATTTTATTTTAAATTAATCATGTTTTATATTCCTGGCTTCCTAATTATTTTTCTATTTCATGTATCTCCTGTGTCCGGATGTAGTAAGAATCAACGTTAAAATAAAACTAAAAAATTAAATTTCGTCAACTTTCGCGTTACTTGTGCATTCCTCTGCAGTGCATTAACCCCAAGGATGTCTGCATGACCAACATTTTTTTCCCCTTCTTTTCGTTGTACAGTTAAACTTTAGAGAAATTTTTTTCTGTCTTTTCTGAAAGAAGTTGAAGTATTTCGGACACATCAAGTAGAAAACAGATCCTTTGTGGATCACAAGACTTCCAAACAAAGCGAATACCTGCCGCTAGCAGCAGAAAGCCATAACGGGACCATAATGAGGGATACCATGCAGAACACAGTGGGCAGCTAGTTTCTCTTTGCTACTTGCCGCTAAATTCTTTAGAAGGAAAGCTTTTGTCAAAGCTGAGGGATACACCTGCTAAAACTAGAAAAACATATCGTACAAACGATCACTATTGTCTCAGTAACGACATTTGCAGAACGAGAGAAACATCCTTGTCTGTACTTTATGGAAAGTTAATAAAATGATATTATCTTAAGTTGTCTTTTTGCAAATAACAGTTCTACGGGAAGAAAAGTGGTTAACGACTGCCCCTGTAGTCGAGTAGTCGCTGTTGGAACCCAGATTCGATTCCTGGTGATAGCGAAAGTTTCTTTAATTAATACAGAATCCGGAAGTACGGATGAGAGAGTAAATAGAGAGTACTATAAAAGCAAAACATATGACATTAGACAAAGCTATATGGTCGTAGTTGTTAAATACACGTATGAATGGGGGTGTTCCGCCCTTATCTTAGAGTAACTACATGATAAAAGTAGAGAGTATTTATAATGTATAGTGCTGCCGTATTCTTTGTTATTTATAGTTCACAAAGCTAAGGACATTGTGGCAGCAAACTGAAATCTGCTGATGTATGTACTTCATAATTTGTTCTCGAAAATATCCTGGTAGTGAACTAAACTGTAATTAACTTTCGAGGAAACCGGGAAGTAGGTCGAGGCCTTTTAGGAAATGAAACAGTTTGCAAGTCTTACAGAGCGCTGTGGCTTCTAATATTTGTAAGAAAATATCATTTTGTAAAGTATGTTTCACTAAAGATGCTTTGTAAATATTAAGTTTACAGATAATCTTAAAACCGTTTCAATCTACACATGCTTTACAAACTCGTAAAATATAATAATAATAATAATAATAATAATAATAATAATAATAATAATAATAATAATAATAATAATAATAATAATAATAATAATAATAATAATAATAATAATAATAATAATAATAATAATAATTCTCCAAATAAAATAACCCTATTTTACCAGTAAGATATGTTAGGCTTCTAGTTAAAAAAAAAACATAAATACAAAGATCAAAATAACTGGACATGATAATAGTTATAACGATTTAAAAATTTGGCCAATGAAGTGCTCAAAAGCTGCAATACAACATGGTTTTAAATAACACATTAATCAATGATATCTGAAGGTCTGTATTACAATATAAAAGATGTTGAATAAGATTATATTTCTTTCTTGAATGAAGATCACATCTAAATATTAAGTGTTCAACACTTTCATCAACGCCTTCACGTTTACATAGGTATCCATCAGGAGAATTTATATGGAATCTTCGAAAGTAAGTTTTAAATTTCCCATGTCCGGTAGCAAACTGGGTCATAATAAAATAAGGTGAAAAGTACTTACAGTTTACACGATAATTAAAGTAGGGAAAAATAGAATATATAGGTAAAATAAGAGACAAATGCCTGTAAAAGAACGTAACATATGCTGTAAATATTTGTGTACCAAAATAAGTAAAATGATATAAGTATTCAACAACGTTGTCAAAAGCCAGATAAAATATAATTTAGCATAGATTCATTGAGTTGTCGCCTCTAGCGTAGACGGTAGCGCGTGTGCCTCACGTTCAAGAGATCCTAGTTTGAATCTTGGTCAGGGCGGGTTATTTGGATAAGGTTTCTTCCGAGGTTTTCCCTTATCCTGAAAAATGAGTGTCAGATAACTTTAAACTCTATGGACTCGGGACTCATTTCAGCATCATTTCAACCATTTCATTCATCATCGGATGACAACGTTGAAGGATTTAATTCAAAGAAATCAGATGACAAATAATACTCAAGTTATCTCTTTTCAAACCATTGTCATGAGAATACCAAACAAGAGGACAAGGACCACTGGCGGGTAAATAGTCCGAATGCTGCTACCAAAAGCCAAAACACTGTACGAGGGATGGGGGTTGGTTTGTTGCCAGTTTTTAGTACAGTCAGTGACAGTTTGACCTTATTTTCTTTCCTTTTGGCTTTAACGCTTAGAGGTTCCTATGTTTGGTGAGAAATCTTCCAAGGGAAGGTAGAAGATGTAAATATTTTCGATACGATTAATGATGATTTAATTTCCTTATTTGAGGACAGGGAGAATTATGAAATAATCCTTTTAGTGACAGTATTATTGATGTCATTTCATTCAGCAGGTAAATGCAAGCTTAAAGCAAGTGTATGTTGCTTGTCTTGAATTTTCTTCAAGAAAACGAGGGAAAAAAAAAAAAAAAAAAACGATTTACTCTGATTAAAATATACAATTGTCCTTATCTGTAGCATTAAGCATTTCCAAATATTAATCGTGTTTTAAGTTTTTGTAGGCTTTTACTCAATTTGGGAAAGTGTAATTCTTTCTTTTTGCTCAGACTAACTAGGGACAAGAGTCGACTTACGATTTAACCAAAAGATACACATGCTGTTTACAATTTCCAGTGTACTTAAATCACGTGCTTAGTATGAAACTAATTCTAATCGAATATTTTGTCGTGATAATACAAAGTGAATTGGAAAAAATAGCATTTTAGTTAAATAAAGGGATATCTGTTGGTCGAGAAAGTCATTTGAGGATTTCTAAGTATTGTTTTGTTTTCGTTCAGTCAAAACTGAAATATGCAAATTTTCAAAGCATATTTGAATCTGAAAATTAATTTTGTCCTTATATAGATGTGATATGTCCATGTTCGCCATGTATTGCCACATTATTATTATTATTATTATTATTATTATTATTATTATTATTATTATTATTATTATTATTATTATTATTATTATTATTATTATTATTATTATTATTATTATTATTATTATTATTATTTTGATGTAAAATGTTCTTTTTGTTAACTTCTGAGATACAGAGAAAAAAGTGTAAAAAGCTTAATTCTTGGAGCTAATTTGAAAAAAAAAAAAAAAGCATAGAGATTTGTTTAGTGAATAAGCTGTATTAGTGGATATCTGAGCAATGGACATGTTCTTGTGTTGCAGTGGTGCCTACGGACTGCAGCGATGGACGTCCCTCGGACACGGAGGAACTTCTTGGACGTCAAGACAAGGACCATGTCGGCGAGCAATCTCTGCCACCCGAGCCACCGCGGCAGCGCCAGCTTAATTTCGAGGTACATTAACTTTTGGTTCCTCATATTAGCGGTTTCCCTTACCATTCATTCCATCAGTTGCTGCACAGACCATTTCATACCATCCACTTCTTCACTCTCCCACCAGGTATATGGCTGATCTCCCAAACTGGATATTCCTTCGAATCCAAAGTTTCTCTGCTCTCCACAGGTTCTGACCCCAGGCACCCATTTGTATGTCCTGAGGGGGACCACCATATATGACGATCCTAAAGCAACAATAGAAAGTAACTGATGTGTTGCATTCACATTACCTTCTATACTCACTTTATGTGCAAATATTTATATAGCTGTAAGAAAAATACTATAAACTCAACTCTTTTCAAAACCATCACAGGAATACAAAAAAAAAAAAAAAAGGAAGGAAGGAAAGAAAGAAAGAAAAAGTAAATATTTTTGGGTGAGAAAATTATAAAATATCTTAAAATTCAAAAACAATAACAAAGAATATTTCAATAATGGTTAAGGGCAGAAAATTTTTTAATTGATATAAATGGTGTGTCTCTTCGAAATGTAACATGCAGAAAGGTTTTATCTATCCCTTAAGGTCCCGCCTATATAGTGTAGGTGTCCATCCCACATTCAAGAGGTCTCGAGTTGGAATCTCGGTCACAGAGAGTTATCTGGATAAGGTTTTTCCTGGGGTTTCCCTTATCCTTATGGACGAATGTCGGGTACCTCTAAGCTCTGTGGTCTCTGGGCTTGCATCATTTTACCCATTTCATTTACCATTCGATATTAGTTAACGTTGGAGGACGTTACATTTTATTGCGTGAGAAATTGTTAGATTAAATTCTTCTTCTATTGTAATAACTTTATTATTCGATTGAATATCATTATTATTTGTAAACTTTAAGTTATTAAAAGCGGTTCAGAATAAGAATGGCTTCAGATGCTCTTCTCAGACAATTCGAGATATATATTTCGTCACGAAAATAACTTAAACACGTGTTACTTTATTAATAATTAGAGCCGTTTTTGAGAAAACTAAAAATAAAGATAACTTTTTCAGCAAAGGATAGTTTGGAGTGGTGTATTTTCTTCAAAATCTTCGTGTTGCGTCTTTGGAAAATAGTTTAAATTACCAAGTTTCACACTTAATTAACGTTCCGTTTTTGAGTATGCCGTTCACAAACACCCCCCTCACAAATCAGACCTTTCATTAAGTGTTCTTTGTTTTTCAAAACATAGATATATTTATGGTGAAATCGCGACATAGAATTTTTGGTGATATACAATATTTTCTGTATTTAAAATAATAGTACCTGCAGCCTTCGACAAAGACTGCAAAATGAGGAGAGTGCGTTTTCATATTGTGCTGAGCCATTGTCTGTGTACAAGTATGCGTCATAGGACAGGAAGCGTCCATTCTGCAATATGCTAAGCTAAACAGTAATGTATACCGTTGACTGTAACGTGGTCACGTGATTCTGGGTCGAAAATTACCTCATTTTATCACGGTGTGGCCTTTAAAATCTAAGTTCATATTGCCTTTGGGATAATTACGATGTTCATTTGGTACTCTTTAGGGTTGTTTATGTTGAGTGTGCTGTATAAACATTGATTTTTCACATGTTCGTCTTACAAGAATGTGACTGTAAGGAATGTGTTTTCACACCAGGAACTCTAGCGTTTTCTGAGAAAGATTATGACTCATTTTAATATATTAACAAGAACTAGGCCTTTTAGAGAACACTATCTTACGCTATCCAATGTTTTCTAAGAGGCAAGTCTTGTTGATATGTTGAAACTCTAGCAGTAATCTTTCTCAGAAAACCCAAGAGCTGTCGAACACATTCCTCGCGAGAGGAACGCAGTAGTTAATGGAATTAGTAGAGATATGTTTATAATATCGTGAGCTGCTATATGCTATTGTTCCCCTTTCTCCTCCAGAGAGCAAAACACTCCTCGGAACTTTTAAGAGGCAAGCAGACACTCTCGCTAGTGGTTCCAGACGCGAGGTGGGGTGGATGGGAAGTAATCCTGGTTAAAAAAAAAAAAAAATCCCATCTTCCAGCCACCAATGGATTTGGAAGGTATAATACTAACCACCAAATGAATGTGGGAGTCATCACGAAAATTGAATAAGATGTGCAATACCAGCCAACCTTCATTCCTTGATCGCTTATAAACATGTATCCAGTTTAGGGAAACATCAACTGAAATACTGAATAGGCTATATTGAATAAATAAAGAATTTGATGGGTCAGTATAACATATTTGTTAGTGTCCATAAAGGTTTTTTTTTTTAATTTACTTCCGCCCCAACGTTAAGTTATATCGGACGGTGAATGAATTGGGTGAAATGATGCCCAAATGAGTCCAGGGTCCATGGAGCTTAGAGTTACCCGACATTCGTCTTGAAGGATAAGGGAAAACCCCGGAAAAACCTTATCTAGTTAACTCACCCTGACCGAGATTCGAACTCGGGACCTCTTGAACGCGAGGCAGACATGCTACCGAGGCGGGCGTCCATAAAGGGTGTTTCAACAATAGTATCTTATCTTTAACATGTAATAGCTGCCGTTGTTACTGAAGATACATGTTATGTTCCGGACTTAGGGGCCGTGATCTAGAAGTTCTTGAGTGAACCGACATTTTGCCAGGAACTGCGTCTAGCATCTTCAGGGTGTTGATCCGTCCGCTGTGGACAATTAGCCATGGAACGTTACAGCATTCAGAGCGCGTAGAAATTTGAAAATTTATTATCAAAATGGATCTTCTGTTCGCTAAACCTTCCGTGTATTGCGTGAACTTTACGGTGCTCATAATCGTACCTGCGAGAGAATGATTCGGCGTTTGTTCGATAAATGTGAAAAAAGTGGTTCTGTCAGCGATCAAAGATCGCCTGTACGTAATCGACGTAAGCGCTCCAAGGAAAATATAGTGAGTGTGTACGCGAGAACCGAAACAAATGAATTGCTCGTCGAGCGCAAGAATTGAGACTTTCGCCGACAACAACTTAGCGAGTTCTGCATCTGGACTTGAAGTACGCTTACAAAATAGTGCTAACTCAAGAACTAAAAGCTCAATGACTATAGACTGCACCGTGCATTCTTTGAATGGGCTATGGAGCAATGGGGAGCTGACCGGGATTTTTGTCGAAAAGTCATCTTCAGCGACGAAGCCCACTTTTGGATTCATAGTTTTTGTTAAAATTGCCGCTATTGGAGCAATCGAATGCAATGCAGATTCAAGAGCGACCACTTCATCCCCAAAAGGTTACTGTGTGGAGTGGATTTTGGTATGGTGGGATTATTGGTCCATATTTTTTCCAAGAGGATGATAGAGAAGCTCTTAACTGTCAATGGAGAAAGATACAGGTCTCTTATATGGGACTATTTTTGGCCTCAATTGGATGGTATGGATCTCAGAAACATCTGGTTCCAGCAAGATGGTGCCACATGTCATACTTTTTCTTTTGTAATTTACGTCCTTTAACTTCTTAAGTCATATCGGATGATGAATGGAATGGGTGAAATGATTCTCAAATGGGTCCAGGGTCCATGGAGCTTAGAGTTACCTGACACTCGTCTTTTAGGATAAGGGAATACACCGGAAAAAACCTTATTCAGGTAGCTCACCCTGACCGAGATTCGAACTCGGGACCTCTTGAACTGAGGCAGACATGCTACCGAGACGGGCGAATGTCATACTGTTTTGAAACAACCGATCTTTTGAAGAAGTTAAGAGGTTTCACCATTTTCCATGGGATGATGTTAACTGGCCCCCGAAATCATGTGATTTAACGCCGTTGAATTACTTTTTGTAGGGTTATGTTAGGTTTTGAATTTATGTCTGCAAACCAGAAACAGTAAATGATGTTGTAAATAATATCACGCGTGTTATTCGTGAAATTAAAGATAATTTACGTTCTTTTGTCATTGAAAAGGATCAACATAATCGCGAAACCCAACGAAGTCGCGCTGGTCACTTAACTGATTTGCTCTTCTACACGTAATGAGATTAATTATGTTCCAAAACAAAAAGAATTGAACACCTATCATTTATAGAACGTGTTTTATTTGAGTTCAAAGATAGGACACTTGTTGAAAGAACTTTATAACTGAAATGAGACCAAACATCCCATAGCCATTCTGATATTTTTTATTTACGTCATCCAACTTAAGTCATATCGGACGATGAATGGAATGGGTGATATGATGCTCAAATGAGCCCAGGGTCCATAGAGCTTAGAGTTACCCGACATTCGTTTTTCAGGATAAGGGAAACCACCGGAAAAAACCTTATTCAGGTAACTCAATCTGACCGAGATTCGAACTCGGGACCTTTTGAACGTGAGGCAGACACGGTGCTACCACGATACCAGATGGGCTACCATTCAGATGTGTTAGCCATTAGACTACAGGGAAACCCATTCACTTCATTACTTAAGGGAGGTTCTTGTTCTTGTTTGGCCCCGAACATAATTTGCTCTTTGTATATTTTGTGATGTTCTTTCTGTTGTTTTATAGCGACGTTAAAAATTTGGAAATGTTAAAAGCTATTAAAACGTTTGTATTGTCGTTGTGGGAAAGTATAAAATCAGCGAGTGAAAGAAAAACCAAATTCAGAGTAGACTATGAATGTTTAAATGCATGTGGAAACAAACTGTTTCAGAACGACAAGAAAATCAATAATCTTCGAAAAACGTGTGAGCAAACAAGATGAGTATTAGCGCAAGTTAATGTGTAGGAAGTGTTATTATATAAATTGTGTTGTTTTATTTTGTATTTAGTGATCATTAAGTTAATTACTATGAACAAAGAAGCTTATTAATTATTATTTTGGTAAATCGATAGTAAATTATTAAATCAATCGAGACCACGATTCTCAGACAAGAATTTCGTGCACCGACTGGATCGAAACATGTACAAAGAAAATTCGAATGATTGCAAACTAATTAAATCAGCTAGACTTTGAAAACTGATCATTGCTACATACAAACAAAAACAGAAATAATAGATCAAATTAAAATTACAAAACTAATTCAATGCCAATTTTCGACGTATAAAATTTTCAACGTGCAACAATGTGGAATAAGGGAAAAACCCTGACCGAGATTCGAACTCAGGACCTCTTGAACGTGAGGCAGACATGCTACCACCACTCTACCGAGGCGGGCAAGAAGAAAGAGAAGAGATAGAAAGATAGAAATGGTATATGATGGGGATGTTAAGATATATTGTAAGCCTAGGGTGGTTCTTGGGTGTTTGTAGGTAGCCCCGGGGTCTATATCGTATTCCCCGAGACCCCTGATAAGATGGTTGAAACTGGATTGTCATGAATAGAACTTGTGTGAAAGATTTAAGATGTATTTGGTGAGAGTGGGAAATGAGAGGTCATTGTGTATGTTGATGTTGTGGATATACCAATCAGCACCTGTAGCAATCCTGAGAAAACGGTTTAGCAGGACCTGGAGTTTGTGAGGGTGCTGCAGCACCCCAGACTTGACATGCGTAAGTAATAGCCGGTCTCAATATTTGTTGGTATATGAGAATCTTATTCCTGAGACTCATAGGTGACTTTTTGTTGTAAAGCGGGTATAGCATACCCATACGTTTTGTGACTTTCGAGGCAACGGATAGAATGTGTGCCTTCCACGTGAGACGCATGTCGAGTTGGACTCCAAGATATTGGGCCTGATTGCTCCAGGGAATGTCTTGTCCTGCTAGGTAGAGTTCTGGAACGTGTTGGATTTGGCGACGGGTGAAGGTAACTGCCTGTGACTTTGTTGCGTTTATGCGTAGACGCCATGTGAGGAACCAGGTGGAAAGGGAACCTGCCCTCCGCACCGTCGTGCCTCTTCGAGACGGCCACCCTCTCTCCTCTCGGCTCATCCTTCCTCCTGGAGATGCCCCGCTTGGGACATAGATACAATAGACCAAGACTTGAAACGCTGAGACGAATCCCTTCATTAACATAATCCAATCCAGTGCATTTTGTAGTGGCCGGTCTTTCCCGAAAATCTTCGTGTCTCACTCTTGAAACGTACTGCACTTAAATACTAAGTTTCGTATCACTTGTGAGTTACGTTAATCACAGACATAGACACAAATACACTGTTTCTATTCAGAGAACTTCAAAACGTGCATATTTTCGGTGAAAATCAGTGTGAATGTTTGCTTGAACATATAACGGTTATGTCAAAGCGAAAACCCCATAGCTTCAAAAGCGCCTGCGGCCACAATCATTGGAAAGCGAGCAGAAAATGCGAACTTTACAAGGGAAAGTATAAGAGGTTACGTCACACCAGCGCTTGAAATTCCAATTGCATCAGGAAGAAGAATTTGTGAATGGAGCAGTGCGTAGTATCAATCAGACAGCAGTTTGTCATTATGTTCATGGGAGCGAACGTAATTGGCAGAATATCAAAGAAGTTTGACCACTCCCGTGACAGCACGCGCAGCAATCATTCATCCAACAGTTGCATTTCACAAAATTCCTAGCAACAGCTGCGAACTATTTCCATCTTACGTTTAACTAGCAAACTCTGTGCTTTGAGAGGTTTGCGAATCCAGTGAAGTTGCTTTCAATTACCAAGTTACATAAAGTTAATACATACTAATAATGCCATCTTCTGATCTGGTAAAGCGGGCCATAAAGAAAGTTACCACAAAGGCGCTCTCCTCTGCAACGTAGCGTTTGCCTCACATTCAAGCGGTCCCGAGTTCGAATCTTGGTCAGGATAAGTTATCTGGAATAATGGTTTTTCCGGGGTTCTCCTTTATCCTGAAAGAATGTTGGGTAACTCTAAGCTCTATGATTCCTGGGCTCATTTGAGCAACTATTCGCCATTTCATTCATTGCCCAATAAGATTTACGGTAAATTAAAAAGAAAGAAAAAATATCCCAAAGGCAATGAGTCAAAAATGCCCGCCTTAGTAGCGTAGACGTTAGCGTGTTTGTCTCACTTTCACGAGGTCCTGAGTTCCAATCTCGGTCAGGGTGTTACCTGGGTAAGATTTTTTCTTGGGCATTCCCTTATCCTGAAACACCAACTTTGAGTAACTCGAAGCTCTATGGATTCTGGGCTCAATTGAGCATCATTTCACCCATTTCATTCCTTGTCCGATAAGACTTACCCACGTTGGAGGAAGATCACCCCTTGGCTGAGTATTTTTTAGTTTTTATTTATTTATAATTTTACGTACTCCAACGTTATGTCATATCGGACGATGAATGGAATGGGTGAAATGATCAAATGATCCCAGTGTCCATAGAGCTTAGAGTTACCGGACATTCGTCTTTCAGGATAAGGGAAAACCCCGTACGAAACCTTATCCAGATAACTCACCCTGGCCGAGATTCGAACTCTGAACTTCTTAAAGTGAGGCAGACGCTACGAGGCGGGCCGCTTGGCTGAGAGGTTAGACTTTTTGGCTCATGCCAAGGCGGCCCGGGTTCGATCTCAGGTGACCGCAAAGTGAGATTTGTGTTGGACAACATGGCGCTAGGGTGGGTTTTCTCCGGTATTCCCGGTTTCTCCCGCCATCTCATTCCACCGGTGCTCCATCTTCATCTTATATATCATCGACACCGCCTGCGGTGCCGTATGTAGTAAAACCGGACGTTACACATTTCATACATACGTTGGAGGACGTTAAAACATTAAATTAAAAAAAAAAAGCCTTGGTAGCGTAGACAGTAGCGCGTCTGCTTCACGTTCAAGAGGTCCCAAGTTCGAATTTCGGTCAGGGTGAGTTATCTTTATGAGGTTTCTTTCCAGGGTTTTCCCTTATCCTAAAAGGCCAATGTTGGGTAACTCGAAGCTCTATGAATCCCGTTCTCATCATTTCATTTATTGTCCGATATGACTTATCGTTGGAGGAGTTAATTAAAAAAATAAAAAACTATTGTCCGATATGACTTATCGTTGGAGGAGTTAAATAAAAAAATAAAAAACTATTCAAAAGGAAAGTTTGCTTTTCTTTTGAGGCCTGCTTTTCTCAGTGTTAACGTTTGTTGTCGTAATACATACGGTCACTGATGTAGATAGCCTTTTTGTATATTCTTAGGGGTGGGACCTGAATACTCTTGATACTAGGTATTATCGAACTATATCTAACTTCAGATAAATCTTCGATACTTGTAAATATGTGAGTTTTCGTTACTGGAAGTTGTGTACCACAGACCTGGTTTACTGTGAATGAATGAATACAACATTCCATAGATCATTGTGTCATAAGAGAAAACATGCAAAACAATGGAATAAGATGCAGAGGCATTCATTTAACCTTGCCTAGCTGACGCCCTATGTTACTCTTATTGCTTGGTGACTCACTCTCGACGATTACAATGACCAAAATCTGTGAATCCAGCAGAAAAAGCTAGAGCTTAAGACGAGATAATACAGCAAAGGAAATATTTGTTCTTTCCTTCCCTCTGCTGGTTTGTGTTTCACAAGTCACTCTGATCACGACCATAAGTATTTTGTTTTATCAATGTACAGCAGATATATTGAATAAAACATGTGTGAAGTATGAAACTACTTGGAGGAGACAGTACTAATATAATAGGGCAGTGAGCTGTTAAAAACATTTTCGCTCAGTGGTAAGATGCACAATAAAACAAATTAAAAATTAACAGAATGAACTTTACAGAATCTCTATTGAAGGAGCAGTATACGAGTTCCATGTTGCTGTCAGAACAGATACCGCGATATCTGACAATGATACGAAGAAACAAAATTGATAACATGCGTTTACGAGTATACCTACACAGAAAACTAGTAATAGAACGTAATTCAATGAACAAGTTATCACTTTTACTGATTTTATAAAGTGAGTACCGAGTATCAGTATTGGTTCAGAGAAATATGGTTTCGTCCCATCACCATGCACATCTAACTTTAAAGAGAGCGCGTTAAGGCATACAAGACATTATTCAGTAGAACTGGTAATATGCTACATAAAAACAAGCTGGTTTTTATTGTACTAATATGTGATTTCTTTGGTTGCTTGGGCAAACCACTGTCTGTAACATTATTAAATAAGAGAAGTCTAGAAACCAACGTAAACACAATTGCTAGTGTTCTGAACGTATAGGATGCATACCTACTATACTCGATGAAGTGATTTTTAAAAGCTCTAAACACTTCCATTAGCAGATAATTTATATAGTGATTTATATCTTATCTCCCCATTTTTCTTCCCATCTCTGCCCAAAGATTGGTATGGAACGTCGCTGAGAAGCATGCCTTCCGGCCACTCAGGTATAAATTTTCTGTGGTCCTCTCCTTTCGCCGTACACCTAGGCCTCACTTTTTATAGACTTAAGTATGTGTGTCGAACTGGATTTCAAAGCAGTACGAGATTCACTCAATTAGGACTGTTGAAGAACACACGATAAGAAAGCTTTTCCAACACTAAAGAAAAAGAAAGGCAGTATAGGCAATCAAGGCATCGGCATATTTCCATAAACTCGATTGTACTTCACAGTATATCGGCTTGTTGAACCAGCAGGGTCATTTGTATACAAAAGGAAGTGAAAGCAAAATCACGATGCTGTAATTTTCAATCCCAGCATTAAGTTGACTGTGGCCGTTACGTGTATTATTATTATTATTATTATTATTATTATTATTATTATTATTATTATTATTATTATTATTATTATTATTATTATTATTATTATTATTATTATTATTATTATTATTATTATTATTATTATTATTATTGCTTGTATTAGAAACATCTGAAGCAGGCATTTCAGACGTATGTAAATAAGTAGTATATGAACCGGAAAAATCAAACTTGTCTAATTTATCGATATGATTAGACCTCTATATAAGTTCCATTACTCAATGATATGGTTGGAATGTGCAACGTGCTAATTTCTGTGAAATTCTCTGTGAATTTCTGTATTTCTTATAATATGAATTACATACAGCGGATATTTTACATCTGTTCAGTAAAGAATGATCACAATTTTTATTTTCACAACGTACCTTTACTCATGCTCATAATTTTGATGGTCCTTCTCAAAATAATCTTCCCTGAATGCGATGCACTTGTCCCAGCGTTTCTGCAAGTCTTCAAAGACATGCTGGAAACCATTTGTGAGAGATCCTTCAAAATCGCCTCCGCAGCCTTCACCACTGCTTCTGATGATGGATAATGCCACCCACGAAGGCGTTTCTTCATGTTAGGGAATAGAAAAATGTCACATGTGGCTAAATCCGGACTATAGGAAGGGTGAGGGATGTACTTCACGTTGATTTTTGCAAGATATTCAGCAACAACATTGGCAACATTCGGCCGCGCAATATCGTGGTGCAGCATCCAGCCTGCTTCACGAAAATGTGGTCTTTTGCGTCTGATATGGAGTTGCAATGTTTTCAGGACATCCCTGTAGTATTTTCCAGTTACTGATGTGTGTGCAGGTACAACATGCTGATAAACCATTCCATGAATATCAAAGAATGAGATGACCATAACTTTCCCAGCAGAAGCAAGCACTCTTGCTTATTTGGTGGTTGGTGATGAAGGAGATTTCCACACTGAGCTTTGCTGTTTGCTTTCAGGATCAAAATGATGTAGCCAAGTTTCATCAGCAGTGATTACGTTTGAAAGAAACTCCGGATCTTCCTCTAGCATCAACTTTAACTGCATGTTACCTCCATTGCAGCGGTAGGCGATACTGAACATGTCTGAACTTACCTGGTTCTCACAGGAGTACCAACAATGAAACTACTACGGCGTGTTTGTTTCACGTTAAGCTAAAAGAATATAATAAGATTGAATTTTAGTGCGAAAAATCATGACCGTAAAAACACATGTCCTCAAAATAGGTACGAAAATGAAGCAGATGTGTAATAAATACGACTCATCTAAAAATTAATAATTATGGTCATTCTTTATTGAACAGTCCTCGTACAAAGTGTGTTAAACTTGCAGTGAACTTTAAGATCAATTTTGCTATCAAAGAATTTGTTGTGTGTAATGCTTCCACATTAAATACCCAAACTAAACATATACTTGTAAAATATCACCTTCTTATAAACCTTCCTAAATTTGTTTTACCCTTTGGTTTATAACCATGCGATACGAGAGTCTGACTGGCTCGATTGTTTCGAACTGTTTTATTTTTGTTGAAATTCCTTGATTTTACCATTTACTGATTACATATTTCATTTTGTTCTTATACCTCCTTTACGTATTCTATCCAGTTTTGTATATACTTTGGTTCTCCTAGAGGTAATCTCCGCTGCCTGTATTCTATTTTCCAACTTCCAGGATTCGCGTCCATAAAGTAACACAGGAACTTATAGTTTCATAAGTTTAATATTGTACAGTATTTGTTTGTTTCGTTTGTAAATTTTTATGGTTTGTTGCATACGTCGTTTCGTATTTGGATACCTCTATCTCTATTTCCGTTTTCCAATTTATACCAAAATTGCATGTAAAATAACTGCACAAGCTTTAAAATATCTCTGTCAGTCACAGTTTTCAGTTTTACATGTTCAATTCCCAAATATATAATCAATTTTTTCTTTAGATATTTTAAAAACAAATTCTCCAGGAACGAACAATCAAAAAGGGGATTTTATGGCTTAACCTATGCCCTATGGTATTTTAGAGTTTACCTATTGAGATGTTTGATTTTTAAGACGGCCTCTGATGTCCCTTTGCAGCAGGATTCAGTTATTTATTATTTATCATAAATACAATAACATTGGTAAACCAATCTTATAATTGGAGAGACAATTACGTTATAAATTACGTGTGGTTAGAAACGCAATACATAATTTCTGTGCACTTCCTGCATACATTTATATATTTATTCTGTACAAGACCATATATATGCATCCATGTTGCGGCATACCCGCATGTCAGATTTCAATTGGTTGGTGTTTAATTTTGATTTGGGTTCTAATTGGAGCTATGAGATCTCTTGTTCTTCAGGTGAATGGTTGTAGGAAATGGATTTGTTGTTTGTTGGCTGCTCAGTTGTCTCAATAATACACTGGTTCGTTGCAAAAATTGATTTAATTCTCACTCAGTTCGTTGATTCAGATTGATTGGTAGCGGTGACCACCTGTTACTCAACTTCCCAACAGAATTCTCTTAATTCTTTATACGGCGAATACTTTGCTTTTATAAACTTCGTCTGCTGCTTCTCTCACGCTGGTTGCGTTATTCTTGACTTCCCTACATTTCGGACTTAGAAATCTTTGCTCCTTCTCCTTCACGCGCACTAACACGTCTTTCCCCTCGTAGAATGACTGTTGAAGTGATCTTTCGTCTGCTCTGCGATTCCGTTCGTACTTTATTCTGATCCCTACTCTAACCCTTATCACATGACCAAAATAACTCACCCTTCTTCCTATTTCTCAAATCTTACATTATTATTGGTTTCTCATTTTATTTCGATTCTTCTTTATTGGTTAGCAAAACTCATCGAACTCATTGACGTTACATCCCACCGTGAGTTGGGATACGCCTACCCTGGGCTCTTTGTAACGGTATACATCGTTATCGCCACAGCGAAGTAAATCCTTTTAGGTCTTACGCCTGACCGCATCTTGAAAACCTTATTGTTCCTACACATTTTTGCTTATAGTTCTCAGACATTGAACCTTTCCTTAAACAAAGAGGCTAACGGTCACCTCTTCCTGTCTCCCCGACTTGTGTTCAGATTTTACAGAAATATTTTCTCTCCCTTACATGGATTCTAGCATGTTAGTTGTCTTAAATTATATTCTTCCCATCTTATTCTTAATTAAACCGCTATTTTAATCATTACTCTAATTTCATTCTAATTTCATATTAATATAGCAATATTTTATATTAGTTTAGCAAAGCATTTTCATTAGTTTATCTTCTTTTTTAATTCTCGTGATTTCAATTCATTCGCCGCCTCCTAATCGCTGTCTGATACTGCGGTTACATAATGCCCGTTTGACAAAAATGAAATACCCATTATTTAAATTTTGTCAAACCCCCGTCATGACATTTCCTCCTTATATCTTATAATTTCTCATTCCCTACTCGAAACATTTTTCGGTGGTCACCGTTTCCCTCATCTTCATCAGTGTGTTACTTTATACACATAGAATGGTCAATATGGTACATCATATACATAGAATTATAGATATGATACATTACGTACATAGACAAGTACACTGTCGTATATGTGGTTATTACCCTATATACAAATAACATCCGTGATACCTCAACTATATATACACTTCACTGAATTATCCTTGTCTCACTTGACATCAACTTGATTTTACCTTATTACATTCCTTAAGTACTACATTAATGTTACTATATTACAGTTTACGATATTACATTTTACATTCGATGATTTTTTTTTTTTTTTTTTTAATTATATTAACTTATTGGGACGTTTCTTTATCTTTCAGTCCTTCACCGTAAGAACATTCGTCCTCACATTCTTATAATTTGCGTAACGATGTCCAAATATGGTTACCTCTACCTGCACTCAGTTGTCTACCTGTAATCAGGTGTTTCGTTTACCTGACAGTAAACATTGGCAGTTCATTGTCCTGTCTTTCCACTTCACTTTTCACTCTCAACTTTCTTTCACTTTGTCACGTCTAAGTCTGTGACCTTTACAATAACAACATAGCCTTTTGGCACATGAATACATCAGTACTTATACTATATTTACATTTCACAAATTATTTTTTTAAAGATCTTTCTAACATGTTCATTAGCTGTGGTTATTCTTATTACATTATCATTTTTGTTTGTGCACAGGAATTTTGGAACTTTCAACTCCCACGCAGTGTTTGAATTTCAAACGAAAACGTTACCCGTACTAATTATATAACTTTTACTTGGTATTTTTTTTTTTTTACATCTTCGTATATATAATTTCAATCACATTTACACAGGTGATTCTTGGGTCTGCTCTGTACTGTTTACAACGTTTTTCTGACGATATGGCCTTATTAGGGAGATGTTATATCTGCCTATCGGTTTACCATTTCTTGGGTGTGATAGAGCATACGCTCTGTCACCAAATATTTTCTCAATCCGGTATGGGCCTTTCCATAGCATATATAGCTTTTTATTCTTCTTTCCTAACAAATCTGACTTGTCGAACGATTTCACTAGAACTAAGTCGCCGACCTTTGGTTCCCAATTCTTCTTATACCGCATTTTCTTTGCGTTTCTTTTCTCTACTTTTTTCATTATTCTTTTAACAGCATTTTGGATCCGTTCTCGATCTGTCTCGGTCGTCACTTGGATACTTTCCGGAACACCCTCTATTATTGGTTCCGGTGTTAAATTCCTATGCAATTGGATAGGAGCATATCCTGTGGTTAAATTGACTGAATTATTGAATATAAACTCAATATAGTTGATGTGGTCTGGCCAGGTAGTCTGTTTCAATGAGCAAAGGACTCGGAGATGAACACCTAGGTCTTTCATTACGCGCTCGCTTGGATTAGAGCACGGATGGTACGACGTTGTGTTATAGATGCGAATTCCGGCATCCTGAATTGTGTGCACGAATCGTCTTCCATGGTGTATGGACGCGTTATCTACTAATAGTGCTTTCATCTTCCCGTATTTGACTATATAGTCTTTCACTATTTTATTCGCGCATGCTGCACTTGTTAATTTCTTGAGAGGGTATATTTTCACAAATTTCGACATCACGTCGATAAGTACAAATAAATATTTTAATCCTCCTCTTCCTGCAGGGAGTGGACCATATGCATCCGCTGCAACTAATTCTAATGGTTCCTTCCTGGTGATGGATACAGGGGGTCGATCTATCTTATAATTTAATGATTTTGCCCTCTGGCAGATGTCACATGTAGATATAAAGGTCCTAACTTTCTTGCCTAATCTAAATATGTATAAATGGTTGCTTATGGAAATCATTGTCTTCTCAACGCCAGCATGTATAAGAGCTGTGTGGTAAGCAGAAATCACTAGCTCTTCCAGCGCTGCGGGTATATATGCTTTCCAAGCAGGTTTGGAAACACCCTGTAACTTATACAATACGTTATTTAGCACTCCGTATTTCTGTGAATTTGCTTGTTCTATGGGCAATGCCTTTTCCATAATTTGTTTTAATTTCCAGTCCTGGCGTTGTAATTCCGACAATCTTCTCATCTCCTTTGTTAATTTTATACTGAAGGTTACATCCATCTTTAACACTGGTAATTCTGTACCATGACTACTGATATTTTCTGGAAGATTCCCCTGTGGCTTTATACGTGAAAGCATGTCACTAAAGATGTTAAGACTTCCCTGTATATGTTTAATCTCTGGGTTGTAAGCCATGATCTCGTGGATATATCTCGCAATTTTTGTACTGGTCAATTTGCAATTTCGTATAAATGATAGGCTGATATGATCGGTGAATATCACAATCCTTTTATTATATATATATTGTCTAAATTTACAAATGGCGTAGTAAATAGCCGTAATTTCCTGTTCTGTTATGCAAGCAATTTTTTCGGTTTTCGTTAACCCTCGGGAGGCTGTGGCTATGACCTTTAATTCTCCAGTCGGTGTCTCTTGGGCTAAAATAGTTCCTAACGCCACCATGGAGGCATCCGTGTATATGAGATAAGGTAAATCTGGATCAGGCCATGTCAATAATACGGATTCACTGAAGAGTTCTTGTAATCTTTTAAAAGCATTTTCTTCTACCATAGTCCATCGCCATTTTCGATTTTTTTCCAGTAGTGCTCGCAACGGTGCGGCTTCCTTTGCATAGTTTATCAGGAACCTTGATTGGTACCCAAGTACACCCAGATAACGTTTTACTTGTTTTGGTGTCTTAGGTCGTGGTATTTTCAAAATGGCTTCCACTCTTTCTGGATCAGGAGCTATATTTTCGCCTGTTATGATATATCCTAAATATTTAACTGATTCCTGGAAAAATTTACATTTGGCCCAATTCAGTGTTAATCCAGCATTTGCTAGCCTTCCGAGCACTAAATCCAAATAGGTAAGGTGATCTTCCACTGTTCTACTGTATATCAATAAATCATCTACATACTGTGACACATATGTTTCCCTTTGCGTGTTGAGTATTTTCTGCATCGCCCGTAGGAATGCGCTTCCAGAATTAATTAGTCCAAAGCAATTTCTTGTAAACTGGTACTGATATCCTCCGTGCAAAAATGAGGTATATTGCCTTAATTCAGGTTTCAACTTAATTTGCAAAAATGAGTTGGTCACATCTAGTGAAGTAAAATACCTTTGTGCCCCAATACCGGCCAAAATTTGCTCTATTGCTGGGGTTCGAAAATTATCCGGAACAATATATTGGTTTATATGACGTCCATCTATCGTCAGTCGTACTGTTCCATTTGCTTTTCTGACTATACATAGGGGACTTATAAATTTTGATGTAGATATCTCCAGAATTCCATCTTCCAACATTTCCTGTATTTTAAGGTTCACTGCCTCCTGTAAATCCAATGGAATAGGTCTGCACTTATATTTGAATGGGGGAACATCATGTATCTCGAATTCATACTCAAAATCACTATAGGTCCCAGTGTGTTCCGAAAATACATTTCTGTGTTTACATAAAACGTTATAAAAAATCTCTTTTTGGTGGTCGTTAAGTAGGTTCGAGTTTGCTACTGTTTCTCTTATTCTATAGGTCATGTTTACATTATTTTCGACTACCTGGAAATCATCTGGTAGGGTAATTATCTCCTGTTCACATGCTTCTGTCTGCCCAAGTCCGTATGACGTCATCTCTAAAAGCCCTTGTTCTGCCGCTACGTACACTTCTTTATCATAGTTTCCCATCTCTTCTGCTTCTAATGGATTCATCTTAACTAGCTCCATCCCTCCTATTCGTATAAATTCTACAAAAAATGTTTCTCCATCTATTTCTTTTTCTTCATCTGTCAATCTTATCTCATTTTCTGCTTCCCTTGAGCTAAACGGAACTTTAACTATGACGTCTTTAATTTTGATTTCCAAGGCTTCCATTTGATAATTCAACTTAGCTTGAAGCGCATACAACACGTCATTACCCATAATAATGTCTACAGATAGCCTATTAATAACAAAACATACAAATTCTATTGTATCCTCCCCAATGGTGACTTTCAAAAGCATTTGTGTATTAATCTTTTGTTTGGCGCGACCTACCGCCAGAGTACAATATGCACTTTTCACTGGCAATGTTTGCAATTTCATTCCATTGTTTTTTAAGTGATAAAAGAATGCTTGACTTATAGCTGAAACTGAGGATCCTGAATCTATGGTAATGTGCCATTTTTCTTTGTTTATTATTGCAGCAATACGTGGATCTTCTCTCACTTCTTGTAATTCTGTTAAGTGATTGTTTATTTGAGTACCGTTTACTATTTCTGTTTCTGTTTTATTTTGTACCACCCTACTCAGAGCTGTGTCCCTGTTCAAATTAAGAACTAGCGTGTTCATCCGGGTCCGATGCGGGACGTCTTCTATCGCACCCTGGATTCGTTTCCCGTATGCTGTGTCGTCTCTGGCCTTTCATCTACCTCGGGCGCCGCGTCCCTCGGTGTGGGTGGAGGAGAACGCACCCATTCTCTTGAGAGAAGTTGATTCCTCTGTCTTACTTCAGGTCTGTCTGTATGGTTCTCTCTACCAGCGTCACGTGATTGATACTGTCTATTAGCTTCTGGTAGTCGGAACGTCGGTCTTGCATTCCCTCTTCGAAGAAATGGGGGTTGACCCCTATTTCCATTCCTAGTTACATGTACATATCTCATAGGGAAATTATATGAATTTGAATTTGGTGGTCCCTGTCTCCCTCTATTGTTGTTAGGGAATTCCCTCGGGACGTGGGCATCGTATCTTTGACGAGTAGCCATATGGTTTGTGTTAAAATTTCGGGGATTGTGTGCCCTTTCCCCGTCATGACTATTATTATTCCACGGTCTGTGTGGATTTCTCACTGGCATTCGATTCTCATGTCTATTTTGTGAATTTTGCGTCCCAACGCTTTGTAAAGCCGTTAACAATGTAATTGCCTCTCTCAATGTCTGAGGTCTTGCTACCACCATGTGATTTCTAATGTTCTCAGGAAGGTGGGGAGTGAGAAGAGAAATCAGTTCGGCTTCCTGTAATGGAGGTTGTAGATATTTACTCATTTGCGAATATCTCAGGAAATAATCAGTAATAGACTCTCCATTATTACCTTGGTATCGGCCATTTGTTATCTGATTCCTTACTTGGTATTGGACATTGGCGTTCCAATACTTTTCTAGGAAAGCTGTTTTGAACAACTCGTAGCTGCATCCTTCTCCCACAGTTACTCGTAGCCAATTAAGTTCGGCAGATTCTAACGCCCTTTGAACTATTATCATTTTATATTGCTCGGGTACACCTCTGATGACAAAATACTTTTCTAAGTCGGCCAAAAATTGTACTGCGTTGTCATTGCGACAATTAAATTTCGGGAGGGGCAATTCGCTTAGAAAATTCATGTGCACTGGTGGGTACATATTTACGTTTTGCATATTTATTTCGCTATTATTGCTGCTTTGAGGAGAGACAGAAGGGGCGCTAACCTGTTCGTTCTGCCTCTCTCCATTGTGTGTATGTATAGTACAATTGGAACTCTCAGGTACTTGCCCTTGCTGTCGCAGCTGGAAGCCAGTTACGGTATCTCTGATTTGAGATATCTCGCTTAATGTTTCCCTCAACATTTGTGTATTCTCTGATTGAATATTTGTTACACGTGCTACCTTTTCTTTTAACTTCTCCATGTCAGCTGCTATACTATTGTTTACAGTGTCAAACCGGTCATTTATCTCTTGTACAAAAGTTACCTGTGTCGTGGTCAGTTCATCTACTCTTATTCTTTCCTTATTAATTTCCTCCCCTATTCTATTTTCTACTCCTGCAACGAGAGATTTGGTAGCTTCTAGGTCACTTCTTATAGTACCTACTTCTCGCTGCAGGGCCTCTTTTACAGATTGAATTTCCCTTGTTATTCCTTGAATTCTGACAGTGATTCTAGTTTCTGTTTCTTTCCCTTGGCTTGTAATTTGACTTACTAATTTAGCTTCTAGTGTTTGGTTCTGTCCTACTAATTTAGCTTCTAGTGCTTGGTTCTGTTCTACTAATTTAGTCTCTAGTGATTGGTTCTGTTCTACTAATTTAGCCTCGAGTGATTTGTCCATAGCTTCTAGTGTTTGGTTCTGTTCTACTAATTTAGCTTCTAGTGATTGACTCTGAATAGTCATTTGCGCCATGAGTTTCTGGAACATCTCTTGTAGATTTTCCATAACCCCAGGATTGTCACTTCTCCTATTTACATTTAAGCTACTTACACCATTTACACCCTCATCTACTGATCCTATAACATTGCTTTCCATTATCTCTTCATTAACAACTTCCAACTCTTTCTCTGTCTCCATAATTATTTGTTCCCCAGAATTTTCCATTTTAAATTTATTCTGTACGATCTTCTTATTTCTCAAAAGCATTGAATTTCCCCTTTAAATTTTCTAATTTCCCTTCCAAAATACTTATTACTAAGACATTACATAGATATTGATTTCACTGAATGATATTACATTTACAAGAAATATAAATTGAGTATGTGTAACTCACAGTTCTGTTGTACGGCTGTGGTGTTTATGTGATGTCTTTACCAATTTTTGTCGTGCTGCTCGTCGTCTAGTAGGCTCAGTTGATGTCGAAAGAACTTGAACTTCTCTCTTGTTTGGGGGAAAATTCTATGTAGTTGTTTTTGCCGTCTTCTTCGTAGTCTCTGCTGTCCTCATCGTAGTTGTCGTCGTCGATCTTCTCACTTCTCCTCGTAGTCGTCCTTCGTCGTCGTTCTTCTCACTTCTCCTCGTTGTTGTCGTCGTTACATTTCACCCATTTCCTACAATTCGAAGCCCCACGTTGGGCGCCATTATGCGGCATACCCGCATGTCAGATTTCAATTGGTTGGTGTTTAATTTTGATTTGGGTTCTAATTGGAGCTATGAGATCTCTTGTTCTTCAGGTGAATGGTTGTAGGAAATGGATTTGTTGTTTGTTGGCTGCTCAGTTGTCTCAATAATACACTGGTTCGTTGCAAAAATTGATTTAATTCTCACTCAGTTCGTTGATTCAGATTGATTGGTAGCGGTGACCACCTGTTACTCAACTTCCCAACAGAATTCTCTTAATTCTTTATACGGCGAATACTTTGCTTTTATAAACTTCGTCTGCTGCTTCTCTCACGCTGGTTGCGTTATTCTTGACTTCCCTACATTTCGGACTTAGAAATCTTTGCTCCTTCTCCTTCACGCGCACTAACACGTCTTTCCCCTCGTAGAATGACTGTTGAAGTGATCTTTCGTCTGCTCTGCGATTCCGTTCGTACTTTATTCTGATCCCTACTCTAACCCTTATCACATGACCAAAATAACTCACCCTTCTTCCTATTTCTCAAATCTTACATTATTATTGGTTTCTCATTTTATTTCGATTCTTCTTTATTGGTTAGCAAAACTCATCGAACTCATTGACGTTACATCCCACCGTGAGTTGGGATACGCCTACCCTGGGCTCTTTGTAACGGTATACATCGTTATCGCCACAGCGAAGTAAATCCTTTTAGGTCTTACGCCTGACCGCATCTTGAAAACCTTATTGTTCCTACACATTTTTGCTTATAGTTCTCAGACATTGAACCTTTCCTTAAACAAAGAGGCTAACGGTCACCTCTTCCTGTCTCCCCGACTTGTGTTCAGATTTTACAGAAATATTTTCTCTCCCTTACATGGATTCTAGCATGTTAGTTGTCTTAAATTATATTCTTCCCATCTTATTCTTAATTAAACCGCTATTTTAATCATTACTCTAATTTCATTCTAATTTCATATTAATATAGCAATATTTTATATTAGTTTAGCAAAGCATTTTCATTAGTTTATCTTCTTTTTTAATTCTCGTGATTTCAATTCATTCGCCGCCTCCTAATCGCTGTCTGATACTGCGGTTACAATGTCAAGATCTAATTCATGTAAAAAATTAACGATTACAACTGTTCATCAAAATATCGAATTGATTAATGGCGTAATATTGTAATCCTTGTTAGTTTGTAATTGGGAAAGGTATAAGGATTACAATTCCGATTGATATCTTATCAACCCAAGTTCCATTCTCTCGCTTTGCCACCAATGATGTGTGTTATGATAGATCAGTATTCTAAACTATTATATTCTTATAGGCTTCTATACCATTACACTAGTTTCGAGCAAACTAACTTTTACACAAGGCAAAACGTGTTATGTATCTGGCATTTCATTAATAGCTAATCTATAAATAATGATGAGGTAAACTGAATGCAACAACGTGGAAGTGACATTAACAAGAAATTATGACCACAACCTGGGGTATTCATAGTTTTCAGTAGTGCTTTTGCATAGCTTTTGCCTTTTCTTTATAATGTCCTGAAACTTAAATGCCTTATGTAATATTTGTAAATGCCTCCAAAGAAACGCAAGTGGAACTCAAAACTAAAACAGTGAAAACACAGATAGCGCCAGGTATTTCAGCTAGTACTCTCTAAACCTAACATCTTGTGTCTCATGGCGTTCTTTACTGGTTGAAGAAGTACAACATTCCATCCAGCACTTCAGGAAATGCCCATTTTAAAACTACCAGAAGGGAAAACAAACAAATGAAATGTTGTAGAAAAATATTGGCAGTGTTATGGTGTGTCCTGAATTTTCGAATGACTACCAAGTTTCATATTTAAATATTACAGGACCCTCCTCTCTGATATTCCAAACAAATGTTGGAAACTGGATGTATTGTATCTAAACTATGACATGGAACGTTTCTTTCCCAAATTCCCCTTCCAAATATTTCATTGCATGTATGATTATGGAACACGATGCCAGAGAAAGGGGGGGGGGGTAGCTCAGTAGACGACGATATACCTGCATAGCTACAGTTTTTACCCCCTTAGCATTAGTAATGAACATAGTTCGGACTTTGAAATGTTTGAAAAACAACATAAAAGTGGCTAATTTAATTTAAAAATACAACTGGAAAAATATCTAAAATGAGGATTATGGAATTACTGGTCTGGTATCGTAGATCTAAAAGAGACCTCTGAGCAAAATTAAGTGAAGACGAGAACCACAGTAGTTATAGAGCATCCTAAATAAAAACTTAGTTTCTAATTCGGAAGCGAAGTAAAGCCGATGATCTGTGTCTTGCCTAAGGATTTTTACACCGCCCGAAAAAAAACACTACCCTCCGCCGTTTTCAATTGGCGACCTTAGGAACCAGAGGTTAGCATTTTAGCCCTACACCACGGAGGACGACATAATTTATGTAAGGTTACAGTGCACATGGTGCAACAATTAAAATATGACATGTCACCGGCATCTGGCCCTGATAGATAACAAAGAAACAAAACATCCAAAATAAAATAAACAGACCATGGTAGCTCAAAGGTTAAGAGCGACTGGACGGAAACCAGGAGATCCGTGGTTCAAATCCCGGCCATGGCATTGAATTTTTCATGTTGACTCTATCCATCAACAACCTTAGCCTATAAACGGCTAGTATGGAGAAATGATTAATTTCCATCAATTAACTAAAAAAAAGACCTATTTGTGTTTCTCTAATAACAATGGGGAAAACTTCGAAGATCTATGAGTAGGGACCCAGTTATTATGAAAATGAATATTTGAAATTTGATCGCATGAAGTACAATGGGTATAAGGTGACCGCCTGATGTCAACATGAGTCATTGCTTCACGCCCTTTTTTCAGGAGTTCGAGTGCGACCTATCGGTGGAGGGCGGCGGCCAGGAGCGGCAGGAGTTCTCCTTCACGCTCTACGACTTCGACGGCCATGGCAAGATCACCAAGGACGTAAGTTTACCGCTTAAGCTTTATCTTCAATTTGCTTCATCAAGCGTGAGCCTAACTTTTAAATGTAAACGCTTTGTAAGTAGCATAGGCATAATCGATCACCATCCAGAGTAAACACGTTAAAATAAAATATGTATGAAATGAATTTTCGAGAAATAGCACTTAAAGTAGAGCTGTTATACTAGAAGTTGAAGATTATAACATCCAATGAAATGGATGGGTTCTATAACCCTTCAGTTTTGGGAGGGGTCTTTCATCAAAGACCACTTAGTCATAGGTATGTCATATTTCTTACTTGCTTTGATGATTAAAGGTCATATTGGACATCGAATGAACTAAATGGTTGAATGCCATATCGATATCACGGTACTTGGTGGTATCGAAGTATGCCTAATATTAGAAATAAGTTTTTAAATGTTTTTAGTTTTGCATTATTGAAAGTTGTGTTAAGTTTGTTAAATAGGGAGTCCAGACTACAGTGCCTTGCACATGTTCCCTAAGCGTTGCTGGACTGTAGTGAACTCGCGCAAAACAATTGCAGAACATGCAGCGATAACTGAGTTAATAAAGGAAGCTGATTTAGCCGGCACATTAAACCACTTTTCTTAATAGCCATTACGTTTACGTACTCGGTGGTCAAAAATCTATTAATCCAGCAGAAGTAAATCATAACTTAAGTCGTGAGATAATACACTTAATGGAGCTATTTGTTATTTCCTTCCATCTTTTTTTTGTTTCACAAATCAAACTTTGGTCATGATCGTACCGTACGACTAATTTCCATTATTATTTTGTTTTATCAATGTACAATGGTGATGATTATGATGGATATTTAAGAGGGCTCCACTACTACGTCATCAGTACCCTGTATGACAGTCATATTGAATATGTGGAGCTATTTTGAAGTAGACAGTACTAATAATAAGAGTAATATGGAAAATATGTAGAAAAATATTTTCGCGAAGTCTTAAGGCACACAGTGCAACAGATTTAAACCCACCTGACGAATGTGTTCAGTTTGGCGAGGCCGCTGGTGTAGCATGGCATGGTTTAGAAGAAGCCAGAGAAGGCGGGAATACACTGCAGTACAGTCTGACAGAGTGCGGTGTCGTACCTTCAAAAGGGATCTTTTCTTTAACGGCATTCATGAATTTGCGTAATGTAGAAATTAATCTTCTCTGTTCATAAAACTGCAGAGAAGTTCTGCGCACAACTCATGGAGTTCGAATCTTTTTGGATGTGGTCAATGTGTTGAAAGTTTATCTCCCTTAGCTTTTGAATTTTTAACCTTTTCCGCCATATTATGCACAGTTCGTTCACTTTTCCCCACTGGTGTTGCTGTCCTTTTTATAGCATTATTTATCGGAATAATTAGACCTTTACATTTCTTTACAAAACTCGAATATACAGTTTTTACGTTGTGAGCGTATGACTTCTCGCGGCAGTGTACGGATTTTGACCTGATGCTAACCCGTCAACTGTAAGAGACAACTGCTGCATTCCAGTATTGCCGAACAGTACAGGGAATGGTGACGTAATGCATTTACGTGTTTACACGAGCTTCCATTGTTGGCCGTTTGCATTCATTCTTCAGACAGGTCTTACATTCATACCCCAGTGAAGTTTATAGAACCTCTATTGAAAAATTGCGAGTTACCCGTTGCCGTCGGAAATGTTGCACAGCACCTGGAGCATACACAGAAGAACAAGCTATCGCCTTTACAGCTTTTTATAAGCGATATCGAGAAATAGTGTTATCGATCCATCATTAGCTGAAATGAGCTCTAATGGGCCCTTGGTCACTAGAACTTAGTTATCCGACATTCGTCTTCTCAGGATTACAGAAAATCCCGAGAAAAGTCTGATCCAGGTATTAAACTGTAATCAGAAACTCGAAATCGGGATCTTTTGGATACAACATCTATCCCTTCATCACCAAGGGGGAACATCCTTGTTTCTTGCAGTAAAAACTATTTGCATATTTCACGAAAGTCCTGTTTCGATTAATTTAAAGGCGGAGTTTTTAAATTACACGGTAATATCAAATTGTCATTTATCATTAAATAACTTATATATGGAAATGTTTTAATCAAATTGGTTATAGACATTTTGGGGAAATAATTTCATTTTTTTTTCGAAAATATATCCATATAAAGGATGATTGGGGATGGTTTTATTATTATTATTATTATTATTATTATTATTATTATTATTATTATTATTATTATTATTATTATTATTATTAAACCTCTACTTCATGGAAGTGAGGCATGGGTACTCACGAAGAAAATGAAAAGCCAAATCCAAAGTGCAGAGATGAACATTTTAAGGAAAACAAAGGGATGCACAAGGTTGGATAGAATAAGGAATGAAGACATAAGAAAGGAACTCAACGTAGACTCGATAAGTAGCAAAATTGAAAAAATATCAAAAGGAATGGATGCAGCATATACAAAGAATGTCCGAAACAAGACTGCCTACGATTGCATTCCAATATCAGCCACAAGGAAAGAGAGATGTTGGTAGACCCAAAGAGATGGAAGGAGCAATTATTGTGAGACGGAACGGGCACTCTGCCCATGCCGTGAAGTGAAGAAGAAAAAGAATATTAAACCTTCGTGTCGCATACTTGAAATATCAAGTATCAAATTTGGTGTTTAACCGTTGAGTTAGACACGCGCAGATAAACATACCAATAACATGGAATATCTCAAAATACCGTGCGCTCCTTAATCGATCGTTGAAGGTCATCAATCTCAACATCTATTGTGAACCAGGCATAAGTTAGTACAGTAGCTGAGAGCTACTTACTTGCGGCCTTTTTAAGTGTAATTCTGGCGGAGAGTGCGCTGGCCCTCACCCATTCCTATGCCACCGTGGGTCGGTCCGGTCGATCAAAAACCGCACTGTAGTCAACTCAAAAAAAAAAAAAAAAAAAGACTTGTTGTTTATACGACGTAAAGTTTTGTTTATCTCTTACGGTATACTAGTTATATAAAAACCATTCAGAATGAAGGGGACATCGGAGATTATTTCTGGAAAATTCAAGATATACGGTTAGAACCACTATTAAAAATATACGAAAGATTTTACATGTATATAAAGTGCGATTTGAGAATTTTCTTGACATTCCTAGTGTCGCATACTTAAAATGTTGAACTTAAATACCATATTTAGCCGAAGTGCAGTTTTTGAGCTGCGCTGTTCACATACATACATACACCTGTAGACCTCAAAACTGTATTTTCAATTAATTCTGGGCCTGTTTTTTATTAAATGTAATACCTTCTCTACTACTCTATAAGTGATGAAAGTAAAAATGTTGCAATGTCTTCTTCTTTTCTTCGTAATAGATCAATTGAAGGTACATAATTAGGGTATTTCTGTCGCGTATTCGATCTGAGAAACAAACCTTAATCTCTGATCTAATACAAAATTGTGGGGGTAGCTAGGTTGAGGTGTGTACAGAAGAATTTGTACTTGTAAATGTGTAAAATGAAAGTGTTTTAGTAACCTATCTAAAATCCCCGTTGAAAGAGCCTGAGTGTTAGAATGGTTCAAGTGCCTGTTGCAGGAAGGTCCTGACTTCTTTCAAAATTAATTTTCGAAGTACAACAACCCCTCCACCGCCGCATAAGAAGAAAGGTAGCAGAGCTCGTTATATACCTGGCTCCTTTGTCCTCAAGCCGGCGCTATAGTTATGAAACACTATACCCCTTCCTTCCATCCAGCGCGCTTCAAAGGGAAATACTAATATTAGAATTTGCTTCTGAGATTCACCTCTTCCCATCTTTTTGTTTGAAAGGACACCAACTTCTTTCTTCTTCGCTTACATAAAGCAAATTCTTGTAGGAAAGGATAAAAAGGCAAGCATGATATGAGGGCAACATAATCCCACACGTGCCAGTGTTAAATCAAGACAGGCGTCTTATTTCATCTTAATAATGAGTAGAAGACAGTACTGTAAACACGAAGACATTCTTAAGAATACAGCAATGCTTTTTGCTCTTAATATAGGCGTATCATAGTGTTTATATTATAAAGCGTTGTCGCCAAACATTGATACCTGCATTGGAGAGAGAAAAACTGGAATAACAGTTCTTGCAACTGCTGCTTCAGCAGATCTAGCAGCTTATCCGCAACATGAGAAATAAATAATGTTTGTCTAAATACCGGAATGAAGAAATCATTGGTGTAAACCCCGAAAGAAGATAGCGATCCGTCAGATATATCCGCCAATGGTCGTGAAAGAACTTTTTACTTTTAAGAAAATAGAATCAGCAAGCACCTTTAGCTAAGTGTTTACGCATTTGGCTTTCTTTGTCCTAAATTGTGGATCCCATTCTTCCCAGGAGGATGAAATTCAGGTGTGCTTAAATGTGATAGCCTCATGTAGTTTCGAAAAATTACTCCAACAATTCAAAATTCCTATGACTTTGAAAATTGCTATCTTTAAATAAATCTAACAACTAATAATAATAATAATAATAATAATAATAATAATAATAATAATAATAATAATAATAATAATAATAATAATAATAATAATAATAATAATAATAATAATAATAATAATAATAATAATAATTAATAATAATAATAATAATAATAATAATAATAATAATAATAATAATAATAATAATAATAATAATATAATAATAATATATGACAATTACCTTAATGGCGACTTATGAATTGTAAGTACTTAAAGCACAGGCTTTATAGTTTTCACAATTAGTTTCCAGATATTTTGTATTAAAACTAGCGCTGTAGATCGATCAAAATTTTTAATCGATTAATCATGTTACTTTACTATCGATTAATCGAGATATTATCTGTTCAAAAATTAGGTGTAAGGATTATATAAAGTACTTTAATACTCTGTACATTTCATTATTTGTGAAACTTTTAAATATTTAGATTCAAAATTTGTGTTTGCATCAAGAGCACATGCTTTATATATGTATTGAATTAGATCTACAATATTTTTGTAAGTAATTATTTAGTAACGTATTATATACGTTTTTCCTCGTTTTAACTTTTTAACACAAAACTTCCACTCACTGTGACGAACTCAGAAAAATTACTGGCTTACTGCAGTTAACAGTAAAGCTGCACCACCACCAGTCCTGAGAAGAGGGATCAGCTATTGTTTCCATAGCTGCGTAATCGAAGTGTTCGGTTCTAGGTTGTACAGTTCAATTTATGCTAGCAAGCGATAAATAATCAGTTGTATACGATATGTTGTCACACACAAGCTGCCCCTCTGTCAGCATATGTATGTAGTTATGTACCTCTTAGAATATTTCACAACAGAAGTGTTATTTAGACTTTCACAGAGTTCAGAGTGATTTCTTTTAGCTATCAGGAGTTATATTATTTCAAAGTTCAAAGAACACTACGTGTCTAGTGAAAGCTTGATGCGTTGGTAAGGCGTTTATGTTGGAAGGAATACATCAAAACAAAGAGGGTCAAATTTGGCTAAAAAGTTTGATTAATATTCATTGTAATCGATTAATTTTAATCGACTAGATTAATCGTTAATATTTTTAAATCTTTAATCTAAAATAAAGAATTAATCGATTAATCGTTTCGGTTAATCGATTAAATCACACAGCACTAATTAAAACTATAGGAGAGAACTGGGATAAATAAGCATATATGTTAAAAATACTAAAAATTTTAATCAGAGCAATCGATTCCTTAACCCGTGTTTAAAAAGGATAGAAAGCTATTTTTGTTAATTATTAGATGTTGATATTAATTCGTTCTAGAAAACAAAACTGAAAAAAAAGGAAACGTTATCTTACTATCTCCACTATGTTTTCCGGGCTTGTAGGCCGTGGTCCATTTTCATTTCCTTCCGACGTTTCGCCGAAAACTGCGTTCGGCATCTTCAGGGTTCTAAATCAATAGACCCGGAGTCCACAAGACTGAAGCACCGAGTCCTGAAGCGTCAAATTTATAGCCGAGCGTGGCTGGAGGGCGTTGTCTGGTGGTGGTGGTGGCGGCGGCGGTGGCGGTGGCGGTGGCGGAGGACTCCAGCCACGCTCGGCTATAAATTTGGCGCTTCAGACTGTATACAGCCAGCCAGCACGAGCGAGCGGTGCTCCAGTCTTGTGTTGGACATGGGTCTATTGATTTAGAACCCTGAAGATGCCGAACGCAGTTTTCGGCGAAACGTCGAAAGGAAATGAAAATGGACCACGGCCTACAAGCCCGGAAAACATAGTGGAGTTAACGACGCCGGCCGTGAAAGCCTCAGTATTTATGTTATCTTACTATGTTTTGTTATCTGTTCTTTAATATCATTCATAGGGATATTCTGTTAGCATTTTAATATCTTGAACACTGCAAGTGACTGACCTGTCTCTCTGGGTCTAATAATCCCCAATAACAATTATGCCCAATGCTTATTTTAAATAGAATGTCTGATTTTGACGTGATATATAAAATAAATGCGGAGATGAACTCAAAGCTTTAAAAAACGTCTGTTCATTCCTAATAATTCAGGGAAACATGGGATTTTAAAGCTCATCCAAATAATGTTTCTAATGAAATTGGCATTATTATAGGGAAATATTCACAGTGAAAAATAGCTGATGGTTAACCTTCAAGATGTACCTTTTATTTTAGTCTTTTAAATCATTTTTACATTAAAATGTGTTGAGTAATAATTTTCACATTTCTGTGGGTGTATTCAAGTATAAAAATGAAATATTTTTATGTTTAGGACATTGCTGGATTGGTGACGACTATATACGATACGCTGGGTTCGAGTATCAAAGTGCCCCACTACGGGAGCAAAACTATCAAGGTGAAGCTGACGGTGTCTCCGGATCAGAGGAAGAAGGACGTATCTCCTCCACCACCTCAACAGCCTCAACCGCAGCAATCTCACCAACAGCAGCAGCAGCATCAGCGTCAACAAGCGTCGCAGCAGCAACCGTCACCTTCGCGGCATAGAGTCAAGTTCAAGCGGGACCTGAACGTGACCATACAAGAGTCGCGGACCAGAGGGCGGCAGAGCGGCGGCGGCCTTCGAGGGCGGGAATGGGACAAATATCCTAACTCGTGTAGCAGCAGTTGTCGCAGCGACAATAACGAGGATCGCGCCGCGGAAGCATCCGAGGACGATGATGAGGACGAGGAACTGCTGCCGTCAGCGCGGACCGCAGCAGGGGAGAGCCAGCATTCCACTCCAAAGGCTAGTCGAGAAAGGTAACACTACCCTCTCTTCGTCTTCCAGAGTATGCTTGTAAATTCATTAAAAATTAGATGTCTTAAAGTTTTTAATTGAAGTCGTTAAGCTCAGCTGTTGGTCCAGTTCTGTGAACTATATTTTAAACTAAGTACTATCACTAATAACAGTTATGGGGAAACCCTGATTATAACTAAACATAGTAAAACCTCATTAATCCAAACCAATCAAGATTGTGTATTGTCCACATGTGAAATAAAAACAACAAAACATTATTGTATATAAATTGTGCAGTAATGTAATGTATATTTAATTGCATGTAGAACAATTATTAAAGGTATTTTCTAATCCTTTTAGTAAAAATAGAACTTGAAAAACTTATTAATATCAAGTATGCCATCTAATCACACATCCTTTAGTTGTTTGGTTTGAAGAAATTTTCCATTTTCATTTCTGATTTATCATACTCTCTTTTGCGGTAAGGTCATGAAGAACTCGTCATATGATTATAGAATCCAGAAATCCAGTGGCGAAGCATGGCATGACGTTTCGGGAAGTGGCTCCTGTATATCTGCAACTCATCGACTTGAGTTCAAAACTTGTTGCCTGTATACAGTTAGCACTTTCATAAACATCATACACCTTCGCCACTGCAGGAAGCTGTTATTGAATTCAGCCACACTTAATTTCACTTTTGGCACTTCAAAAATATCTTCAACCACAGATTCACTACCTCTTTTAAATCTATCTTTAATGATCTCCGAGTCATATCAGATGATGAATACAATGGGTGAAATGGTGTTGAAATGAGCTCAGGATCCATAGAGCTTAGTGCTACCTGACATTAATCTTCCAGGATAAGGGAAAACGTGGGGAAAAAACCTTATGCAGATAACTCACCCTGACCAAGATTCAAACTTGGGACCTCTTGAATATGAGGCAGATATACTACCCCCACAGAGGTGGACAGATTCACTACTGGAGTCCCTTGCATTGTGTACATTTTCTACACTTTCAGTTATAAGCAGGTTATTCATACGTTTCCTCAGTGATAAAGCATGTTTACCAAACAATGTTTTGCACTCAGTTTCTTTTTAAGAATGAACTGGGAAAAGCAAAATGTGAAATTTGACCCTATAATAATAGTGAATGAAAGGAGGGTCTCCTAATGCCCCTTTGATATTAAGACATTTCTATGGATTCTTAAAGAAACATTTGAGAGTGGAAAAATAAAATTGACAATTTCTTTAAATTTGTCATATTAAAAGTTAGCTATTCATTTTTAAAATTTGCTGAGATACTTGTTTATATTAAGCAAAATTAGGTTTAACAGGGTTAGCATTAATAGATTTTTACTGCATTTTACTATATCCCTTCAACAGTTTTCATGTAAGTGAAATAATGTACCACTTGACTATCACTGAAAATCACAAATCAAGTTTATATCTTAAATTTTATTTAGTAGCTGCTCTATGTATAAGTTAAGATATGCAAAGACTAATTGTCTGTTTTCTTTTTCATCTTTTCAGTAAGAACCATATAGATGATGTATGAAATGGGAAACATTTTTTAACATAGTCACGATAAAATGTTGTGTTTCAGAACAGTCTTTTAATTCCAGTCAATTTTGAAAGAATTAGGAATTTCACCAAATGCTAAAATTGTTGCAGTGGGAGAACGCGTACGCGGAGGTATCAGCAACATACTCAGGCTCGATATCGGCATCATAATGGAATATACTGCCCTGGTGAAGGCAGCACTCTCCGGCAGCGCAGTAAAAAACGTTCCAGTTCACTTCAGCGTGAGGAACTGCTTCAAATCATCCAGGCCAATATGGAGAAGAATAATCTTCATTTCCAAACCGCTAGGTATGTAGATTCTGCATAAAACAAAGTTAAAATATAATTGTGGTTACACTAGCATTGTGTGTGAATACATTTCATGAAAAACTGAAATTTATAGAGAAAAAGTGAACCAGCCCTTTTATTGGATATGAGGAAACATAAGGCAGATTTAAGTTAATTGATGGAAATTAATCATTTCTTCACACTAGCCGTATACAGGCTAAGGTATTGGATTGATAGAGTCAACATGCAAAATTCAATGCCACGGCCGGATTTGAACCATGGATCTACTGGTTTCCATCCAGTCGCTCTTACCCATTGAGCTACCATGGCCAATTTGCCGTCATGACACTAAATTCTCCAACTGATTCATATATTTCCCCGATAAACCACTAGGGGCTCTCACATCTGAGATACACCATTTGTGGCGACTTACTATTGTAAGTTATTAAGTCCCAGGCTTCATCAAGTACTTACAATAGTAAGTCATCACAAATAGTGTATCTCGAATGTGAGAGTCCTAGTGGTTTACCGGGGAAATATATGAGTCAGTTGGGTAATTTAGTTTCATGACGGCAAATTGGCCATGGTAGCTGAATGGGTAAGAGTGACTGCACAGAAATCAGTAGATCCATGGTTCAAATCCTGGCCGTGGCATAGAATTTTACATGTCGAATCTATCAATTAAGGCAGATTTTAACTCTTTAAAAGTCTTTAATTATTTTATTATAAACTAAATAACTATCCCTCTTTTGTAATTTGATCTCCAAGCTTACAACTTCACAAAATAATGTTATTGCTGCCATTCATTCATTCATTTACGAAATTTCACCACTAACCTTCCTACAATGTGGGGGAGTTTCAGTTGAATATGTTCCTCTGATACTCTCAAGTTTTGGGAGCTACATTCCAAGATTAAAAAAAATGAATGATGAAATATTCCTCAGTTATTGAGTATATTAGAGTATCTGTAGTTAATACAAGCTCATTAGTTCTCATTTTCAAAGAGAAATCTTGAAATACTGCAAGTCTCGTTCAAGTTGGTATGAGAGTACTAACTCATTATTTGTTTTTTAAAATAATATATTAAGCTCAAACATGCAATCAGAACTAACAAATGGCCGGAGCTTGTTTTCATAGTGGATGTTTCCAGTATTTTTTTCTTTGAGTCAGTCGTTTGCAGTGTAGCAAGTGTTCCTTCTTTAAAAATACATCTTCTCAGGCAGCACCTGTCTTGCTGGTCCCTTTTTTGATGCTAAAGTGGTT
Organism: Mantis religiosa; assembly: GCA_030765055.1. NCBI lineage: Eukaryota > Metazoa > Arthropoda > Insecta > Mantodea > Mantidae > Mantis > Mantis religiosa. The sequence continues at coordinate 147,546,576 of CM060951.1, forward strand.
TCTGTTTGAAGCTCCTAATGAAGACCTGGAATTAAGTTCTTCGCATGTTTGTGGCTCATTTAGTACCACCTGTGACTTGAGCAATATGAACCCTACAGTGAGTTGATACTGTACAGTACCTTCTCCTAGGGTTACTGATTACATTCTACAATATTTTGGCACTACAAGGACAGGCTTTTCTGTTTCTCTATTTTTCCAGGAATCTTTCACACATTTGGTTATTTGTTACATTCTGCTCACTCGAAATTGTGCAAATATGCATATATTAGTGAAACTATGTTTTACATAATTTCTTATTTTGCTTCAATTTCATTCAGTGTCTTCTTACTATTTATAGTATACACCTTTATCAGATTCCATAGCTGTTTAATTATTTTTGTTCAATCTGTGTCAGGAGATTTTGGTAACTAAAGTAATCATTTCAGTTTCTTATACATCATTGTGACTGAAGGCTTTAGAAGGAAGTTTTACATTCTTGGTGAATATATACTTATTTTAGAATAGGATCGCTAATTCAGCGACCATGGAGAAGGTTATTTGAATAATGTTAAAATTGAGTACAACTGCAGTGCAGTATATGTTGCCATGTATGATTTTATTACTGTAGTTAATTTTGAAAGTTTTATTATGCATTTTATGTTTCTTATTCAAGCTAAATTGTTATATTTCCTCTCTCCAAGAAAAGGAGAACAAAAATTTTATTTCAAATCTTTCTACTTTATACCAGAACAATCACATAAAAATGTTTCTCTGTTATGGTCTTAGGTGATTGATCTATTGCTGCAAGTTTTTATTATCCATCTCTTAATTACTCTTGATCTAGTTTAGGGTTGATTTATTCATTTTTCTGCAGTTGATATTGAACACAATCTGACCTGCATTGCAAGAAATACACAAGCAAACTCCAGCCATAACAGTTGCTGTGAAACTTGGCGGGTTTAAGGAAAACTAGAGATGTGCACCCTTGCCTTGTGGTTGAGCATTCTCAGTTGCTTTGTCTGTTACAAAGTAGCTCAGAGAAAGCTTGAGTGAAATAAGAACACTCAATGATTTAAAGCCTAAAAAAGAAAGAAAAAGTTGCAAATTAAATTTGTCATAAAATGATATAAAAACAATCCACGAGTCTTTTTTTAGTTATAGTTTTTTTGTTTGATTAGTTACATTTCTTTTTATATGTGTATTATTTATAGGAACAACTACATTCACAAATATTACCGAAAATTATTAGGTTCTAACTCACAATGATTGAAAGAAATGATTAAAAATATACAACCTTAGATAGTATGTGATTTAAGATTTTTTAGTACAACATAGTTTGTTATCTATCATAAGTTGTGTGATAGCATTCATAGTATAAATAATCATGTTACAGGAAAACATGTGGAGATCGAGGTGACCAACGGCATGGACACCATCGACATAGGCATAAGGATGTGAATTCTGCTACAGTACAACTGCACTACCTCACAGACTTACCCCAACAAAGCAGCTGCTATCTAGACCTAGCTGGTCTGGAACATCATCCTGGCATCAAACGTTGTTTGGCACATCAGGACTGTCATTACGACAAGTTCCTGGGAGCAATGGTCTGTTCCTCATCTAAGCATTCAGGATACCATCAGCAGTGTGGAAGACAAAGAGGTCATCATCGGTCACGTTCTCATGATCTTTCAGCGGCTAGCTCGTTTCAATATCATTTGTTGGATCCAGGAGGTGGGACAGGAAACTATTATCACCCTCCGCGAGTGAGCACCACTCATCATGCTCGCTCCAAATCTCATGAGGTGGCTGCAGCAGAGGGACGTATCTTTGTGGCCGGACATTCATCTTCTCCTCATTATTTAAAACATCAGAACAGGGAGCAAGATCAACAGCGTGCAATGGCCCAAGTAGTGCGCTGGCTGGAACAGGAATTCTCTTCCAGTCTTAATACTTCTGAACAACACTCCAAACCGCCACCTCCTGCTTCTCCCAAAGGAACTTCAAAACCACAGTCAACACCTGGATGCCCTAAGAAGGAGGAGCAGCCAACACCAAAAAGTCCCACCTCGTCATCTGTAGAGCGCCATGAACATCACCATGTGCATGAACATATACACCATCATTATCACCATTATCAGGAAACACCTGTGCTGGTGTAAATAGTGAATAATTGACACATAGTGAACACCGCAAGAACTCAAACCAGAAGTTGACTCACAGCAACTATTGCTAATTTCATATTCTTTTTCAGTGATATTTGCTCAACATCATATAATTTAAATATTTGTTGCTATATTTGCTTCTTAAACAATGCAGCATATGGTAACTGAAAGTGCAAATGAAATAAGCAGGTTTGATATCTCTTGATAGGCATACCTTTCTTACCTTTCTACTCTATATGTATATGTTTGGAAGTTCTCTAATTCATCCTTATTTAAAATGAATATGAGATAATGGTTCTTGAATGAGATATTTGCATGTGTGCATAGCAGTCTGAGGAGGGTAGGTATTGGGACCACAATGCTGCTGCAAATGCTGTACTTCCCAACTGCATTACTATCACATGTAATAAATCATTAACATAAAATGTTCATGATTTCAGTACAAGCATGTTAGTCAGTAGCCAAGCAGTAGGTGACATATATTTATTTATCTATTTATTTATTTACCACTAGTATTTATTGCCTACTGTTGTGGTTTTTTTTATTACAAATGGAGCTACAAGAATGAATTATGTTTGTCATTTAAAAGCCCACAAACAATGCTGAAATGTTATGAAGAAAAACCTCAGATTTGTATTATTACATTCATTTTTTAAGAAAAAATTAATCTTATAAACTTCATGCAGCTCAGTTTAGATCATTTTTATCATTATAACGGCACTGTGAAAGTGGCTAATAAATCTTTCTGATGCAACAATGACTAGTACATTCTACATTCAAACCCAGTCATATTGTACCAAGTATAACAGCAGCGTTTGCAGCTGGCAAAGCAAAAGTTTTAAGGGGAACCATTAATTACATAATGTTACCAAGCTTTTCACAGTTGTTGTATCAAAGAACAAAATTATGATCATCTTGCTTTCACTCAAAACATTTATCATAAAATAGGTTATAGGGTTTGGATTTTGGGCAGAAATTTTATTCTGAAAATATTATCCTCCCAAGGACTTATAGGGAAATGTTTACCCTATATACAGCACATTTTATGTTTTATTACATAACATTTCCTTACAATGTATTTGCAAAACATGCTATTGTAAACAAACTAAAACAAAGCTGAGTCATTCACAATCACAAGAAGCACTTATGCTTACTCAATCAAGCACCATTTTATACTTGAAGTTACACTGAAAATATAGATAGAAAGGCTATCTATCCTTAGACATGAGGATGTGCACAGTGTTGTAGTTAACTCAATTAAATGCAAATTGAGTCACTTTAGATTTAAATTCATCTCCAAGATTATTTAGTCTGACATGATATGAAAACTATTCATGTTCCATCAGCCAAAACTGGGATTTATCACTAATATCCAATATATTTAAAAAAAACTTAAGAAACATAATAAGAAATAATGTTAAAAAAAAAAAGCTTTATCATCTTGCAAACATTCACATTATTGGTTAATGAACAACTCATATTACTGTACCAAGAATCAGAAGCAATCAGATGATGCACAAAAAATGCACAAACTTTTTCTCACCTGACAGTTACCTGGGTTGAACCAAGCAGGATGACTCAGGCAGTTTCTTCTGTGGCCTGCATTCGGGAGGCCCGGGCTCAATTCCCATGGCTGACCTATCTGATTCATGGGTTTTTTCAGGGGTTTTGCTGGTTGCTAGGCAAATGCTGGGTAGATTAATTACATTCCCTGAACTTCCTGTTCCTCCATTTCATCTCCATTATCACTGCACATCATCTCTCATCTGGTGGTCTCTTTCAGGGTAGAAGTGTCGGTGGGTGTCTCGGCATTGTTGTGACTCCTAAGTTCAGCTGCCCTCTGTCTCCTCTCGCCTCATCCTTTCTCCTAGGGATGCCCCACTTGGGACGTAGGTACAATAAACCACAGGTTTCGGTGCCGAATCCCTTCCATAGTAATCCTAATCCTAATGTCGTGACGGCAAGTTGGCCATGGTAGCTCAATGGGTTAGAGCGACTGGACGGAAACCAGGATATCCGTGGTTCAAATCCCGGCTATGGCATTGAATTTTTCATGTTGACTCTATCAAAAACCTTAGCCTATGTATGGCTAGTGCGAAGAAATGATTAATTTCCATCAGTTAACTAGAATCCTAATCCTACCTGGTATAATTGATGTCTTTTTGGTCCTGCACTGTGGCATAGTGGGCTAGAGCATTTTGCTTTGGTTCCATGCCACAGAATGTGCCTGGGTTCAATGCCATCCCTGGAGGTTGCAGAGTTTACGTACTGGGTAAAGAACCAGTGCCCACTCAGCATCGTGAAAAAATTGAGTAGCTATGCTAGGTGGCAAACTCTGGTCTAGAAAGCCAATTTTCTGGCTGGGGGTGCCGTGATGCTGACCACATCTCCCCATATTGGTTGGATGATTGTCCTCCTCTGCCTTGTGTATGTGGGCATGAGGCTGGCAGTTGGTTTGACAGGCTCTGGCTTGTTTGCAAGCCTTTATGCCGTGGGTTATTTTACGATATAGTCTTGAGTCAGTTGTATGTAATAGGTAAATGCCTGAAAAGTTCACAATTAAATTTCCATGAGTTCAAACAGGTTAACTAAATAACTTAACTCCTGGTACTGAATGGAATTCTCTCATGTGATGCCAAGAAGATATAACTCTAATAGCTCTAATTTGACTTTCTCTTTTTTCGTGATTTACGTCCTCCAATGTTAAGTCATATCGGACAATGAATGAAATGATGCTCAAATGAGTCTGGGGTCCATGGAGCTTAGAGTTATCCAATATTCGTCTTTCAGGATAAGGGAAAACCCCGGACAAAATTTATCTGGTTTACGCGCCCTGACCAAGATTCGAACTCGGGACCTATTGAACGTGAGGCAGACACGCTACCATCTACTCTGCCGAGGCAAGATAAATTTGACATTATGATAAGCAACCAAAAAAAAAAAAAGTATACTGCTTACTCAAGAGGTTTGCAGAACTGTCCACAGTCATCTTGTTTTTGAAAATGAGAGCAAATATCTGTTTCTACCCCTACAAATTAATTACCCAGACAGCGAATATATGAAAATAATGAAATATGTTTGTTACAATGCTGTCTCTATTTACAGGGAACATAATCACTGGCGGTTACTCAGCTTTCCTTTTTTGTCCCATAGTCCGTACCTTGCTGCCATAGCAAAGTGTAGATCTTGCATAAACTCTAATGAGAGTTGCATTTCTATGTTTAACATTTCTATAGTGTTATTAAATATATAATTTTGTTTGGGATCTACTTCAATGATGTTCAGTAAAACCTCGTTAACCTGGATGTCCAAATAACCTGGACCAGTTTTGAAGAAAGTGTTTTGAAGACTTGTTTTACAGACGATAAATTGCTATTTTCACTAGGTACATTACTCGAACTCCCTTGCCAGGATAAGCCTGGTCAACAATGAAATTTAACAATTTGAAATGTGCTATCAATTAACTCCCGATAGCTAAAAGAATACACTCTGACTCCTGAGAGTACCTGAATAACTGTATTACTGCGTGAAAACTGCTGCATAAACCTAAGACTGCAAACTTTGGTTGTGAAATACTCTGTAAGTGGTACATACAGATGCTGACAGAGAGGTTTTCTTTTCAGCCTGTGTGGCACATGTACAGTGGTTATTGCACGATAGCATAAACTGAACCCAAGAACCTTGAAACAGAGAACTTGCTTTCACACAGGGTCATATTCCTAACAAAAAAGGTGTGGGGATGCACACCTAAAAATTTTTCTAGATGCTGGAGAACCGATCAGAATTCTGCACTTGTAGATTCGCCTTCCTGGTGTGGTTGTCCTCAGCATGCGTACAACTTTTTATCCATTCTTTTATGTAATTCTCTGGGTTCCACATATGTACTGGAGGTCCGTTAATAGTCATAAACATTATTTGAAATCATATATTTTGTATTTTTGCAGTATTTTGAATGTTAAATTAAGAAAGGTAATGAATTAAAAGGTATAAATAATATTATTAGTAAAGGGACTGTGTACCTCTGCGTTCCCCCTCCACATATCGTACATTTGACACAAAACAAAATGACTCACAAATTAGACGCGTTCAATGCAAAGAATGGTTTTTGCTACAATGAAACACAATAGTGAAATTTCAACGATTTGTGAATATCATCTGTACTACCTTTGATGTGCTTTAAACTATTTTTTGTTTTGCTAAAATAACTTTGTAAATACAGAAGATACCAATGTTATTTATTAAGCATTTTTGCAGCAGTCAACAATTTAAATGTCTTGTGCTGTTTAGTGGGTATCCGTTCCTGTCCGTGCGGGGTTTAAATGGTCATCCTGTAACGGTCAGTGATGTTGTACCTGTATTTTTATTGCTTTTCTGTCGATAACCTGGATTTTCGTTGACTCTGGTCAGCCCTGGTCCCAGTTGATCCAGGTAAACGAGGTTCTACTGTATATTCAAGTCAGATGAATGAATGTAGAGTATGGGCCAAAAAGAAAGTCCTCCAGCAAGGGGAAATGTAGATGTGAAAGGGGATAGAAATGTGAGCGAGAGTTGTGACTTCCCCTCCCTCGCTGCCTGTATTGACATTCCTTCTGGTTGAAACAGAGAAATGGAGGGGAGGCCTATGCTGGACTGGTGGCCAGTGCACATGTGCTACCATAGGACTTCCTAGCTGGTCAGCACTCTACTCTTTCCAATATTTTAATATAAACAAAAGTTGCTATATGCAGGGTACTTTACACAGTAATCCCTACCCCTGGAAAGTAATTAATCCAAATCTATAGTTGTAGCTTTAATCTTGTAATAAAACCATCAAGGTTTTTGCTTATTTCCATTACAAATTAGAAAAGTGGACAATTTTCTATTAAAAGATAAAGGGGAGGAGAAAATTTTGTCTTTAAACTAGAGCTATTCTGAATGGCATCTTTTTGAGGAGCATATCCCATGTTTAGTGAGAATTTGTGCAACTAAATTAACTCAATTTGCATTTGACTGTACTGTGTATTGATTTAGATTGATTACAGCTATAAATAATGAATTGAAACTTGAAGATAAATTGAAACTCGTTTCTCACTCTGATAACATTTGAATGCCTTGTACAGAGATATGAATTGTGATAAATAAAGCACTCAGCAGTAAAATAAAAAAAAAATAAAAAAAAAAAAAAGATTGCAGGTGTTATTGGTTTCAGAGAGCTGCACACTCATTTGCTGTAATTTACATAATATATTGTTCTCCAATGTACATAGATACCTGTTCCTCTTGGATTAAAAGTCAGTAAGACCTGCAGTCTTTTTTTAACAATAGATTCTACACAGGTGTAAAGCATACATGGTTAATTGTGATCAAGTACAATAATTTAAATAAGCAGCATGTTATGTATACAAACTTTTAAAATTCAAACAGAAAAAAAGTTGGAAATGCTAGTAGGAATAGTTAGAAAAGAAACAGAAGTGTACCTTACTGGCAATATTTAGTTAAAAATATTCTTACTTTTGAAATAGGGAAGCAATAATTTTATTTAATATGGTAGAGGAAGGATGCCTTCGTTCATTACCATTTCAAAAACTTGGTGAGTTTAATGATTTGATCATGCTGCAGACTGTACGGTATGATCAGATAGGGAACATTAAACAATACTTTGAACACAACATATTCTTATACGACAGTAAATAGAATTGAGCAAATTTGAAATTTATTGCAAAAACTGAAATATTTCTACTCTAATGTTTTATTCCTAACTTTTACAGCTACAGTAGCTAAAAAGCATAATTCAATAGAATGCCCTCGCCAAAGTAATGTTATTAAAATAGTTTAATTTATTTAGAAGTTCAACATTAATAAGCACAGTTGAACATACACGTTTGAAAATCAAAATTACTAGTTCAGCAAAATGTTTCTTGGTCTGTTCTCAGATCCATCTTCATAGTCTTTCCTTCAAACTTTAGCTCTAAGACTTCCCTGTTTTCAAATGTTACAAGACCATATGGTAGAATGCTCGTGGGATCTTGAATTATTGGTGCTCAAATAAACGGAGGATCTTTTAAGAGGAAAACACATGGTTTTCTTGAGGCACATATTTTCGCATAGGTTACAATCTGGTAATGGTTCTCACTTTATGTATTATGTTATGTACCTAACATAGCTGATATTAAAATTGTAATGAACATTAGTTTCTTGTTTGCTTCAAGAGGGCAATGGACTTAAATGGAAGAGGACTGGACACCAGCAAAGAAATTGAAACTAGTCTTGTATGTGACAACGTACTTAGATTTATAATTATTTTAAAAACTGTACTTTTTACTTCACCTTTTATTTGTGTATATTAAGTTTTATTAAGTGTGGTGAACTTTTAAGTCGTATGAAAAGACTTGTGGGGGAGGCGCAAGTTTCGTGATTGTTGAATGTCTTGCCAAACAAAAGTACAGGCAAAGTTGTGTGTATTAACACTTAATGGTGAAAGCCATTCCTAAAACCAATGTATAATTATCTACCTCTGTTTCTGTGGGATAGTGTTCCCCAGTAATTTAGTTATTTTTGTTTTACAATCCTTACTCTTCTATTGTACTGACTCTGTAATTGTAATTATTTATACCTTGAGCTCGTTCTGCTTGGCAGGTTTAGGCTCTCAGTATTCTTGTGTACACACTCATTTTTGGTAAATAACAAGAGCTTTGTTCATGTAAAACATTGTGGTCACAGTTTATATTCCTCAAACTACCTTCCTACATGCATGAGTTCCTCATTTAATTATGGCGTCGGTTATATCATTGATGAGACAAATAAGGAAACAGCACAGGTTTAAGAGACCATTACTCGCATTTCAGTCATCTGATGATTCAGATATATTTGAAATTCAGTTTAAGAAATCACTAGTAGAAGTTCTTTCAATTACAATTGGTATAAATTTATGATTTGCACCACAAATTTATATGTTATTTTGGTTAACTTAACTACTTGATTTAATTCTCAAGGGAGACAATGCTTATAGGGGACCAAGGAATTTTTCTGCCACTAACAAGTGACAACTTTGACCTGGAAGACTCAAAACCACACTAACATGCTTGGAATAACCATTAAAATAACTGTGGTCTGTATCATTTCCATGCAAAATGCTGCACTTGACTACTGGCACCATGATAAGCTCTATAAGCATTATAAGCTGTATATCAGAAGGGTTGCTAATTTTGTAAGACAGCATTGTGCTGAACCACAAGTGAAGGTGCATGATCAATATTTCCTTATTAAACTTCACTCTTTTGTTGCACCAGAATAGTAGTAGTAGTAGTTTATTCATCTGTTAAGTCAATACAATGACATTGGATACATCAATACAAATATTTACAACAATACAAATAATATAAAGTATAAAAAATAAAAAACATCAAGTGTAATTAATAAGATCTAAACATGAACTCATAAATATATACAGTTGCATGGCTCTACAGCTACACAGCATTTAAAATGGTATCACAAATATATACAATTATATGGCCAGCTTCAGTGTATCTAGAAATTCACTTACGTCATAATATGAATCACTTAATAAAATTTATTTCAACGATAGCTTGAAACACCGCATGGATTTTATGTTTTTCAGATTGGCCGGTAGTTTATTATACAGAGTGACTGCTGAATGTCTAGCTCCTTTGGAATAAAATGTAGTTCTGTGTGTTATTGTTATTAAGTCTGTTTTACCTCTGGTGTTATGATGATGTATTTGATTATATGTGATGAAATTTTCAAGATTTTGTTTTGTATAACATAGCAAACAGTATATATACAGACTGGGCAGAGTCAATATTTTCAATTCCTTAAAGAAGTTCCTGCAGGAGTCATTTTTTTCCTGACATTAGGCATCTAACAATCCTTTTTTGTACTTTAAAAACCAAGTGACTGTCTCTACTATCCCCCCAGAATATAATGTCATACCTCATTAGACTTTCTGCATATGCAAAATCTAAGGTTCTCATGTCACTTTCATTGAACTCATTTTTTATTACTCTTAACAAGAAGTAGAATTTATTTAACTTTACTACTAGATTCTTTACATGTGCTTCCCAGTCTAAATGCTGATCTACCCATACTCCCAGAAAATTTGCTTCTGTCACATAAGAGATACACACATCATACAACTTGATGTCAGGTTTCACAACATTTTTATTTTGTTTGTGGTGAAATGATATTGCTGAAGATTTGTTTGTATTAATAAGCAATTTGTTTTCAGCAAACCAAGCTTCAATTTTACTGGTTATATGTTTTGCTGTTTTGCATTTTTGTTTCCCTTTATTATAACATTTGTGTCATCAGCAAACATAGTTACGTACGTGAGTTGGATTTAAATAATTTGGGAAGTCTATGAATATTAAAAAGAGGACGGTCCCTAGTATGGATCCCTGGGGAACTCCCTATTTGATTTGTTTAATTTTTGAGTAGTGAATACGTACGACGTTCTGCTCATCGACATTTGTGATTTCCACCATTTGTTTCCGATTTTTTAAATATGACTGGAACAAATCCCAAACTATTCCCCTTATCCCATAATAGTATAGAATTTCATGATAAATCCTGTCAAATGCCTTGGTTAGATCTATTAGTAAGCCTGTACAGCTATTGTCATTGTCAATAGCCTCCAATATATGATCTGTAAACTCAAAAATTGCGGAAGTTGTGGATTTTCCTCTACAGAACCCATTTTGTGCAGGGTTAATTATATTATGCTTCTCCAAAAACGAACTAAGTCTTACTAGCATAGCTTTGTCTACAATTTTGGATAAGGCTGGTAAAACCGATATTGGCCTGTAGTTTTCAACTTTTTCTCTGTCACCTTTTTTGAAAATTGGTAAGCCTATGTTGCAATATGCTGGCAAAATGCGAGTTATAACACTGAGATACTTGTGTCATCATCTGCAAATGTAATCAGTACGGCTAGTGAGAAAGTGATTTGGAATGCAGTGGCATGGCTTTAGTGAGTGAACATTGCTCTTTCACATTGTTTTAACCACTTCATTGAAATCCTGCATCTGCACTTTGAAGATTAATACTTGTAAATCTCTATCAGGTGTGTAGTATGTGTATGTTTAGCGCTGTTATAAGTACTTTAGGCAGAGGGTTTTTAGCACTTGATTGAAATGACATTGTTGAATTATAATTTCTCTCTTATTGTATTGATATCTTGTCATTTTGTTTCTCTCTATTAAGATGTCACTAGAGGTAGAAAGCAAAATTTTGCATAGAAATCACACAGACCACTGTTTTGTTTAAGATCAATTGTTATTCTAGGAATTTTTCCTGCGTTAAAGAGCGTTCGAGGTCAAAGGTGCCCCTTGTAAGGGATGTGCAAGAGGATGCACTCAGTTTTGTAAGGTCCTGTGCACTATTTCGAGAAAAAGCAGCAGCTTTCATTTTTGCAAGCCGTGTAACAGCAGCAAGCTGTCAAATGTCAAAATTACCTGCGTCTGCCCATGATGAGCTGTGTGGACAGAGGTAGAAGATGTAGTGACCATAATTGGCTGTAGGTCACTTGGGCTGTTCTACTTTTTATTACTCTTGGCATATTTCATTATTGAAGAAGAATTTTTTAAACAGGGCAAGTATTTGTTACACATAAGTATTAAAAACTACAGAACAGAACAGTACATCAACCTAAGCATATTAACTATGATCATACTTTATAGAGGAAAAAAAAAATATAAAAGAACAGAAATACATCTAATATTAGGCAGACAAGTTTCTCCTGGAGAACCAAATATATTCTGTTTTTTAAAAGATTCCAGAAAAAAAAAACCAGTAAGGATGGAATTTAATTCTCCACAAAGTAGTCAATAAAGATTTAATTATGAAATATTGTATAAATTTTACAATGATAATATATTAATGTAAATTACATGCAGTCGGGATATTCCTTTATAAACACAGGAAACAAGTTCTGCAGTATATACAGTAGAATCTATGAGCTATTTGCTAAATGATGTTATTTATTTTAAAAATTGAATTTAATTTCACATTATATCTGCATGTAAAACATATTTTGAATTACAGTCATGAATAAACAAAGCATATCTGAATGAAATGGAGCATAGCTTCCTCATGGTGCAAATATTAATAAGAGACCAAAAACATATGTAGTGAAAAATGAAGGTACAAAAGAGCTGTGAGCAAGAAGCTTATTACCTACACCTTTTTTTTCCCCCCTCCTTCCTAAAGAAAAGGTTGTATATGTGTTAGAAATCGTCTCAACAACCGAATGTTAATAAAACTGAACTCAAGCCTCTATATCAGATGGCCACCACTGCAAGATCATTTTAACCATTCCTTACAAACGTTGTAAAATTTTACAAAATCAGAGTTTATTTATTTATCATTTTTAAACTAGGACATTATGGAACTCAATAATAGATATTTTATCTTTTTGCATATGGTTGTATTATTGCAGTTTGATATAACTGTTATCGCTACAAAAAACCTCAACATTTGCTTTCTGTATGTTGCATGCAACCTCTTACACTGCTGGCATTACATTTTTATTAAAGAAAAGGAATACATTTAGATGTTGCTGCAAATTCAAAAGAACAAGGTCATGTGTTGTTTTATATGAACCTAGTTTAAATTCATACTTTTATGTGCAAAAGTGAATCTTTTTGGACTTTGTCTCTTTCATCATTCCACCTGAATCTTTGGCTTTCTACAAATAGTGCAGGTCACTTGGAGAATTTAATGTCAAGTCGGCATGTTGCCATTGTATCTCATGCAGTTAGAGGAACTAGGACTGAAAGCCAAAGATCTGGGTTTCAAATCTGGCTATAGTATTGAAATTATCCATTACTTATTCACATAATAACTTATTGTAAATATCGTAATTATTATTATTATTATTATTATTATTATTATTATTATTATTATTATTATTATTATTATTATTATTATTATTATTATTATTATTATTTTTTTTTTTTTTTTTTTTACTTTCTCTATTGCTTACGTATGAAGCAAGCAGAGGAAGTGTTGCATTTCACCCCAAAATTGAACGTATTGTTATTTCATCAGTTACAAACATTTGGAGATCCCAAAACATAAAGTATTTTATGAAAAGATCTGTGTGTCGGGACAGCATAACTTAAAAACAAAGTGTCAGATGAATACCAAGTTTGTATTTTGGTTTAGCAAACTCCAAGATTTTCAACAAAATTATGCCCAAAACAAACTAACCTATATGGAAAATGGTGCATTATTTTTTATTTTATAAAAATGTTCCTAATGATTTTGATCAAATTACTACATGAGTAAGATATTTGCATCATAAATAATGTATGTATGCTGCATTTTCTGCAATTAGCCTATTAAGACTTCTTCATTTGGAATGCAGTTTGTATAAATTTGTATAATGAGTAAACAGTAAAAGATAGCTAAAGTTTACTCCATAAAAATGTAGATCTCCTTTAAACTCACAATGTATATCCAATGTTTCTTGCAGCATTTGTAATTTCAGATGTTGTTTTTATTGCTTTGAATTTGTAAATACTTTCTCCAGTAGTTACTATTCATTCTTTTCTTGAAATGTGTAGTGTTTAACGCCCACTTTTACTACATACGGCACCGCAGACGATGACACTGATGATACATGAGATGAAGATGGAGCACCGGTGGAATGAGATGGCGGGGGAAACCGGAGACCCCGGAGAAAACCTGCCCCAGTGCCGTGTTGTCCACCACAAATCTCACTTTGCGGTCGCCTGGGATCGAACCCGGGCCGCCTTGGTGAGAGCCAAGCGGTCTAACCACTGAGCCACGGCGTGGCCATTCTTTTCTTGTCGTTATGCAAAGCATGAAATTTGAAAGCCGTCACATAGCAGGTCAGCAGTCACTAGTGTATTGTATCCCCCTTTTACCTAAAAAAAACTAATTATAGTAATTTTGCAAACATTGATCACAAATAAGAAGAAAACTTTTATAAGAATAATTAACAGATAGGTGGGTAGAGAAAATATGTGTAATGTCAGAAGTGATTTATGTTTATTTTTTTAAATTGCTATTTAATGGGGATTTCACCAGAAATACAACGTTTAAGGTCTCAGTATTTTAAAAATATAATAGTGCTTTTAGAAAACATTAACAATGTTTTTACCAGTGAAAGCACAGTGCTTTGAATTTCTGTAACTTTTTTTATTGTGAATAATGGTACTGACATGTACAATATAAGTAGTGTAAATAGTGTATTGTGTTTGTGTTTATTTCATTTATTTTCTTATAAAAATAATATAATAAAATAGTTTTTCATAAGAAAATTCACTTTTGTTTTCAAATTTATACATGGTTCTAACTGCCTTCCTTTAAAAATGTATAATTGAAGTTATATTGAATAAGTAGATATTGATGAAAGAATACACAAAATGTATGCATGATTCATATGGAAGATGAGAAAGTGTATAAAACAGTAAGAGATTGAAGAAAGGAAGGAGCTGTAAATCCAATACAAATTCAAGAAAAGTTGTAATCTGCAGTAAATTAGTAAGAACAATAGTTGGCATAAAATTATTTAAATGTAATTTTTTTCTCCTTTTCTGGCCAATGCTGGTGTTAGGAGGCGCTAGGATTCCCTCAGAGCGAGAGAGCCGAAGCATCTGACCTGAGATGAAATCAGGGTTGAGGGGTCGGCCCAACGCCTGAGATGAATAATGGATGGAGCAATTGGTGGAATGATGGTGGAGGAAACCCACCCCAGCGCCATGTTGTCCACCACAAATCCCACTTTGCGGTCACCTGGGATCGAACCCGGGCCGTCTAGGAAGAGCCAAGCAGTCTAACCACTGAGCCATGGTGTGGCCTTTAAATGTAAATCTGATAGTCAAATATTTTCCACCTCTTAAACTGTCTTAAAGAATGGGAAATCATATATAATTGAAAAAGAGGCAGTGTTAGTAATGCCTGAATCAAAGCTGCATAATAGAATAGTAAGACAATTTAATTTATGCTAGAATGCAGTAAATATCCTTGAAGAAACACACAATTATATGTATGTAATAGAGCGAGACAACATATCCACCTCTTTTTAATTTGTACATAAGAATATGATTAAAAAATGACAATTAATTTGTTCATTTTAACAGGTTGTCAGACCAGAACAAGCCAATGCAGTTAAAGATCACGCATAAAAAAAAAAAGAAAAAGAATCCTCAGTACAAAATCTATAGATAGCTGTTTATAATTAAGGGAAAAAAGAAAAAAGATAGTTGCAGAATATAATTTCGAAATTTCCTCGTCAAAAACAAACACACAAAATGTTTGAGATCTCTTTCTGGGTGCAATATATTGCACTAAAGAAGAAATAAAAGAAATGTGAAATGAATTAAACATTTCAAATTTGCAGATGAAATAGGACAATACCATAAACAGTGGTATTATCTTTGGTGAACAAAAGAAGATAGAATAGGTACCTACAAATATCCTTTGTTATCACTCAATTACACATCATTTAGTCGAAAGAAAGATTATTTAAAAGATGAATAGAACAGCTATGAAGCCTAACAGATCATCTGGATGTTGACGATAAGATTCTGATGAAATAATTGCCACAGTTTTCAAACATGTGCATATGCATTCCTAATTTTAACATGAAACACTTTTTTATGTTCTTCCTAAAAGGGGGTTACAATTAATAGTTGCAATCATCTCTTTCAAATATATTTTATGTTCTTTAGGAACGTTTGTTGCCTTTAGTATGTTAAATAATTTAGAGAAAAGGAAACATTCCTGCCAAATATAGCCACTTCCCTTAGTCCATTCACTTTCACTGAGAAAAAACTTGCATTGACTATTGACAAACTTAAAGTTGGTTACTTTAAGCTTAATTTTCAGAGATTTTCTATACAATAAGTTATCATACTAACTAGATCATTCACTTGTATTTGAGGCACTATGAATTTCAGAAACTGGTGGAATAGGACACTTAGGATCTGTAATAACGAACTTTGAATTCATTTAATAGTTCTTTATTTAAACATTTGTATTGATAAATACAAATAAATAGAATGCGGTGCTGATTTCCACCCTAAAACAATTTCTATTCCACAAACGCTAATTGAAGTATCTTCAAAGTTATTTACGTCCTCCAACTTAACGTAATACAGGGCGATGAATGAAATGTGGGAAATGATGCTCAAATGGTTTCAGGGTGCATAGAGCTTAGAGCTATCAGATATTCGTTCTTCAGAACAAGGGAAAACCCCAGAAAAATCTTATCCAGATAACTCACCCCGACCGACATTCGAACTCGGGACCTCTAGAACATGAGGCAGACACACTAGCACCTACTCTACAGAAGGGGGCATTCAAAGTGCATTTTTTTTTTCTGGAAAAATGCTTCGCCAGCAAGGACCAGTGCACCAGATACCTTAACTTTCTCATTGAATTATACGTGCAAATAGCAGATAGCTGTGGTAATGGCGTTCTGCTGTCAGTGGGGTTTTATTGGTTCAAACCCCATACAAAACGTTTAAACATCCCTTCCTCTGAAGACAAATGAATGGTAATGTGTGGCTTGAACTTCATTTTAATTTTTCATATTTGTTTCAAGTTAGAAGTGTATGTTAAGCAGGTGCATTGAGCGCAGCATTGGCTGTTTAGCATTACAATAAATCTTATTGCTCATTAAGATTAATTAATGAAACATAAAGCGACACGGTTATATGCAGTCGAATATTCTTAAAGGCGTCATTCTACCTTCCAGTCTACCAGAAACTGGACCCCTGGCGGTGCATAAGCCAAACGCCAGGGCAAGGCGAGCCGTTGTAAACCACGTTTCCAAATGACTGGAAACAGTGCTTCAGATAGTACACGTGCTATTGCACATACTATGGGCTTAGATCATGTCGGCGCAATGCGAATGCAAGAAGACAGGCTCCTTCCATCTTTTGATGACACCAGCGGACTATGGTGTCCGAGTGCAGTTAAATGGGTCTCTGAGCGTCATGGCGAACTGCTGGACTTCTTTTCTCAATTGCTCTTTACAGGTGAGTGTTGTTTCACAAGCGAAGAAATTACAATGGCGTCAACATACGGCTTCTGTTATTTTCATAGGTATTACATAATTGGACTATATTTTTTGCAATGGTTAAATGAGACGTGTGTATATGGTCAGTACCTCGTCGATGTGCTATATATATATATATATATATATATATATATATATATATATATATATAGGTTTCTGGAAGACGTCCCTCTTGGTATGCGATGAGGACGGTTTCGGTAAAATGGGCGCTCTTATGTTGAGAAGGTGGCGCCATGTCTACTTGGCCATCACATTTCCTGATCTCACACCTCTAGGTTATTTCCTGTGGCAGCACATCAAAAGTCCCCTATACGCGCAGAGGGAGATTTACTAACAAGGATATTGGCTGCCTACGATTTTATACTTAACATTACAGACATCTTCGAAAGTATGCAACATTGTTTTATTCGAAAATGAAGATTCACGTGGATGTTGGAGGACGCGTTCTTAATTTCTTTGGTATGGGGAAGACATTTTTAACAAACTTTTTAAATGTACGTCTTCCATGGTTAATTCATGTGGGACGTTGAATGAAAATGAGTGAAATGCTGCTCAAATGAGTTCAGGGTCCAGCTTAGTTACCATTCATCTTTTATAAGGTAAAACCTCGAAAAAAAAAAAAAAACAACTTATCCAGATAACTCACCCTGACCGAAATTCTAAGTCGGAACCTCTTGAATGTGAGACAAACAAGCTACCAAGGCAGGTAAATAATTTCTTTAGTGTGGTTTTACTCGAAAATATAGTCATCGAATGCGATTTCATTAATTTGTATTATTTAGGTTTGATCATACATAGCCTCAAAATTCAATAATAACACGCTTGGGTTTCTTTTATTTTTTCGTGTACTACAGAAATGTCCTGCACTTGGGAGGGGGGGGGGGCTGGCAAATTCTACATTTTTTTTTCTTTCCTCGGTAACAGGGGTTTTCTCCAGTCAGAGGTATAAATAACAGGTTTGTTTGCCTCATGTTTTGTTACTAGCTCATTTATAACCCCCCCCCCCCCACCCGCTCCCCGCAAACTTAAGAGTGAATACCAAAGCATTTGTTATTCGTTATTTTTGCATGTCTTTCATTAATAAGTAATAAATATTTTTCTCTGCAATTTTCTTCCGACCCAATGGGAACGAGAAATGGCTTTAATTTCCATTATTGTTTCTGTAGAAATGCTCTTTTGCATTACTATAAATCTTATTGTTCATTAAAAGCAATTGCCCACCACAGTAGCGTACATGGTAGATTGTCCGCCTCACGTTCAAGAAGTCCCGAGTTCGAATCTCGGTCAGGGCGAGTTATCTGGATAAGGTTTTTCCGGGGTTTCCCCTTATCCTGAAAGACGAATGTCGGGTAACTCTAAGCTCTATGGACTCAGGGCTCATTTGAGCATCATTTCACCCATTTCATCCATTGTCCGATATGACTTAACGTTGGAGAACGTAAATTAAAAAAGAATTAAAATTAGTTGCGTCTACTAAATTTAACAACTCTGATCAGCTCATAAAATTGATTTTGTGTGGTTTCTAATGTATAAAATACGAAATATGGACTAAAAGTAGTTCTATTGTGAGTTGGCCCTCGCACTTAAGTTATGCGAACGCAAATAGAAGTTCTGCAATTTTACCACTCTGCTACTCCGTTGTAACCGCAGTATCAGGCAGCGATTAGGAGGCGGCGAATTAATCGAAATCAGGTAATTAAAAAAGAAGATAAATTAATAAAAATACTTTGCTAAACTAATATAAAAATCTTGTTATAATACTATGAAATTAGAATGGATAGAGTAATGATTAAAATAGCAGTTGACTTAAAGAATAAGAAGGGAAGAATATAATTTAATATAGCATACACACTAGCATCCAAGCAAGGAAAAGTAAATATTATTGTACATTTCGCAGAGACAGGAAGGGAGGACCGTTATCTTTTTGTGCTAGTAGAGGTTCAATGTCTGAGAACTATAGTATACCTCCAGCCAGGAATATGTTGGGACAAAGGGCTTTCAAAATGCAGTTGAGAATGAACGATAAAGAGATTTACTTTACTGAGTTGATAACGATGTATACCGTTACAAACAACTGATACCGAAATTATGGTTTGCCAGGAGCAAAGAATAATGATAGACGTCAAAGGAATGTTGGTTCTTTGTGACGACCAAGGGCAAGCTCAGTTCAGTTGGGGAAAGTGTTCTAACAAAGCCATGAATGAAGCAATGTCCTTAGAAGGTTTCTAAAGGAATTGTCACTTGACGTATATGAATAGGGAATTCTTTGGATCGTTTACAATGGCGACCAAAACAGCCACAAAAGGACCTTGTTTGTGTAAAAGAGTTTGAAAGGGAAGGTTAGAGATATATACGCACGCAGCTGTGGTCAGGGAAGGCAGTCGTCGGTGTGTAGCCGATATGGCTATATCGCGGCTAGGAAGCCATTATAAACATTTATCGGCGTGTAGTCGATATGAGGAGAGGAGTCTGAGACGTGAAGCCTATTAGAGCGGTCAACTTGTTCTGTCTTGAATATTTGTCGGGTCATCAAAATTTATCGAGAAATATAATTAGCATTCAGTCACTATAAATCGAGATTGGTAACCCTCGGTCGGCAGCTTCCATTTTGAGGTTAGAAAAGAAGCAGTGAATAAATAATTTGGAGACGGGCATTCCAGTGTTGTAAAATTTCCTTCTCACACATCCACGCATACCCTGAGAGAAACCTCATTGCTCGCCGACTTATTTGCTCAACCATAAACATTTTAGTTACAAATTGGCGCACAACGTGGAGCTGTGGTAACCTTTGATCGCCACCAT
This sequence comes from Mantis religiosa, assembly GCA_030765055.1. NCBI lineage: Eukaryota > Metazoa > Arthropoda > Insecta > Mantodea > Mantidae > Mantis > Mantis religiosa. The sequence continues at coordinate 147,566,568 of CM060951.1, forward strand.
AAACATTTTTGTATCAAACTGGCGCACAACGTGGAGCTGTGGTAACCTGTGATCGCCATCATCATTTTTGTTACACAACTCAGGGTAGGCGTTCCCCAACTCAGGGTGGGCTGAACGTCAATTAGTTAGATGAGTTTTACAAACCAATGCGAAAATTCGAAATAAATGAGAAACCAATAGTAATGTAACATTTGAGAAGGGTGAGCAAGTTTGGTCATGTGATAAAGTTAGAGAGGGGGTCAGAATAAGGTTCGAACTGAATCGTGAAGTAAGAAAAATTTACTTAAAAGGTGATACTACGACAGGAAGGACGTGTTCATGCGCATTAAGAAGACAAGCGAAGATTTATAACACTGAAATGTAGGGAAGTTAACAATAGCGCAACCAGCGTAAGTGGAAGCAGCATTAGAAGTTTATTAGAGCAATGTAGTCGCCATATAAAGAAGAAATAGAAACCGCGCGGAAGTAACTTTAAACAAGTAATCCAGGGTTTCAAGTAAAATTGAATTTATATTAGGAATTTCTCTAACAGGTGGTCACCGATCCAAGTCGATAAATAATTCGGCAACAAAGTGTTATTAATACGACTGAGTAGCCAACAACCACCAAAATCCATTTCATACAACCATTCACCTGAGGATAAGAGAACTCATAGCGCCAATTAGAACCCAATCAATTTAACACTGGTATGCACCGTCCTTCGTTTATAGTACTTACTTGCAAGTAGCACCAACTCCGAGATTTTATGACTGCATTGATCTATTGCAAATAGCCATAAACTCAAATGCCATAAGTATCCTGCATCACATTCATCTTGCAATTCCCTGCATTCCTGAAAATTTGCCGGTTGAATTCTAACCATTCTGTGTAAATATGAATAAATTAAATTCATTTGCTACGCTTTTTTTTTTTTTTTTTTTTTTTTTTTTTTTTTTTTTTACAAATGAAATATATATCTATGTATATTTTTCTTTTCCTTATTTAACCGTTTTTTATTGTTTCCGTTTAATTACCTATCTGTTTTCTGTAGTTTCACACACACACTATACACATAAACACCCATGCCCAGGACGGGACTCGAACCCGCGACGCTCTACGCGGTGGAACGCTAGAGACATACGTTCTAAGGGCCATGGCTACGAGGGCCGGCAAACGCTTTAACTACGATATTGATAGACTTGGCTTCCAGAGATTTTATCTAGTTAGAGGTTCATGACTAATATACATTAAATGGAGGTAGAAAACGAAATTCAGAAACAAGAGGCTGCAATGTACCTCCAACACTGTCGAAGTCTAAATCTCTTTGCAGTCTTTCCAGTGGGTATCTCGAGACGCGTGCCTTTAGCTTCGTTCTATTCCTATTCAGTACATAGAGCACTTTATACCGAGTGCTACACACTGAATATGCGATGCAAGTCGAAACGACATAAATGTGCCTACTCGAAACTATCAATTGGTAAGTCTTATTTGATTTGTGTTCGCACATAATTGAAACCCTGCTTTTCTTTCCAAACTATTATGAAATAAGTAAATGTATAGTGAGCAAGGGGGTTATTGATAAGAATATCTTGCTTTTGCGAGACCCAGTTTGAAACATATTGACTTGTGTGTACCGATAGATTATTCTGCTAGAATTCAGTCATTCCAACGGACACCTATCCCTTACAGAAGGAAGAATAATATTTTCGAGGAAACCTTCGTACTGTTATTCTATGTGCCATCCAGTTGCCGCAGCACACCTAGACCATCTCGTGGTATCTTACTCCAACATGACGCTACACATATGACCTTGGAGACCCACTTGTACCGCGTATATCCCCTCTCTATTGGTCTAAGCTAGGCACCCTCTCCTAGCCTGGCCCAATTGAGGAAGGTAAGGAATTATGACGGTGAATCTAGGCTGCCTTTCTCTAGTGGTAACTGTATACCGAACCTAGTGTATGGTCATCGCCCAAACTGAAGGATACATGATTTGACGGAAGGAGGATAGTTGTTCTCCTTGCTACTGATAGCACAGCACTGACGCGGGCCTCTGTCTCACGATACGGTCATATGCGACGAACTGTTATGTCTAAGCGCTGAACTCTCTAATAGTCCGAGTGAATGGTGTTATCTCGAACTGCTCGGAATGGCGGTATCCCGCACTTTGGTAGTTGAGTGTAGAGATGTTCAATTATTTAGGCACTAATATATTCCACCGAAGGTATGAATATCATGTCGGGCATAGTTTGACCTTAGTCGCGCGCACCGCGCCGGTGAAGTTACCCTACTTGGACATTTTGTTCAGGAAGCTTAAAGCCTTAGTAGCGAATCTGCTCGCTCCGGCTTTGAGAGTTGGATTCGAAAAGGTGTGACTGAGCGTTGTCCTCAGTTGCGACATTGCTGCCGGTCCAGCGTAGGCTCTGAAAACGTTTCCTTGTCAGTTTCCCCGTTGGAGAGTCCGGTAATGGTGTAAGGCATGGCCCTTAGTAGTGAGAGTTGGATTCGAAAACTTGTGAAATGTGGACAAGGGTGTTGACTGAGCGTTGTCCTTAGTTGCGGCATTGCTGCCGTGCCAGCGTAGGCTCTGAAAACGTTTCCTTGTCAGTTTCCCCGTTGGAGAGTCCGGTAATGGTGTCAGGCATGGCCCTTAGTAGTGAAAGCGAGAGTTGTATTCGAAAATGTGTGAAATTGTGGACAAGGGTGTTGACTGAGCGTTACCCTTAGTTGCGGCATTTTTGCCGTGCCGGCGTAGGCTCTGAAAACGTTTCCTTGTCAGTTTCCCCGTTGGAGAGTCCGGTAATGGTGTCAGCCATGCCCCTTAGTAGTGAGAGTTGGATTCGAAAACTTGTGAAATGTGGACAAGGGTGTTGACTGAGCGTTGTCCTTAGTTGCGGCATTGCTGCCGTGCCAGCGTAGGCTCTGAAAACGTTTCCTTGTCAGTTTCCCCGTTGGAGAGTCCGGTAATGGTGTCAGGCATGGCCCTTAGTAGTGAAAGCGAGAGTTGTATTCGAAAATGTGTGAAATTGTGGACAAGGGTGTTGACTGAGCGTTGTCCTTAGTTGCGGCATTGTTGCCGTGCCGGCGTAGGCTCTGAAAACGTTTCCTTGTCAATTTTCTCGTTGGAGAGTCCGGTAATGGTGTCAGCCATGGCCCTTAGTAGTGAGAGTTGGATTCGAAAACTTGTGAAATGTGGACAAGGGTGTTGACTGAGCGTTGTCCTTAGTTGCGGCATTGCTGCCGTGTCGGCGTAGGCTCTGAAAACATTTCCTTGTCAGTTTTCTCGGAGAGTCAGGTAATGGTGTCAGGCATGGTCCTTAGTAGTGAGAGTTGGATTCGAAAACTTGTGAAATGTGGACAAGGGTGTTGAATGAGCGTTGTCCTTAGTTGCGGCATTGCTGCCGTGCCAGCGTAGGCTCTGAAAACGTTTCCTTGTCAGTTTCTCCGTTGGAGAGTCCGGTAATGGTGTCAGCCATGGCCCTTAGTAGTGAGAGTTGGATTTGAAAACTTGTGAAATGTAGACAAGGGTGTTGACTGAGCGTTGCCCTTAGTTGCGGCATTGCGTCGCCTTATCTGCGGATGTAACCACATTTCAGTTTGATATTTTCTTCCACAAGGAGGCGACAATCTGCGATTCTTAGCTGCCGATCGAGTAACGCGCGCTCTACTTTAGTCAAATGACGCAATGCTGTGGGGTTCAACCCCAGGAACTGACTAAACAATTACTGGAAAGAATTTCTGTCCGTCTCTTCAAACAACCAGTGTCCTGCTGAGGGATAGACAAATATTTTCGACCCAAATGTGATCAACGACGAACAATTCTTTCCCTACATAACCGCGCCCACCTCGTAGCCACAGAGCGACTTAAGTGTCCTTGCAGCTTAAGACAGCTACGTCCACTAGGTAAGGAGAGATATGCTCGTAGCTTCGTTTTTGTGTGCGCTCAGATATAGCAAAAATCAGTACGATTGCTAACATATGGAAAACTTCAAGGCTATGAAGTGCGCGGGTAGAATCTGCCAGCGCTAGTCATAACAGGAACGAGCCATGCCCATCCAACATTAAATTTGTGACTGTATTTCACTTTGGAATTCTAGTATGACATTTTGAAAACGAAAATAGTGATTTGTTTGCATTTTATGCGTGGATGTTTTAAAATTAAGATATGTTATTAATGAAAAACATTTTATAGTTTAAGTAATATAATATGGAACAATTAAACACAGATGCTCCAACTATGACCGCAGTTAATTACTCGACTACCGCGCAAACCTACTTATCGCATAGTTTTGAAGTGAACCCTGGATCAGCGAATGCTTGCAATGTTTTCCGAAGTACCTAACTGGACATTCTTTCTACATAGGTCAGTTCTTGGTATACTCTGTCTCATGCTACAGCAATCTTGCCGTAAACAAGGCGGAGCTTACCCAACTCGCCTATATATATAGGCCTATATATAGGCCTATATAGGCATATATATATATATATATATATATATATATAAGTTAGCAGCGCTAACTTCTAGGCAATAAATAAATAGAATTGGGTTACACGTTAACTTATTAAATCTATGGGTAGGAATATTAATAGAATCATGCAGTAACATAATGGTTATACTCCTCCACAGGAGAGAAAGTCTCCGAGGGGCGAGACGCAGGGGGTTGGCCGGAGGTCCCCACACCCTCCCTGGACAGGTTTATGACACCCCATGTCAGTACAGTTACAGACCATTCAAAAACATTCTGACGGCTTCTACTTTTGTCAATGAATCTTCTAGGCTTTAATGTACAGAGCGAATAGGGCGCATGTTTTTTTGACGGTCTGCTCCTTGTATAGCAAGCGTTCTCTGCCACACACATTCGCTGTCTTTGTCCCACAGCACATTCCTTACATGGATTTTCTTTGCGTTGCTATACTATACCTTTAATCGGATTCCTACGAAAACTTCTGATTTGGCGCAGTTATTTACGTCTCCATATCACAATACCTTCTCTGTCCACTATAACTGATTTCTGCCCTCGCTTTTGAAATTTCAATCCAAGATCCATTAACAACCGATGGAAAGTACTTCGTGAAAAATTTGGCAATTCTCTCAGAATTTACCGCATGCAAAACCTTATTTGGAGTCAGCGGTTTATTTCTGAAAAAATAATTATGAGCTTTACTGCGTATAGCACTTTTCGTAAAATCGTCGTTGTTTGTATTTACGTGATTTTTCCCGGTGTTCTTAGAGTTGCGGATGTTTGCTGTTCCATTCTAGCACTATGTACACTACTTGCGAAAACAAAGGAGATCAGTTTCTTTCTCAATATTTTTATAGAGGATTTCGGGTTTCTTTTTTTAAGCACCGCGAAACTGCGCAATCATTTACCTCTCGCTACTTTTTAAAGGTTTGCCTCGATTGTGTCTAATTTCGGCTGAAGCACCGGCCTACTCCAGGATGAAACGCTTACTGATTTTACATTGCATATACATAAGTGTTCTTGGGCTTCTGAGGTATAGTCGCACTGCTTGAACGGTTATCATGGATTTATCTTTGATAATAGATAACTCTTAGATACGCACTGATAACTCCACGTGGAGTAAACGTCTGTCATTTGTGATTCCTGCGAATTCCATTGGCTGAAGTGATGCGTTCATTGGTGTTTATAAAAGGGCCGAGAATAGCGGCAGTTCCCCTTTCAGTCTTACAAGAATAATCAGTCCCTTATCTGAGAGGTTTCTATTAACAAAGATAAATCGATGGTAACCGTTCGAGCAGCTGGACTATACACGAGATGTACAGCAAATACAGTGTTAAATATCAAGAGCAACTGCACACTATAAACAATAACATCTTAATCAGCATTCAACTCGATACAGACCTCGCTGCGAGAGGGCAGCCTGGTATAGGAATGCAAAAATATTACCTATATAATAGCAGTGTCCTTTTAGTAATTTTTAAATAAAATGCATGTTAATCTAACATAAGTTAAAGGTGTGTATCATTTCACGTCTTCTGTCTAATCTGTATATAGCATACTATTATGTATATATCTGTTGTAAATATTCCTTTCGGGACTCACGAACTCAGAACACATCTATGTGGCATGTGAAGCAGAAAGATAAAATGTGAGGCTATTACGTTTATAAGAATCGAAACATTTGCATACTTTTCTCCCTCCGAAATTAGCTCGCACAGAGAAGTGACCAGAAAATTACTTACAGCACTGTACTTAAAGGAGGCGTTTATCGTACACATGCAAATAAAAGAAAACGCCCATTAACTTCGCTGAGCCAATCAGCAGACCAGCGGAAGATGCGAGTCGCCCAGGTTTACCTGGACGGGGTGTTTGCTGCCCAGCACCTAGCCGCTTAGTGCGGCTTTATCTGAACAGTATAAACGAATTGTCTTGTGTCGCAGGCGGTTGTCTTGGGCAGTGGTATATCTAGCCATATGTGGACGCAAGTGCCCCGGGGGGTGTGCGCGCCCAGTGCTGGCTGCGCTCTTCCGCCCGCCTGAGAGGCACCTGAGCACAGTTCGCTTGACAGGCTAGAGGAAAGGAACTTATGTTACGGTGTGGGTTTTACCAAGCCCATTTCTGGGCTTGGGGGTATAAAGTAAGGGGAAAGTGGCCCTGCTCAGTTAGGTTTCCCAATGCGTCTTTGGGCAGCCGGTAACTTGGTCTGCGGCGAGAAACCCTATGGTCGTACCGGCCTAAGGTATTCACCAGGTTATTGGGATGGGAGTCTAGCTTATTGTAGATGGTACGGGATCTCTCCCGCACAACGTCCACAATATATTGGACTCCAGAGTGGGTGTGAAGGATATGGGACGGGAATCTACGTCCAGCAGAGCGCCCTGTTCTGGACGCGCTGCAGTCTGCCAATAGTGGTCGGAGCCATTGATCCCCAGACTTCGCAGCCTTATAGAATCAGGGGCGGGATAATCACCCGATACAGGCGTAGTTTGAGGTGTGTTGGCATTGAGGATTTAAAGATAGGGTACAACTGCCTAAGTGCTACATGCCCTTGTCCGACTTTGACCCGGACATGAGGGGCGTAGGTGAGGCCGCGATCGAAGAGGATGCCAAGGTATTTGGAAGGGAACCCAGGGGATTTGCCTGTCTCAACCTCAGCGACCAATCCGGTTGCCTGCCTCGGACCTTAGCCAGAAGAGCGGAGCTCTTTCCTGGGCTAATGGCCATCCTCCACCTCTCACTCCAACGGCCGATGACTCGGAGCTGGCGCTGCAGCGGAGGATAGCAATATCGTAGGTTCTTGTTAGTGCCATTCTGAGGACGTCGTCGGCATATTGGCACGTAACAGTCTGTGGTTCAAGAGGGAAATCAGATATGTAGGCCGCAAAGAGTAGCGCGAGCAGAACACTGCCTTCCGGGACTCCTGCGGCTATGGGTCTGATTGCCAATCAACAGCTTAGCCGTTTTCTGACCCAATATCTGTCTCTCTTCCCGCCAAGATGTTTACAGCAGGATTAAACTCGCTTGAGACAGATTATAGATATGAACATTGTACAATTCATTCAGTTAGCTTTCTCACCTGTTTCAAGAAAGATATCGTGGTCCGAACATTAGATGCATTCCAGTATTGAGCTAATACTAGTAATGTACGAGGCATGTCCGCAAAATACGGTCTCCAATTTATTTAATATAGAAACCATGTTTATTGTCAATTAATGTTACATTGATCGAAAGACGGAACTTAAGCTATTTTTCAACGTAAAGACTATTGCGATCGATACACTTTTGCATGCGCAGTGGCAGTTTTTGTATGCCCTTGTCATAGCACTCTCCCACCAAGTTGCGCAGGTAGCGCTCAATCTCATGTTTAAATTATCGTCGGTCTAGAAATATGTTCCACCCAGGTGTGAGTTCAACTCAGGAAACAGATGATAATCACTAGGTGCTAAGTCTGGACTGTAGGGAGGGATGGGTGAGGATGTCCCATCCGAACTGACCAGAAGATCAGCCGTTGCATGTGCAGTATGGGGACGAGCGTTGTGATGAAAAATCACTCCCTTCGTGAGCATTCCCCTCCTTCGATTTTGAATGGCACGTCGCAATTTTTTTAAAGTCTCACAGTAGCTAGCGGCGTTTATTGTTGTGCCGGTAGGCATAAACTCGCACAGCAATACACCTTTTCTGTCCCAGAATATACTGGCCATCGCTTTGCCGGCAGAAAATGTCTGATCTTTCGTGGCTTCGGCGAATTCGAATGCCACACTGACGAGAACGTTCTTTAGCTTCTGGTGTTGTGTAGTGCACCCAGGTTTCATCGCCAGTGACAATTGAATCCAACAATTCCTCGCCCTGTTCTGCATAGCGCTCCAGGAATCGGTGGGTCGCTTCAACACGTTGCCGTTTATGGTCTTCGGCGAGTATTTTGGGGACCCACCTCGCACACACCTTGCGATAATGCAAATGTTCGGTCAATCTTGGTCTTACTGACTTCCGGGATAAGCTCGCACAGATCGCAAACTGTCACATGCCGATCTCTAAGCATTTCTTGCTCCACTTTTGCAATTGTTTCGGCTGAAATCGAAGGCCAAACAGAACGCTGTTCGTCATGGACGTCTGCAGGTCCATCTTTGAACTCTGACCCACTTTCGCACGCTTTCGACGTCCATACACTGTGGCCCATAAACTTCGCATAACTAACAATGAAGTGGGGGTAGTGCTTGGCACTCAAAAAAACTGATCACTACACGCAACTCGCACTTGGCGGCGGAAGTGATAGGAAGCTCCATCGCAAACGGCTGCCCAGCCAAGACTAATGGTTGCAACGGGTTCGTTATGGTGGGGATTTGAAGGGGTGGAACTAAGCTATACACCAGTGATGCCGGATTTCGCATAATAGCGTTCCTCACGGCTCCAGTGCCTTGGAGACCTTATTTTACGGACAAAATAGGCAAGAGTCATCTGATCTTGTAAATGACGTATCGCTCCTTTAGGATTATTGGTGTAGTGACTGATAATGCCTTGTATAATGGCGAGGAAATAACTTAGGTCAAAATAATGTGCCAAATTCTTAGCCACCGAGCATTGCACTACTAGTAAAGAAGGGCTGTTGTGTCATCAGAAGGCAAGTTTTACATTCAATTGAAGATTTATGCTGAAAACGGCAAAAAAAAAAAAAAAAAAACCTTCACAAAGTATACCCAAAAGATACATAACCTGCATGGTTTATGCTGCAAGTCGAGTCACCGAAGTTCGTTCCTGCCATGGTGGTGTAGGAAAAACTTAAAGAGGAGAAGCAGATTACTGATATTTCAAAAGATAGTTCTTTGTGTCCCTTACCTCTAATCTGTTATATCGAGATGTCATCACGAAAAAAGTTAGAAGTTGACATTTTGTGAAACAATTTCTAAACAGTTCTTTAAAAACTAACATTGCATAAAGAAATATTGATTGTTTTATTACAGTTGACCATATAAGGCCCGAAGATTTGCAAGTTCTCCTCAAACTTGGCAGATTTATACATATAGGTATTACAGTTTTCTGTTTGTGTTAAAAGTTCGCCAATTTGATAATTTAATCGCTTATCTCCATTCAACAGCGAAAGTTTGTTTATCTACAGTTTGTGAGGAATACCTCGAGAATGCTATCTACGTGTTCTAGAAACCAGCCGAGGATGTCGCTCCTATTGTTAGCTAATAGACAATAGGCAGGACATAGGAAGGATACCACTCGTGGCAAGATCCTCAGTGTTCTAGTTCTCGGTGCACTTAGTTCTGACGTTATTAGGATGTGTTTGTGCATTAAGTCTTTACATATTGTACTGCATTTTGATTTTATTATAAACCACAAGCACAAAACAACTTCATTAATCGATGTTACAAAATTCTGAGCTGAGAAATGCTGAACTTGAATGTATATTTTATATTCTCGAGTTAGCCGTTCAAACGGGCGTTGGAAAAATAGACATTGCAGTCATAGGATAGAGAAATGGTATCAATTTTGATAGATTAGGAATGGATTTGTAGCTGTCAAATGTTCAGTCTACATACAATCTGTCGAAGAGTTCTATTGAACAGTTACCCCGCAAGTATTGATATAATAAATGAGAAGGTTAACGCAGTCAGTTCAGGCAGCAAAATTCGAATCCCGGGCATGAAAAGGCTTGAAAATACATTTATGATACTGCATTGTGCATTAAAAGAACAATCTACTCTTTATATAAATAAGTTTTGAAAATGTAGTCAGATTGAAAAATTCAGTGTCATAGCAGAGGTTTGAACCAGGATCTCCCGGTTTCCTGAACTATAAAGCCCGAGACTTACAGTACTTACACGTTTTAAGTACGCCATTACGGTAGTTCCCATGTGTATGCGAAATTTTGTGGTTTATCGGGAAAAATGCAAATCAGTTGGAGAATTTAAGGTGTTGTCACGTTGCCATGGTAGCTCAGTGGTTAGAGCACCCGGACGGAACACGGAAGGTCCGTGGTTCAAACCTCCAGCTATGGTATTAAATTTTTCAGTTGACTATCATTTCACAACTTTCCCTACACAATTGTGAAATAATTTTCAAAAGTTTTGCTTCTAGTTTGATTAATATAACAGCTTTGAGGGTGGCGTAAACAAAGGCAGTATGCGTTGTGCGACAAAATCTCAAATGTCGATATGTTTAAGAAAAGCGTTAAACGGACATAATGGAAAATGTCAACAAAGCTAAGCGACTTCATTGCAGTACGGCCGCTGTATCTCCGGTTCTGACGTTTTGCGATTGCAGGAGGCGGAGAGGGAACGTTAATAGTACCAATATACAGAAATGAGCAATTGAAAACATAATTATCTTTAGAATGAAAGTGTAGGATTACATTAGCATTAAACACTGAAATCCAACTTGCAATTTCATTATTATGCAAGATATTCATTACTGTGCCACTATTCGAATATTTCTTTCACACATTTTGCGCGCATTAACTGTTGGTAGCATTGGGAGTCTCTGCATCCGGTGTCATCGGTCAGGAAGTTGAAACTGTCTTCTAGTGCCAATCAGCATTGTCACTGTTAGCCGTGGCTTCCGTATTCAACACCGTGTTGCCAGTTTAATTTTGTTTGGACCACGTGCTAAATTTGCTTGCGCTGCTGAAGTTTTTCTATTTTGTGCCTGCGTGAACTCCTATTTTTAGTGTCGTAAGTCCTATTATCATCGCTATTATAATGTGGCTACTGGTTCGTGCAATATGTAAATACCTGAAATATTTAAAATACGCATGTTTCTCGGCTTGAAATTCCCGCTAAAAACTGGCAACAGCCTGCTTCTCCCTCTCCAGAAATGTCAGAGCCGGAGAACGGGCGGCCAAACTAGTTAAGACATTTTCAAGATCTGAAGGAAACTGCTGAATCTCCACCGTAGTACGGAACAAATTTTATTTAATATATCCAATAATGAAATTGGCATACCTATGATTGTACCCTTAGGCAAAGAACAGATTTATACCGGGTCTTCGAAACATTGTTCCTAATGCTTAATTTTTTTTTTTTTTTTTTTTTTTTTTTTTTTTTTTTTTGTCTATGTCAACTAATAATCACCACGAAGAAATGGTACGGATTTCACGGATTGGTTCGTAGACCAATCCTTTCTATGGTCCCTTAAAGCAATGAAATGTCTCCTGGAAATGACTGATGCTGCATACGGTACACCAATTACTATTGTGTGTTTCAAATGGGAAGAGTTCCGGAGTCCAGCTAATCAGATGCCGTATCACACTCAGCGTTGCCAGCTTGTTACCCCACTGCTTTTATATTTCCCTCTCTCTCGCACACTCATACAACATGCAGGTTTCCTTGGAGCAGATGTAAGGGTAAGCGAATTATATTTTACAAAGTTTTACAATGATGCAGTTGCCAAAATCAAAATTAGAACTATCATTTTCGCAAATTATGTATATTTTTAAGTACTATAAATATAATTATAGTTTATGAATTAATTACCTGCTTTTTTAATCCAAGTGCGGGACACACCTGTTTTACCTACACCACGCTTCAGAAGTAAGCCGTTGGGCATTTTTGAAATCGAACTGATTTCTATATTCTTAATTGCCCAATTTTTTGAAGAACGTATACACCTTAAAAACAATACTTCGAGCCTGACTTCGCAATAATTGCCTTTTTGACTCGCCACTAAATTCACCGCAAGAAGCCATTGCACTATTTAACACTTACTCTGCTGTTGCGTAAAGAACTGAATGATATTGATCTGAACTCTCCAGAGTAAATAAACACTTATCCAGCATTCATTCATAAACATAAGTATACAGCATTCCACAGGCTAACAGGAAATTAAGCGTTTGCTCTTTCTCGAATTTAACACCTTGACTTATTCACAGTAATTATCACGTCATGCAGTAGTTTAAATTTCAGTTCTGAGTAATAAAAAGTATATGTACATACACACCAATCCTTTGAACTCGAGTAAATAGAGATGAACCATTCATAAACAAAGATTTGTGACCAGACACGTTCTGCCAGGGCAGCAGGAAATTTATTGTTTCCTCTCGCTCGAATTGGCTTATTCAAAGTAAATCTTTTATCACGTCATGTCAAACATTTACGTTTCAGTTCTGAGTAATTACACATACGTACACGCATACATGCCAACCAATAATGATATTCATACAGTGCTATACGTCGTGATTTATTGTTATAATATAGGTAATAGTGTATTATTTATTTGTATTAGAAAAACTATTTGAGCTAAAAATACGAGGTTTTCATGGTTATGTTAGATATATTACTCTCTACCTTCCACATGGATCAGTTTTGGCGAAATCTGAATTTTTGTCTTAGCGCGAATAGTATTTCATACAGATTGATTAGGTTGGCGTTCCTCACACACCACTTAGCGGGAATGCAATACAACACCGCAGGACTACGATTGGTTGCTCACCTAGTAGCGCTCAAGGACAAACACCTTCCTATTTGAAACACATAATAAAAGCTACATTCCTTTTGAATAAAAAGAGAAATTCGAAGGAAAAGAATCACAAAATTTAATGTCCATTTTAACCCTTTCTTAAAGGACTAAATATACCTGAAGTCTTTAATGTCAGAACAATTTTAATTTGTTAAACGATGTCCTTTAACCAGATTTTATGTAGCAAGATTGTCTTATGTTTTTCCAGTAATACAAAAATAAATGAACGCTCTGTACATTAAGGAGTTTTAAGCACCAAACCAATGAATTCAGAAACCTTTGGGATAAATCATCAATTGTAGCCGAAAAAAAATATCAATGCCACCAGTCATTAAATGAAAAAAATACAGTAATCTGGTTACAAGACTTCAGCAGTATTTCCATAAATATCGTACCCAGAACCTCCTTTTGTAATACTCGAAAGCTAGTAGTTCGTGAGGTTATTTTAAATTTATTTAAATATTCTTTTTGCATTAGAGCCATAGTAATAAAGGGAAAGGCATAAAAGGTTTTCAGATGCATATATTTATAAAATCTATAAAAATGCACAAATTACACTGATGCTCTTTAAGTAACACACTTCAAGTACTGTATAAAAAGCCATGCTTTAAAATCTGGTTATATTTGGTAGAATATTAGGCATCCTCTCTGCACGCACTCCACCATCCTTGCTCCACCAGGGTGCAAAGTATACAGCCGGAAATCTGAAAAAGAATCATAAGCTTCGTTAATTCTGCGAGATTGCAGCAACCATTCAAATTATTTACCAATTTAAATAACTTGATAATATCGTGCAACTACCTCTACCATTATCAACAAGATTTACACCACTCAAGAGGGATGAAAACGTGTTTGACCTCCAAGGAATAAATTAGAAAATACAATTTTCATTACAGCAGGGCATCGAACCCCATGGACAAGCTAGAGACCGCAATCTCAACAGCTAAGCCACGAAAATTCAGTTATCAGCAAAGAAAGTAGTCACCCCATAGACGTGGCTAATGGCATTTTAAGACAATTTGCCCCCAATTGTCAAAATTTATTCCATCTACTAATCTATTCGAATGAAATATGAAGTAGGCTATGTCCGTTTTATAATGGCAAATGTGTATTTTAAATGTAAATTAGTTCCCTAATTTTTTCCCTTTTTCTATACAGATAACTATGCAACGTTTAACGTTTTTCTGTCCAAATAGATGCAACTAAGTCATTTAGCTATTTAGTTGCAGGCTTATCTCCAGCTATGTACAATTGTTGGTTCAAAAACCAAATATAGCATGGTCGAATAGCAACGCTTCCTTATTCCGAGTACTAATATGAATCGGGTATAGCTATTACACATGTTTCTAATAAGGTGCAATGATGGTTAGTTTTTGGAATGTATATCTGATAAAATGCAGCTTGCTAAGTATGAGGTCGAAAGCCAAAGATATAAAGCAACAGGTTACAAAATTTCAATCACGAGTCAACCTGACTGGACTATGTTACGGAGGGGACTCGTTGCGGAGGTCCAAACTTGGTCTGTTGTACCTGTGTCCCCAAGTGGGACACCACAAGGAGCCACAACTGTGCAGAGGGCAGGGTCTCTAAAATTTACTGGTTAGAAACTCCCGGTAAATCAGTACAAACGGCATTTAACCCACCGTGGTCCTGAAACGGCCCAGAAGGTCTGCTCGGAGACCGTCCTATCGGAGCAGAATGCTTATTTTATTTATTTATTTTAATTTTTATTTATTTATTTTTTTGTAATTTACGTCCTCCAACGTTAAGTCATATCGGACGGTGAATGAATTGGGTGAAATGATCCTCAAATGAGTCCAGGGTCCATGGGCTTAGTTACCCGACATTCGTCTTGAAGGATAAGGGAGAATCTCGGAAAAAGCCTTATCCAGGTAACTCGCCCTGACCGAGATTTGAACTCGGGACCTCTTAAACGTAAGGCAGACAGGCTACCATTTACCGAGGCGGACGAGAATGTTTACCAGGATCATATCCTTTTACCTATCATTCGCCTGGAGACCCGAGAACTTCCGAAAAAACTCATAGGTCAAGTAGACCGACCACGGGAATCGAACCCGGACCTACCTCCCATGTGCTGGCAACAGGCGAAACCGCCTGAGCCATCCCACTCGGCGAGTCAACCTAATCTAGTCATTGGAAGAATTACGTTTTTCCAAAGAGTAACCTTTTATAAAATGAGTAGTTCGCTATAATAAACATTGGCAGACATTTAACTCTGCCTATGCACTGAAAGTTAAATTTTGCTAATTCTGTTCAATCATCAAATTACTTATGAATATACCTTGAATCTAAGGCTTATCTTGCCAATTCAATTTGGCCACTTTCACCGGCAGCTTCCTTTTCCTCCATCCGTGATTAAATCTAGTTTAAAATTCAAAACATTCAATAAATTACAAGATTCGATTTAAGTTTAAAATTCAGTAATGGTGACGAAGTTCCTACCTTAAGCGCTGTAGGCAACACATGCATTTAACATCTTTTGCTTGGCGATTTCTTAGGCTTTTGCTTCCTGGGGGATTTTCTAGGACGTCCTGTAAAATAAAACAGTAATTAGAATGTTTCCCTACACTTACGTTACAGCAGTTACTGTTTGAACCTGTGTGTAGCCCATGAAAGTCAACAAAAATTGCGACTTCATACATTCTAATATAATCCTTTTAATTTTAGCATATGTTTTAATAAGGTAGTTCAGAAATTTCATAGAATAACATATTTATGAATAAGTTTTCAAAAATGATAATAATTATAACCAAACTTGTGTGTTTATCAGTGCTGGGCAATTAGAAGTACGTTTATCACCACAGTTTAGGTGTTTAAGACTAATATTTTCCAAATTTGAAAAAGCTTTAAAATACCCGTGCACCTGTGTTACAGAAAATATAGCAAGACAGTTAATTTTAATCAGATTTACCATTAGGTCTGTCCGGCAATTCTTTGAAGGGATTGAGCAAAGCAAAATTCCCGTTATAGTCTATACACGGTGTTCATTTTTATCTGTAATTTTAGCGCACAAAAGATTTGACGTCATCAATAGCACCGCTGATGGAGCGAGTTTATGTACTATTCCCTAGCGGCTTGCGATCGTATTAGATATGACAGCAGCTTTGAGGCCTCCTCTACCGGCAGGTAAATATATACTATTTAAGAGGTGAGTCTGCCCGCGTAATATCAAGGTGCATAATTTCGCCTGGTGCATAGATACGATACTTGTTTATAAAAAACTCCCCGTAGGGGAGGGGATCCGTCCCCTTCAGCTGCCGTGGTGCAGGCACTGTAGACCCCTAGCACTCGTGGTACCTCTGACGTTACTAGAGGAACCTCGGGCCGAACATTCGAGCCCCTCCCTAAAAGGGAGTTGTTCGGATTGGGATGGACTCGAGGGGCAGTGGTTCCCGATACCCGTGGGAGATCGGATACGTCTCCGGACGGGGTTGAGGGAAGCCATATATTCCCGGGTACTAACCAGCATAGCTAGTAGAAGGTGTGCTAGATCACCAGGCGGCCCCACCGAGGTCATATCGGTAGCCTTCCCATTTTGGAGCTGGCGCGCGTAGGTGGTGTATCCACTTCCATCCCGTCTTGAGTCCACAGGACCAGATGGGGGGGGGGGCCTTGTTAGTCTCTAGGTCTTGCCCTATGGAAAGCCGCACGGAGACGCTGGGTGCCCTTTTGGGACAGCTTGGTAACTCCCTGGTCAAAGGTGGCCCGGGTCCAGGACTAATAGTAGTAGAATCTCTGGCATTAACTTTATAAAAAAACTATACTGGAATGCACTGCAAAGCTAGTTATGCAGCCATAAAATTAGACCAGAAGAATATGCGAAATGACAAGTCAATGAACACTTATTTCACAATGAACATTGTTTTTCTGTTATAGCAGACACATGCATATTGTAAACCTGTCACAAAATATAAATATTTCTTGAAGCTTTCACGGTGAGCATTACTAATCAAGGCTTCGCGGGCGATTAGAGTTTGCAATGGCCGAAAGCTCGACGTTTATTAATTTGACAGGGCTGATCACCTGCGAAGCCTTGATTAGTAGAAATATTTCAATTTGATCAATTCTTTTCTATCACCCATAGTTTCCTCAGTGTAACTTCATTACAAACCAGAAAATTAGCAGAACATGTTCTAGGAATGAAAAATAAATTACTGTTACACTATGTACAAAGCTTTTACCCAAGTCTAAACAAGAAATTATCTCTAGTACATAGTCTTGTGTCCATTTTCTTATATTTCATTTCTCTCCCTTAAATACTGTCTATTGCGAGAAGGTATGCTTGAGGACTTTCAATAACATTTATTGCTTCTAGATTGGAACCAGTCACTTTATAGCGTCCAGTGTGTTCTTTTGCGAGTACCTTGGAACTATTTCCTGTATCTTGGAAATTTTTGATGCACCTATTGGTTTTAAAAGACATAAGGATACCAACATTAACAGATATTTTAATTAAGCGTGAGAATGACAAAATTATGATGTATACTGATAAAACGTGCAAACAAAATTATGTCAATCTGACGGTACCTGTACATTTGACAACATTACGCTCCGAGGGACTTGTCTGAATGCTGGATAGCGTTGCATAAACTCCTCTATGCAGCGGTTTAAATTATATTTATATGTCGCACCAATTTTAATGCCGGTACGAAAGTAGCATTCAACTATGAAGACGCGGTGGTCTGTGTCCATATCCAGCGGAAGCTGGTTATATTAGTTACGAGAGCAACCACACTGAGAGCGCTGTAATTTGCTTACTGTTCCGCAAATATTACCGCTTCTCAGTAGAGGGCACTATGATTAAGATAGACTCACCAGTCAACTATGACGTCATTCTTGCTCAATCTGAGGGCGGGAAATAACGAATAAAAATGAACACCCTGTAGATGGGTGAAGTCATCTGAAGAGATTGTCTCCTAAACATTCTAGACTATATTTTCCTTTCATGGTTAACTACCCTTAACCTTTGAACATTTAGAAAATTTACAAGATTGACTAAAGTATTAGAATATAAAGTTAGTGAAAGTAGACCATTGGATAGTCCAAATAAGAATGGCTGGAAGATATTTGAACGAGAATAGGCAAGTTAAAATGAAGATTTACCGTTTGTGAAATAGGTGTCTACCGAGATACGTGCATTATTCTATTTCCTACGTAGATATATAATAGACAATGTATGAAATGATCCAGTTCAACAAGCTATAACAGCTTTGAGAGAATTAAGTTGAGATCATTCTGCGCCATACATTAAAATTTTCATAGAAAATGTTACGTAGAGAAGTCTAGTATAATTAGATAATAGGTCGATTAGAATTACCATCCTAATGTACATATAGAAATTGGATCAAAAGAACATTAAAACAGAAATGTTGAACAAATAGGTATTAGGAACAAGTTCTTTATAACACTAATACGTGTTATTGCCGGAGACTTAATTTTAGGATCCACTGAAGTGTCAGACATCTTTAAATTTCTGCGATGAAACATGTAAACCAGTAGCATGCACACCTTACAATTTAAACAGCCTAAAATCACCGATAAAATCCCCACCAGAAATATGTATAGTTAACAGCGAATACCTCCTGTGCTACTGCCTGTGGTTTTAGACATGCTTCAGATAAATATGCACACATTCAAAAATAAGGTTTCAATATAAAATTATCGCTAAAGTAAACTGCGATACTCAACATGTTATGATAGTATGCAGTTTTCTGAGAATTCGTGAAATTTTAGCTTTATTTGCTGTAAATTATCTCTGCTCGCTTCTTAAGTGGTACACTTTCTTCAAATTAAGTTAAGAGAACGACAAAATACCATACAAGGTGTGATCAAGAAGTTACCGGAATAAGGCCATAAACAATGCAACACTTAAATTTGTCTATTCTGTATTGTCACCGTTGAAGTAGTCTTTGGCATTGAGTTTGTCGCAGTGCTTTTGTTACTATTGGAAACATCTCTGGAAGTCGTCTATAAACCCCTTGACAGCCTTCAGCGATTCCCGATGGTTGATGTCCTCGTAATGGAACCTGCATTTTAAATCGCGGGTAAAAGAAAGTTCATTGGAGTCAAATCTGGAGAATACTGATATGGGGGAATAGTAATCCTATTTTTATTTTAAAAAATTGGCTTTGATCGCGGACGCATTACCGTGATGCAGGAACCATTCAATTTCTCCAGAAGTTTGCGTCGCATTATCTCCTTAATCTTTGCAACATTGTAGTACATTTGATCCACTGATCATGGGATGTAAATTCCTCATGCATCATTTTCTTAAATTAAAGGAATTTCCACTTCTTTGGATCGACCTTATGCCTTTTTTTCAAACTTGGAGATGGACTTCCATTGTGAATATTGCTTCATTTTTCAAATCGCATCCGCAAATCAGTATTTCATCAGCAGAATAACTCCACTGTCATTTTGAAGCAGTTTTTCTGGGATCTATGGAGGTAATCACACGGCTAAAATTGAATTTACCATTTGAAAGGAGACGGGGAACGAACTTGGCAGCAACTCCTCTCGTTTCCGAGTAGTTTTTCAAAAGGTTCTGGACACTTCCAAAGAAGTCCTAATGAGTTAATTGGGGTCCAGAAGTTGACCTAAAAATTTCTCTAAAAGTGAGCTATAAAATGCCCTTAAAATATAAAAAAATGCACATAAAATGTAAACAAATGACCTAACAAAAATTAACAATTTATTTCATAATAATACGAGGGCTATCCAGAAAGTAGATTACGTTTTGGAATAAAAAGTAAACAAAGTATAGGAAACAAATTTTATTATATACAGATGAAAACCACACTCAAATACTACTTTTCGACATAGTCACCATTCAAATTGAGGCATTTATCGTAGCGATGTACGAGCTTGGAAATTCCTTCGTCGAAAAATTCGGCCGCCTGCGCCTTCAACCACTTCGTTACCTCTTCTTGCAGCTGTGCGTCGTCATCAAAACGCTGCATAGCCAGCCACTTCTTCATTGCTGGGAATAGGTGGAAGTCGCTCGGTGCCAGGTCGGGACTGTACGGCGGATGAGGAAACAACTCCCACTTAAAAGATTCAAGAACTTCACGAGTGACATTTGCCGTGTGGGGCCGGGCGTTGTCGTGAATCAACAAGATCTTAGAGCTCAACATTCCTCTGCGCTTGTTTTGAATGGCTCTTCTGAGGTTTTGGAGAGTTTGGCAATACCTTTGAGAGTTTATTGTAGTGCCCCTTTCCAAGAAGTCCACCAAAATCACACCTTTTCTGTCCCAAAAAAAACAGTCGCCATCATCTTCCTTGCCGACATTGTTTGCATGCATTTCTTGGGTTTTTGGGGAGAACTTGTGTGCCCCCACTGCATTGATTGCAATTTCGTTTCACGGTTCACGTGTTTCACCCATGTTTCGTCACCAGTAACGATGCGATCGAGTAAAGAGTCACCATCCTTATGGTAAACGTCCAAAAAGTTCAACGCTGCAGCCATTCGCTGATTTTTGTGGTCCTCTGTCAAGATTTTTGGAATCCATCTTGCACAAAACTTGTGGTAACCAAGCTTTTCGCTGATGATTTCGTGCAACAAACTTCGCGAAATTTGTGGAAAACTCAAAGAAAGTTCCGTTATTGTGAACCTTCGATTTTCACGGACTTTAGCATCGACTTTTTCGACAAGTTCGGCAGTCACTATGCTGGGTCTCCCACTTCGATCTTCGTCGTGAACATTGGTTCGGCCATTTTTAAATCTGATGACCCACTGACGCTTTCCACCTTCAGTGATAATGTTGTCCCCATACACTTCACAAAGCTGCCGATAGATTTCTATCGGTTTACAGTTTTTTGCAGTCAGAAACTGTATTACTGCACGCACCTCGCGGGATTTTCAATTAACGCAGACATTCCAAACCGTCACAGTATCTGAACGGAGCACAGCACGAACCTCTCACTAGCACGGCTAGATGCCGACTGAGCTGCGCAACGCTCTGACCCCAAGATGGCCGCGCTAGCCCCGCCCCTAGCGGAAACAGACGAAAACGTAATCTACTTTCTGGATAGCCCTCGTAAATTAATAAGTGTCAGACAAATGAACATGGTTCGAATAACCACAGTTTAAAATTAACTTTCTTATTAAATAATGCAATTATTGCTACTAAATAATAAATAAATTCAAAATTCATCAGATCGTTTTCAATTTTATAAAATATGAAAAAAGTTACTCTACGCATTAGCCAAAACGTACCTTACTTAGAGTTGCAGTACACCACCATGGTCATCTTCAAGTTATCAAAAGTAAAGGAACGGCGGTTGTCAGCTGAAACTGTTTTACACTGAGAAACTTTTCTCCACTTCCACAGATGCTATAGATGCATATTTGAAAAACGCTGTCACTGCCTGTTAAATCCTGTTCAAAAATATCAGTTCTGAAGTTATCTCCTGACAAGATAGCGGCAATCTGACAAACTGTTTGGTATCCTTTAGTTTTGTCCAACACAAATTTTAGTTTGTCTAATTTTGTCCCCAATCTCACCTTTTACATTTTGTATCTTTTCCGCAATCCTCACTAACTCAATCGACTTATCCAATGTCATGTCACTTTCTTCAAGGCGGATTATGGTATACGTCAAAAATGTAAAATTTGATTTAATGAAAGCTAATTTACCTTGGATTTGAGTATCAGAAAACAGATCCTGGTGCGCTCTCAATTGCCTTAGAATCTACCCTATCTAAGCTTCTCTACCCCTTCTCTCACTATTTGAAAAGTATACACATGCAGTTAACCATGTACCGCTCGCCTTGGTAGCGTAGATGGTAGCGTATCTGCCTCACGTTCAAGAGGTCTCATGTTCGAGTCTCGGTCAGGGTGAGTTACCTGGATATGATTTTTACGGGGTTTTCCCTTATCCTGAAATAGGAATGTCGGGTAACTCTTAAGCTCTATGGACCCTGGGCTCATTTGAGCATCATTTCACCCATTCCATTCATCGTCCGATATGACAACGTTGGAGGAAGTAAATTACAAAAAGTATAAACACCGTGTTAAAATTGGTGCTGGGGGCAAAGCTACATTAGGGGCTTTTTCTTTGAAATACATAGTTCGGTTTGGTGATTATGAACATATTTTCTTTAGTGTGGAAACTAGTGTATCTGCTTCTGGAAATGTTGATCTGCCCTGTTCCGCAATTCGATGAAAAGCATGGGCCAAACATAACATGCACCATCTTACTATGAAATGATTGAATCGATTTTGCCGCCTTTACCATGTAAGGCACCGCGTCTGTTAGGAAGAGGAGCACGTTGTCATGCTGTATTCCACTAGGCCACAATAAATACATGGATTTATCGAACATTTTGCATATCTGACAGTGGTTAACAGCTTCCATAACCTGAGGCCAGAATAAACATATCTCCGGCACTAGCTGCTTCTACCGTACCTATCACTACATTGGCTATATGACGCCCCTCTGAATCGGTGGTCTCATCAACCGATACATTCCCATTCACACATTCACGTATTCGGTTTAATGCGTCTTCATAACATTTTTGTAGGTAACTTATGCACAGTTGATTCATCTGGAATCTTATGACCAGTGTGACGTTCAAGAAAATCTCGTAACACGCTGACTTGTATTAATTACATGTCTAACACACAAAGTTACTATTTCATAAAATATGATATAAATGAACTTTTAATCAGATTATTTTAAAACCACGCAAAAAGCCCATGGGTCAGGGTCAGGTTGGCTACGGGAATTGAACCCGGGCCTCCCGAATGCGGGCCACAGACGAAAATGCCCCATAAATTCATGCATTGTGATGACCTATAAAAACCATATATATCTAACGTATATGTCCCAGAATGTACTTAATTTCCACAAAGCATCGTCAGTGACTACTCAGAAAATATGACTTCATCAGAATCCGGGCCCTAGTTATTATAAGGCGCCTATTTTGTGTCATTCCCCTCATTTGATGTTTTAAGTCAGGCTTACTGGAACAGGGATGTCCGATCTTCAACTGGTCACACCAATTCAAATTTTGAAGACCACTGAAATGCTTGAATTTTGCCCACTACTCCTCCGTATAAGCTGTTAACATTCATAGATTCTGTTTTACAATGTTTAAGCACAATTTGAATTTCATAGTTCATAAGTTTGTTTCCTAAGCCGGTAATTTAGCTGCACAAAAACTGTAGCTAATACAAAGCACGTGTTTACTCCAAAGTCTATCATTCTCACTGCAAGGTCGCAGAAATCTTGTGACCTCATTTGATCAGGAGGGAACGCTGCATATGTGACCTGAATAAGAATTAAGGGCGGCTTGATGAAACTTTCTGATCACACCTCGCATCTAATATTGTGCCCACTCGGTAGCGTAGATGGTAGCATGCCTGTCTCACGTTCAAGAGGTCCCGAGTCCGAATCTCGGTCAGGGTAGGTTACCAGGATAAGGTTTTTCCCGGGATTTTCCCTTATCCTTCAAGACGAATGTCGGGTAACTTAAGCTCCATGGACCCTGGACTCATTTGTGCATCATTTCACCCTATTAATTCGCCGTCCGATATGACTTAACGTTGGAGGACGTAAATTAAAAAAAATCTAATATAGTTATAATGCAGTGAAGAAACTTGCATTTAGGAAGCTTTTCCTACTGAGTATCAAATTTAAAAAGCTTACCTCTTATAGCGGCACATTCTTCTTCAGAACTAGAACCGGACGATGACGAGCAATAATCTGATAATCCCCAGGACGAGTCTGAACATGAGCACGAGGAACACGTAGAACAAGATGTAGAGTGATCTCGTCTTGTAGTTCGTTTCTTAGCCTTGGGTTTACGCTTGGTAGTTTTACGTTTTGGAGTTTTTGTTGTTACTTTCTTTGGAACGTCCGTTTTCGATTCTTCTGGAAGCTGCTTTGGCGGCATTGTACCTGTGAATTATTAGGACACATTTAGTAACACCATATAGACAATGTTGGAAAATATTAAACTCTTAGGATAACCTGCCATGGTAGATACGTATATCGCAATTCTAACTGCCAATACTCAAATCTTTGGTGTATTTGTTATTTAAAATTTAATTTGCTAATGACAGTTCAGTATGTTACATGCATAAGGTATCTTTAAGACATTCATAAATTAAAAAGCAATTTTCGTTTTCAAAAAGAAAATTGTAATGCCTAGCCGTGGCAGAGTGGTTAGATCACTCTGCTCTCAAGGCGGCGCGGCTTCGATCCCAGGCGACCGTAAGATTTATGGTGGAGAACACGGCGCTGGGCGGGTTTTCTCCGCATTTTACGGTTTCCCCCGCCATCATTCCACCAATTGCTCCATCATTCATATCACCATCACACTATCATCCACTTCTCTCGCTCTCATCCCAGGGCTGCCCCCCCTCAACCTTGGTTTCCTCTATCTGGTCAGTGCTTCGGCTTTCCTCGTCCCAACTTGCCGGCCTAGGAGAATCCAAACAGCTTCCAACACCGGAATTGGTGAAGAAAGGGAGGCAACAAAATATGGTCCTATTAGCACAAATTTCAAAGTGGAAAATGAAGAAAATATCTAAATATTGAATGTGTACACAAGTTCATTATCTAGTTATGAATGACACTTGCGAATCCTTTGTAATTCATGTCCTCCAAGTCATATCGGAACGATGAATGAAATGCATGAAATGATGCTTAAATGAGCCCAGCATAGATCTTAATACATTCATCTTCAGGATGAGGGAAAACCCACGGACAAAACCTGTCCAGGTTAGTCGCCTGATCGAGATTCGAATTCGGGACCTCTTGAACGTGAGGTAGACACGTTACCGTTCTTAGTTATGGCGATGTAAACAAATAGGAAAAATGTATTACTCTGACCGATTGGATTTATCATCTTCATGATTACGGCAACTGATAGGAGGGAAAATTCGCGTCATTTTACTCCCACGTGTCGAACTTGTGCGCTGTCAACGAATGCCTATGCAAAGTTTTACTTTGCCGTTTTCAATGTTTGAGTAGCTTATGCGACAGCACCTTTAAGTTAACATTAAATGCAAAGGTGTGTATACTGTGTAATAAGCATATTTTTCCTTTTATACGTCAAAAAGTGACCGAATGTTTACAAGAATTGCCTAAATATTTGATTTTTTCACATAATCCCACATTTGTAAATTAAAAATTAAAGTACGGTCTTTTTGCGGAATAACAGTGCTAAATAAATGCGTGCAGCCACTTTGGACTTGAAAGTTTTACGGATATGAAACTGAAAAGTACCTAATTGGAATTTGATAACGGACGAATTCTTTAAATGACTTCCACTTGCGAATATTCCTTTGATAATCCCATCGCCACAACAGTATCGTACTTAATTATGATTTCAGTTTCCGTTCACAAATTCAAAGCCTATGTTGTGAAGAATGGTGTGAAAACTTTTTGTAACGCTAGGTAGTTTGTTTACTGCTTGGATCACATTTGAAATTGTTGGTGGCTCCTTTCTTTCAAAGCAGCAATGCATCTTACAGTCCGGCCGCTCTATCTCCGGCTCTGACAGTTCTCGAGAGGGGGAAGCGCGTTGCTGCCAGTTCTTTAGCGGGAATTTCAAGCAGAGGAACATCTGTATTTGACATATTTCACGCATTTGCAGATCGTAACTTCGTAAATGTACGTGGACAATGTGTATATACATGATCCCAGAATAGTTGCATATGGAGACAATATACCATGTACTGGAAAAGAAATAACAAAAAGCTACTTCGCACGAGTGGGAAATTCCTTTCTCATATAATATTGATATACATGTCGCCTTATAGCATCCTTTTGAAAAGCATCACGTGAAGCTTTAAGGCTGCCTCGTTGCCTTTGCTTTCCCAGTGTACGCAGAACTGCAGACGGCGAACTTATATCAGCTGTCACTTTTCCTTGGTCACATTCTTCCCACCTTCAAGGCGTCACAGCACCTTGGTAACAGGTAGTAGAGGTCCACCATTGTCCCGCTCCTTCTCGAAGTACTCACGTAGCCTGAATATAAGTTCATGGCTTTGACTCTTATAAGAGCCGATTTTTTCTTGAACTCTGACGAACCAGTAGCCATATTACTATAATAGCGATAATAATAAGACTTACAGACGCTACAAATCGGAATTCACGCACACACAAAAATTAAACAAACCACCAGCGCGGGATCCAAAAGCAACTAAAAGCCACGTGGTCCACACAAAATTGCAGCGGCAACACGGTGCTGGATTTGCAAGCCATGCCTAGCAGCGACAACGCTGATTGGCGCTAGCAGACAGTTTTAACTTCCTAACCACGACACCGGATGTACAAACTCCCAGTATCACCAACAGAAGCAGTTGGTGTGCGTGAAAGGTGAGAACGAAATATTTGAATAGAGTGATGTTGTAAAGAATATCTTGCATGATAATGAAATTACAAGTTGGATTTCAATGTTTTGAAGCTAATATAGTCCTATACTCAAAGATAATTCTGACGATATGTTTTCAATTGCTCGATTATATGTTGGTACTATTAACCTTCCCTCTCCACCTCCTGCAGCCACTAAATGTCAGAGCCGGAGATAGAGCTGCCGGACTGTACACAAACAGCACTTAAATTCATCACATTTACCTTCCCCAACTGACTTTTTGGATATTTTCCTGGGGACGTTTTCACAACTTCGCTTTGAGTGGGGCTAATACGTTGTACTTGGCACTGAAACGCCGCTTTATCTGCTGACAAATTAAGTCCTCCATTGCTAGAGTCGGGTGTTTTTCACAACTTGAAAAACATTCAAATAATTTGTTTTCCACCACTTTTTAACGATTTCCCTTTGATGTTTACATATTGCACGGAAGCAAGTACAGTCCTGCGCCGTGGCGTAGCGGGCTAAGGCAACATGCCTTAGTCCCTGGCCACGGAAAGCGGCCCGGGTTCGATGTGGTGGGGATTTTAGGTCTCGGGTATAGGACCGGTGCCCACTCAGTATCGTGAGGAAAGTGAGGAGCTTACGCTAGGTAAGCGACACTGGTCACGGAAACCAACATTCCGGCTGGGGGATGCCGAGATGCTGACCATATCTCCTCCCTGTATCGGTTGGATGATCGTCCACCTCTGCCGTGCGTAACTGGGTGTGAGGCCGGCAGTCGGGTTGGTAGGCCTTGGCCCTCTAAGGGCTGTCGCGCCATGGGTTATTAGCTATGCTGTACAACTGATCTCTCAATTCCTTCTTTTAAACTGCGAAAGTGCAGGGTGCACTCTGATTACAAATTACGTTTACATATACCAAATAAAACAAATTGCTGTCGAACTGTTGCATTTGTAATGCGAAGCTGTTTATATATTTTGTATTTTATTTTAAAGAATTAAAATGATATGCGAACTATGTTTTTCATCCGCAAGGCTAAGCAGCCAATTATGTAACACGTACACTTTTTGTTCACATCGCCATACAAACTAAGGACGGCCCCGGTATACGTTAAAGAGGCGGGCTCTGGCGAAACATGCATCATGTAACGCATCTCCTGGTCTTGAGTTGTGCGTGATGTAGGCAACGATACTGACGTGGCCGAGCTTACACAAAGATGAAGCTAAGATCTCTCCTTACATTAGTAGGTACTTGGTATTTATCTAGGGAAGGAACAGTTCATTGTCGGCCTGGCTGAATAGAAAACTGTTTGTTTACTCCTTAGGACAGTAGTTTTAGAAGAGACAATATACCTCCCAGCATGCATCTACATACAATGACAAGCACTTATTTCCCAGGGACGAACCGCAGAGTTCGAACCTAACCTCTGATGCTTAAGAGATTTGAGCGAAACGTCAGGAGCAATTCCTACTTTTCGACCACGGCCTACAAGTTCGGAAGAAGCTTTACTTCAAATGAACATCGGCCATGAAAGCTTCAGCACATACAATGGCTTGTCGATATGCATTTAAGTTGCAAGATTTAGAGATGTAATAAAATTGTCTTATTTATATTCTGTAATAAACATTGTTAGTAAGGCGCGCTAAATGATTAAGATAAAGCTGCTAAAAGTTAATATACCTATATCGGCATAACAAATGTTTCTAGATGATATGATTTTTCCGAAGAGGCTAATTTGGTAATGCAGAAGTGCACAATCTCATTTTGTGGTGTAAGCTAAGCGTTTCTGCATTGTGAAAATTGGACAGCTTTCATTATATAGCCATCGGACCAAAAGTAAGCTACATAGATTTAAAATTTATTTTGCCATATTTATCTAAAAAGCTTGCTCAACCATTTCGCCGACGACTTTCACCAAAGGATGCAAGTTTTAGCCTATGTAGAGTTCTAGAGCTTTAAGACTGTCGTGAAGATTGAAGTCAGCTGTTTCAAGATGTGCCATCCAACCGTGTGAATATCAGGAAATGGAAAATTCCGTTATTTGGAAAAAGTGGGGATTGTAACGGAGACAAGGGAAGATTCATCTGAAAAACCAATATATCACTATCATAA